>CM042243.1:52574483-53131983 GCA_023566225.1 Romanogobio albipinnatus
TCGAACAGAACCCGCCCAGAGGATCGGTGCTGTTAACAACAAAACACACAGATTTCAAGTCCAAGTTACAAGCCAAAAACTCCTGCAAAAGATCTTTCAGCATGACATTGAAGAGGCACACTATTGCATGTTGTCTGGACTATTTTAATCATTCAGGAACCTTTCAGTATGAACATATTACAGTGAAAAAGAAGCACACTTCAGCATAAACCTTTTCAAAAGCATTTATTACAGAAATAATAAGTGTGAACTGAATGTAATGTTTTCAGATACTTACTAGCATGTTAATTGGAAATAAATAAAACATGTTCAAATTTATATTAAATGCATTTAGCTGAACTTTAGAGCATGCACTTAAGTAGGATTTCTAGTTCATTTACATGTGTAATTTTTTAAAAGAGTACTTAAGTGTGTTAAGATATGCAGTCATAAAAGTGTCTCTAAGTACACTTAAGCGACCCTTTTATTTCATTAATATATTATCTGCAAGTACTTCAATACAATTAAGCAAAAGTAAGAAACAGCTAAGAATTAGCATTGTATCCTAAACTAATTGTCTGTCCATAGTACCAAGCGGCAACCTCCCGCAGTTTCTCTTGAAGCCAATACGGAAGTGACTTAAACTGCAATTCATCGACTGCCCACTAGAGACAGACTCCAGAAGGAGCAGAATCTCATTGAGTTCATGTTAAAATGCCCAACTTTACAGCAGAAGAACACATGTTTACAGTCTGGGACAAATTGTGGTTTTGGTCTCTACGGCTAATTTTGCCCTTCTGTGAGGGGGTGAATGTTTTTATAACTCATTCGTTTACATTATATAAAGCCTTAAAGTTCTGCATAATTAAGGGCGTGGCCACTTTGAGTGACAGGTGGATTGACATTTGTCTGCTGTCAGTTAAGGGTCCTGCACACTGTGCGATTTTCTAAATCCTCTGCGAATGTTGCTTGTCAGACTGTGCGAACATGATCCCCGATGTAATACATGTCACACTGTAGGATCTCAGTTGTCATTATGTCAGACTGTACGACAGTCAGACGCGAAAAACGGACGCAAGCAAGAGACTCGTACGGACTGAGTTTTACGTCATCAATCCGTGACACGCTCGGTAACGGTGAGCCGCATTCACAGACACAACGGTAGCGTTCAGCAAACAACAAAAACAAGCGCTGGCATTTTTCATTCGTCTGACTCTTTTCCACATGTTCCCTGTTGTGATTTGATGTTGTCGCACGAAATGCGTCATCAGGTTCTGCGCTCCTATTGGTTCTTGATTTGACGGTCGTCCTAGGTGAAATCACACTGCAGGATTGCGCCTCAAATCTTCTGACATTGCCAGAATTTTGTCCGAGGTAAAATTTGTTCGCAACGGTCATTAATCGGTTGTCGGTGCACATGTCAAACTAAGGATCAAAGACTTCAGATTTTGGCCTAGGATCAGAGAAATCTTTTAGGATTTAAAAATTTGTCTCAGACGGCCAAATCGTGGCCAAAATCGCACAGTGTGCACCCGGCTTTAGTCATCACGTCACCTCAGCTCCGCCCACGTCTCGCCTCTTTGCCCATTTTCTATTATCCGGGAGTGACACGCTGCCAAGATGGCGACAGCCAGCTCGACCATACTCGCTCCAGAACTGCTCTTCAGAATCCTATGGGTGACGCCACGGACACTACGTCCATATTTGTTTTACAGTTTATGGTCCATACTAAGAGCAAAAAAGCTTTGTGATGTGGCAAAATCTCAATAATACCCCTTTTCCACCAAAGCAGTGCTAGAGCTAGTTCAGAGCCAGAGCTAGTCCCAGTTCATAGTTGGTTCGACTGAGGAGCCCTCTAAGAACCGTTTGCTTTTCCAGATGCTGAGAGCCACAACAGAGCCAGGTCTTACGTCACTGTATACGTCTCATCTTTCTCAGCAACGCTAGCGAGGCAGCGGCAGTGTTGCCAAGTCTGCGGTATTCCCGTGTTATTGGGCTACTTCATCACTATTGCTGCGGGCTGTTTTTCATGTCCGCGGGTTGAAGCGACCCCAATTATGTGATATTTAGCCCCAGGAATGCGAATTTTAGTAGGCAACCATGCCAAAAAAACACATATTTTACCCCCAAATGTGATTTTTACCGGGGAAGCTCCCCTGAAACGTGATTGGGCTTGTTTTGAGTAGCAATTGGGCGGGTTTTGTTGTGAAAACCAGGCAACCCTGGGCTGTAGGTTTTCCGAGATGCATCAGCGCTGCGCAGACCGATCCACGTATGATATATAAAAAAACGCATGAGTGAATCAAAAGCATAAGGAGTCGTGTGCTCTCGCTGGACTCGTTATCATACGGCGATCGGTCTCTGCACAGCACCGCTGCCAACAAGCCTTCCATCAACAATGCAAACGTTGCGTTACTATTGATTCACGTGGCTTTACGATCCTACATCGGCATCAAAACAACGAAAACACAGCGAATCCAACGCATTCATGCAGTTTGCCGTAATTCGTATAGACGGAGATTACAAGCGAGCAGCAGCTGTTAGCTCCATTAGCTGCTATTTCAACAATGGCGGATCTCAAGTTTGTGTTGGTCTTGTTGACTCCGCCCCCAGCGCCTGACGTAATCGGTTCTTACTTCTAGCCCTGTTCTAGCCCAGCAATGTTTTGGGGCTACTTAAGAACCACTTTTCCTGGCTCGGAGCTGGGGCTTTGGGTGTGGAAACACAAAGAACCGATTTGAAACTAGGCTCTGGCTCCGATCTAGCTCTAGCACTGCCTTGGTGGAAAAGGGGTATAAGAGTACATATTGGAGCTGTCTCATACAGTTAATCTTGAATTTTGGACCAATTGTTCATCGTAAAAAGTAGGGTTTTACACGTAGAAAAGCGTATTACATTGCACTGTTTTCATATGGAAATAGTCGATGCAGCATGAATGACCTACAATGGTGAAATTTCACAATTACGAGTCAACAGAAAATCAAAATAACCTAAACTCACTAGCAGAAAGGCAGCGCGATATAAACAAACCAGACCAGAACTCAACACGGCGTGACCGCAGCTTCACATTCTCTATAACAGCCGTCTAAATGGCAGGCAAGTCTTCCAATTCAATAGAAAAATCGGTCCTCTTCATAACATAAGGATCACGTCCAACATATGTTGTGATTTTCTGTTTATAGCTTTCTAAACCAGCACAATACGGACTTTCCTCCCTCTCGTCCATTCTGTTTTTCACTTCCTGCCCTCCATCTGAATTCGGCACGTCATCAGAACCACATGATTGCAAACAACCTATTTAAGACAGAAGCTCTGATTATTGATTAACATATAATTTATGGCCTGTTGGAATCTCTGCTGTCCTACACCAGCTCAGACTGATACTACTCTTCACTGACATCATCACCACTGCTCCGCCCCCTTCTGAGGAAACACAAGTATGAGCAAAAATCTGCAGCAATGACAGTGAGTCTGGAACATTCCTTCCTGATGAACATCCCATCCGGTTCCCATGGAAGATTGAACGGTTGCCATGGTTATCATAGCCAGAGGGCAAGATTATTAACTCATCATCTCACTGCACAGAGCCACATCAGAGAGAGAGAGAGAGAGAGAGAGAGAGAGAGAGAGAGAGAGAGAGAGAGAGAGAGAGAGAGAGAGAGAGAGAGAGAGAGAGAGAGAGAGAGAGAGAGAGAGAGAGGTCATAAACAGAGAAAAAGGTCACTAGGGAAAGACCACAAGAAAGAAAATCTGAACAGAAGAGAGCGGGGAGGAGGCAAACAAATTGATATTTCCTAAAATAGATAGCTCTCATTATTCATACAAATTAACACACACACTAGGACCTAGAAATCAGTCAAAATAAAGTCATGTGTGTAAAATCATTATCCATTAGTTGGGTCTTACATTGTCTGAAGAGAATTTCAATAGTGTATATTTTCTCAAAGCTATTTTTCACTAGCATATAGAGGGCATTAATGCTTAAAACATGAACTGAAAGCCCAATAAAACTTTCGAATTCATGGGGCTTTTAAACCTTTTTAGTCACAATGTTAATTTGGCATACTGTTTAAATGAGAGAACTGGCCAAGAAAGATAAATGTACTTTAAAAATAAAGCGCTAATACACACATCCTTTTGTCTGTCTCTCTCTTTGTTTCTCGCTCTACAAACAGAACTGACCCATTATATCTAGTTATCATGAGCCAAGTCAATTACTGAGAGGTCACAGGATAACAGAGGCTGGTGAAAATGCCACAGGCATGAGTGTGTGTTTGTGTGTGTGTGTAGTCTATTCATTAACTGGAAACAGAAACTGGTGTTCAGTCGGTGGAAAATTATCCTGAAACATTTGTTCAGCCCTTTCGGTTTGCAAAGGCAATCGTGTACAGACACAGAAATAGCAAATGGTCTGTGATAGTCTCTGCTCTATTGTGTCAGGAGGACTGACTGTCTTTGCTGTACTTTCGTGTGCCTTAAAGACATGCCATTACAGATCACATCACACGCACGCATACACTTCACCTTCCCCCACATAAACACACGAAAATACGATCCATATTTTTCAATTCAATTCACAATTATTTGTCTACTAGAGAGAGGACCCAGATGCAGAATGAGCAAGAGAGTGACATTTATTGATAGTCTAGGCACAAGGAGGAAGGTAAGGCGTGAAAACAGTAGGACAGGGCACACGGCAGGAGAACAGGCAGGTAAAGATGACGCTGAGATCAGACTGTGTTAGGCTGGAAAACTGAGGACATGAGGCAGCACCAGATGGAGTGACAGGACTGGAGATCAAGCAGTGGAGCCGTAACTGAAGCTGCACCAGTATAGCTGCCAGGCATAGAGAATCAGCGGCCAGGAAGGGGGCAGGAACCAACAATTCACAAGACAAGACTCAAGATGACAAGACAACAAAAGATAACAAGAGCACAAATAAAACGACTAACAATACTATGGCTAGAGAAACTAAGCAAGGGGGCTAGAATAATCACTGGAGCTTAAAGCTGCACTATGTAACATTTTTGCAGTAAAATATCCAAAAAACACTAGGCCAGTGTTATATATTTTGTTCAGTTGAGTGCTTACAATATCCCAAATGTATCCAACTATTTGTAAATCGTGAGAAAATTGCTATTTTAACCAAGGAACCAGGACGTGTGAGGGAGTCGCCTGTCGATGACATCATATCTGCGTTCCCCTCGGTTTCTGGTTTTATTCTGCAGAAGCGCTTTACTCTCACTGCAGTGTGAACAAGTGTCATAGCAGCCGGCGAGAGAACGCACAGAGTCACGCCATCACATCATCAACACACTCAGATGTGTGTAATATGATCATCAGAGCTGCGTTACCTCACACTCATGAGCGGAGGAGCGGAAGTGGCCCCGGCGACAGTGTGATAATAAAAGTCCTGCTGCTCGCGAGGCGTGTGTTGCGTTCATCTTATTAACAATCGCTCCAGCGGTTCCTCAGCTCCACAACACTCGCTCCTGCTCTGCTTCAGACTACAGTAACGTTAATAATCACATCCATCAACATGATTTCTGCCCGAGTCCTGTCCCGATTCTTTCCCACCGGCTGTGAGGTGAAGACCACATGTCCCAAGATTCTGCTCTCAAACTTGCCGTCATCAAACTACGCCTTTGTTTTGAATAGGCGACCTCTAGCGGACGGAAAAGTTACATAGTGCACCTTTAATAAAGAAAACAAAAATAACAACAAAAAAAGAAAACAAGAATTCTAGACTAGATAACAGAAACATACAAATAAAGGAAATAAAAAATGAGAGCAACTAGGCAGGGAACTTGAAAACTAAGTCATGAATACTACAAAATCAGGAATAACAAGAGCAAAAGTAAAAACTGAATGTAGACTAGAGTAATATACTACAACAGGGAAACACTAGAACTATCAAACAGTATCTAATAAGTGACTCGAACAGACAAGAACTCTACGTAGTGCAGTTAAACAAAAACTAAAAAACACGAGCTTAACAACCATTCACACAATCAATCAGCAAAGACATGAGGGAAAGGAGCACAATATAAAGGGAGCAGAGCATATGAGCATATGAGGATCAGGTGAACATGATGAAGCAAACAAAGTCTAGACAAGGAGTAAATAAGGGGGCGTGGTAACAGGAAAGTCCAAGGGGGCACTGGGTTAGTCGGGGGCCAAGGAGGTACCAACTTGGGGGGCGGATGGGGAGTAAAACTTGGAGTACCATAACACCCAGGGGGCAGGACTGTGGTTATCAGTCCAGTGGGATAGTTCGGGGCTGACCAGAGAAGTGCTGACTTTGGAGGATCATGACGGCCAGGAAACACAAAGGGAGGGATGGGAATCTGATTAGTGACCCCTCTATAAACAGGGACCCGCTTCACTGGTGGGGACTTCCAAATGGGCTTGGTTTCTGAGACAGATTCAGGGGCAGTCTCCTGATTAGGGTCTCAGGGGCACTGTCGCCTTTGGCTTGGCTTGCTCAGTTGGGGACACTCAATTTTCAACTAAATATCCAAATAAATCTAATTAGTAAACTAAATTAACTATATAAAATAAATTACTAATCTGCCCACATTGTCACTGTAACACCGTTTTCTCCGGAGCGGCTGTACGGCTGAGTCAAATTCTGTTGCATTATTTTCCCGTTTAACACTGTGAAGCTGCTTTGAAACAATCTGCATTGTAAAAAGCGCTATATAAATTGACTTGACTTGACTAGGGTAATACAATGGGAACGAATTCAGGGGCCATAACCACACTGACGGGTAATGAGGATGACCTCTGTGACTCCCAGACTGATGTCACATCAGATGCAGCCTCCGAAGCTTTAACAGACTTGGCAGAAGACAATTCTGGAGACTTCAGGGCTGGAGCAGACTTCCTGGTTTTGTCAATTTTGGCAAGAGGTCTCTGAGGGCATGACGAGACTGGCCGGAATAGCCTCACTTGGTGCTTCATGGCTGGTAAGCAGCTCAGAGGTGGTCTCCACAGCTATAATGGGCAGGTTAGAGCGCCCTGAGCAGCTTCTGAGGAAGCAGCATGACTGGCAGGATCGGTTTATATGAGCATCACAGGACTAGGTGGCACTTCAGAGATGGCCTCTGTGACCATAGCGGGTGGATTCGGACACCCTGGAATGCCCTTTGTGGCTGGAACAGGAACGGTCAGTACGTTATGACGAGACTGGTAGGAATAGCTTCACCTTGCACTTCGTGGCTGCTAAACAGCTCAGAGGTGACCTCCGTGGCTATAACGGGCAGATTAGAGCACCCTGAAATGGCCTCCGTAGTAAGGAGCAGCTTCTGAGGAAGCAGCATGACTGGCAGGATCGGTTTCTGTGAGCATCACAGGACTAGGTGGCACTTCAGAGATAGCTTCCGTGACCATAACGAGCAGATTCGGACGCTCTGGAATGCCCTTCGTGGCTGGAACAGGAATGGTTTCTGAGGACATGACATGAGAGACAGGATCAGTCTCTATGGGCATAACATGACTCAATATCATCTCAGAGATGGCCTCTGTGGCCATTGTGGGCGGGATAGGATGCCCCGGGATGGGGCATGAGAACATAACATGACAGACAGGATTGATTTCTCTGGGCACAACATGACTGGCTAGCTGTTCGGGGGTGTTCAGGCAGATTGAGATGCTCTGCAATGGCCTCCATAGCCAGATCAGGAACAGTTTCTCTGGAAGAAGCCATGCTGATTTGAACACCCACCTTGGATGTGACATGATAGGTAAATGATTCAGGTTGTGCAGTCACAGGTTTCTTCACCAATGTAGGCATAGCTGGTGAAATGGGCGGCTTAGGGGTTGATTCCACCAAACTAAATACATCTGGAACCACTGGAAAAAGGACCACTGGATTAATGGCCTCCTGACTCGGGCCTCGTGTACCAATGGGTTTGGGGCCTCCTGACGAGGGTCCTTTGGACCACTGAATTTGAGACCTCCTGACTCGGGCCCTCCTGGACCACTAGACTAATGGCCTCCTGATTTGGGCCCTCCTGGACCAATGGGCTTGGGCCCTCCTGCACCAATGGGCTTGGTGCCCCTGACTCAGGACCAATGAATTTGTGACCTCCTGACTCGGGCCCTGGTGGACCACTGGACTAGGGGCCTCCTGACTCGGGCCCTCCTGGACCACTGGACTAGGGGACTCCTGACTTGGGCTCTTCTGAAATAATGAATTTGGGGCCTCCTGACTCAGGCCCTCCTGGACCAATAAATTTGGGGCCTCCTGACTCAGGCCCTCCTGGACCTCCTGACTCTGTGCCTCTTGGACCACTGGACTAGGGGCCTCCTGACTTGGGCTCTCCTTAACCAATTAATTTGGGGCCTCCTTACTTGGGCTCTCCTTATCCAATGAATTTGGGGCTTCCTGACTCAGGCCCTCTTGGCCTCCTGACTTGGGCCCTCCTGGACCAATAAATTTGGGACCTCCTGACTTGGGCCCTCCTGAACTAATGAATTTGTAACCTCCTGACTCGGGCCCTGGTGGACCACTGGACTAGGGGCCTCCTGACTCGGGCCCTCCTGGACCACTGGACTAGGGGCCTCCTTACTTGGGCTCTCCTTATCCAATGAATTTGGGGCCTCCTGACTTGGGCCCTCCTGGACCAATGAATTTGTGACCTCCTGACTCGGCCCTCCTGGACCACTGGACTAGGGGCCTTCTGACTTGGGCTCTCCTGAACCAATGAATTTGGGGCCTCCTGACTCAGGCCCTCCTGGACCAATACATTTGGGGCCTCCTTACTCTGGGCCCTTCTTGGAGCACTGGACTAATAGGCTTGGGACCTCTCAAAGAAGGGCATTCGACTGCACAGCAACGATGCTAATGCTACATTGTTAAAACACTGTTGCTACAATGAAGTCAACATAATACAGCAATTGCAACATTTTTACTTCTGACTTGTGACAGATTTTTGAGTAAAAACTTCATATTTAAAAAGAAAACATGTATAAATTGGTAACTGTGCCACAAAGACAAGGATTTGCAAAAACAATGACACATTATTTCCACCTACCACCATATTTGATTGGGACAGGAGAAGTTTATCATTATATATATATATATATATATATATATATTTATAGGGAGCCTTGCTGGTTGAGGTAGATGTTCAGATGTCTAACATACAGTATGCTAGTAGTGACCAGCAATACGTTTTCAGCAAGGAATACTATTTAGCAAGTTTAAAAAGTTAGCACATGGACAAACACAATGGAAAAATCTAGTTTTGCAAAGGCTGCCAGGGAAAATCTGCCATGTGTGGAATGATGGTGAAGTACGTCAGAAAGTGAAAACTAAAGAATGTGAGATAATTGCTGGATTTTCACATGAAATTATACTGTGCAATGCAAACAGATAGTCAGAGTGAATGACTGTGGTCAAACACAAGATACACGCTGCTTTCATCATGACCCGTGAGATGACAGAGAAGACAAAGAGAGAGAGAGCGACATCTTTACCAGAGACATGAGCAAATCAACACAATAAGATATTTCACTCCAAACATTTTATGAAGACGCAAACCTCACTCTCGCTCCACAAGACAGCTCTATTTAAATTCAGGTTCAGTGTGTCGACTTCAGTATCTCAACTAACAGCGTGAGTTTACAGTAGCACTACCTGATCACCAGTTGAAGAGGGCATACAAATGGGCAAAAGTGGTGTTAGAAGTGTTTGGGAACCATTTCATTACTTTTCATCACTTACAATCTGTTCATTACTTCTTTAATAAAAGCCCCTTTAACACCAAGTTTAACTAGTTAACTAGTTTTCCTTTCGTGAAACTGATTTTCTAAGCCAATTAGCATCAAACCTCCCTTTAATTTAAATATTGTACGACTAATTGTGGTAACAGCAGCAGCCTTTCAAAAAAATGAATTCTGCATTTAAGTGTCTATTTTTTCTCAATTGTATTAGTTGTTATGCTGGTCAGTAGACTAATTGTCACCATGACTTTATTTTATTAAACAACACAATCATATTCATTTTCTAATAAACAAGAAAAGTGATGTCTAAATCAAATGTAAAACTTAAAAATGTATGCATAATATCTGTATCCTAACATATGTTAATATGTATACCGTATAACCATTCAAAAGTCTGGCTTCAGTAAGACTGTCAGATTGGTCAGCTATGAATTGAGTGAGAGTAAAGACATTTATAATGTTAAAAAAAAACATTTCTGTTTCAAATAAATTCTGTTCTTTTGAACTTTCGATTCATCAAAGAATCCGGAAAATGTTTAATTATCACGGTTTCCACAGAAATATGAACAGTTTTCAACACTGATAATAATCATAAATGTGTCTTGAGCATCAAATCCTCATATGAGAATGATTTGTAAAGGATCATGTGACATGTGACTTGAGTAATGATGATAAATTCAGCTTTGATCACAGGAATAAATTACACTTTACTATATATTCACATAGAAAACACTTAAATTGCAATAATATTTCACAATTGTACTGATTGTACTGTATTTTTTTTTTAAATCAGACCAGAGTCAACACATAGCAATCTTGTTTTTGTTTGAAATCTTAAATTTTTAAAATCAATTTATAGACTTTATGTAGCCCCGCCCCTTTTCCGGTTTATATTTCTACAGCATGAAGGTGAGATCTTGCGGATTTATGAATGAACTGCTCCTTTTAAAATCTTCCTGACATTTGTTATGACATCCGCTTCAAACACTACAATGCTCGTGATCATTTTCTCTGACTCTGCAATAAGTAAATACAGAGCTACCGCAAAAACAGAAGTTCAAACACAATAATCCAGATGGCTGTGCGTTTCTCTGGCGCATAAGGTCTGTAACACTGTTGCACTGCATCTGTTTCCTGGAATGACCCTTGTAATGTGTCTGAATGCAGAGCTCATCCGGCATGAATGTCAGAAACAGATGTGAATATGAGGACAAGAGTGGGAACTTTCTGCACACACTCACAAACACATAAAGCTCCATTATACACACACACACAGATGCCATCTCTTTCTGACATTAGTTCCTTTCAGCTTTTCCGCCACTTATGTGCGAGTTTGTGAATAGGGTTGTGTTCGTTTGTTGGCAAGGTGTCCTACTTTCATGTCTAAAATATGTAGCTCCTCACCAGCAGAATAAAGGTCAGTATGAAGAGACGAATTTCTTCCCTCCTTTTAATTTAGTTCAATCATTTTGTATGGAATATTGCAGTATTTTTTTATAAATGATCTCTCTGTGCACATCATTGTGTTAAATTCATGTTCCTGATCATCTTGAATCAGAATATCTTCCCCTCCCTCCCTCTTCATCTCTTCTCTTCTCTGATGACGAGGGCGGGGCAACCTGTCACTCCCATGAGATCCACCAATAGCAAACCACAACCATCCAATCAATTCCCCACGGACAAAATCAAGCCCCGCCCTACATTTGCTCTTGTTCCAGAAGCGTTTCACTCCACATATGAAAGCTTAAAAACGCTGCCTTCAGAGGACACATTTCAAGGTAGGAAGGCATCAAGGCACGTCCGAATCCAATGTTAGCTTCACCCTTGCCTCCTGAGAGACCTTCATCTGATCGGCAGATGTATCCTTCGCTGCCTTTGATATCCCACAATCCTGTGCGTTCCATTCTGTGACAGCTGAGCTAAAAAATAAAGACGGCGTCTGAAAGTCGTGGTTGCTGGTCAGTTTGTGTGTAAATGTACGTTTTTGACCAACGTTTTCCACTTCTGCTGTCATTTCTAGTGAGAAATGACTAATGTAGTATTAAATATTGGCTTAGTTTTCACCAAAGCTCGCTCTATTTTGCTGTAGATCAGTTTCGTGAGGTACCCTCGAGCACAAACGCTGCTTGTGAAGTCATTGCCTATAAGGCAACGAGGCAACATGTTTTCTGACGCAGCCTCAGAGAGAGAGAGGGCACACGGCCAATACTTATAGGGAAAACAATTGCATTATGTATGTGCATTATGGGTATTCTCTAGCCGTTGAGCGTACATGGGTTGTAAGCTCGTTATTGCGGTGCATTGTGGGAGTGCACTCAATAACGTCCACTATGTTTTCAGACACCACTACAAATGGCTGTGCCCTCAAATAATGCCCTATCTAAGGCTATAGGGGGTGATTTCAGACACAGCCACAGTGATTATGACTCAAACCAGTGTTTATTTTATTCAGCTCATCATTACCCGACATATTGATTAAGTCAATAATGAGGATGGAAGAACATCCTCTCCAGGGACTTTATCATCTTCACACAGACCGACAGCTTGAACTCTAAAACAAACACAGCATAGGAGGTCAATAATGAGCGCAATCTTCGGTCAAGGCTGATCGTTCACGCTGAGATCACACTTCTTATCCACTTTATTCTGCAACACGGACATCAGCTATTATCTGAGACTTCCCTTTCATTCGCCGCTACTAGAAGATTAAGAAAGGGCAGTAAAACAGTACAACTATTTGTGCTACACACCAGGGAGTTCATGTTTTAATGATAAAACATTAAAAGAATATGATAATAAATACCATTAAACAGCTTACATTAACATTTATGCATTTGGCAGACACTTTTATCCAAAGCGACTTACAGTGCCCTTATTACAGGGACAATCCCCCTGGAGCAACATGGAGAAAAGTGCCTTGCTCAAGGACACACTGGTGGTGACCGCTGGGATCGAACCAGCAACCTTCTGCGTATCAGGTCCATGGTTTAACCCACTGGACCACCATCTCAACGGAGCTTAACGGACTGTTTTTGTTCAGTCACTATCTATGGAAATCGTATGGAAGCTTGTTTCCGCAACAGAATAAGAAATAAAAATGTTTTTTGTAACTTTTTATGTCAGAATTGCATGATATAAAGTAGAGTTGTTCCGATTCCGATACTAGTATCGGAAATATCACCGATACCACAAACATTCTGGCATCGGTATCGGCGAGTACTTGAACCCATGTACCGATCCGATACCATTTTCTTAAACAAGACCTAGTTATGACCACAAGCTTTGCCTAACCACTGCACGGTTCTTCCTGGGTGCTCAGAATGCATTGCAAACACAGGAAGTTGTGCTGTTTTGCCACAAGGAACCACTGTTTAGAGCAGCGAAGAAGAAATGAAAACGTGTTAGCAGTAGGCTATGTCCGCTGTTTACTGGCTGTTTAGCAGTATTTCGCCTCTGTGTGGATGCCGGGCGCCCGCGCGTGTCGCTGTCTTTGTAATCTCTGCCGTGTGTCACTATCAAGCGGCAACCTCCCCCAGTTTCTCTACGTCCTTATTCACAGTCTATGGCCACTATATGAGGACACAAACACATAAACTGTCACTTCATGAGAATTTACCGTTTCATTTGGGAAAACTGTCCTATCATGAACACAGACACTGAAATACCTTCACGGCTACCCGTCAAAATAAAAGTTTGGTTTAAAACATTTTAAATTGACAGAATATATTAGGCTCCTGCTGTACAGTAGATTTAGCAAGTCTCTATGTAATAATAATACGTCTCTACTGATAAATAATAATAATGCCTAGATGGTTGCTTATTTTTCACTTGTTTTGTTGTAGAGATTATTTTCTGATTTTCTTCTATATATATATATATATATATATATTCCTACATTTATTTGTTGCACTGTTTTTTTATACAGTTATATTGTACAACTAACATACCTTTTTCAGTTTGCAGTGTTAGATTTGTGGCTGCATTTGAAGTTCTTTTTCGCTTAAGAAAAATAAATAATATTACTGTCAGATCATAAAAATACTGTAATAAATACAGTAGTTCACCATGTATTTGTTCATGTTTTATTAAAGGTCCCGTTCTTCGTGATCCCACTGTTCAAACTTTAGTTAGTGCGTAATGTTGCTGTTAGAGCATAAATAATACCTGTAAAATTATAAAGCTCAAAGTTCAATGCCAAGCGAGATATTTTATTTAACAGAAGTTCCCTTTCAAAGCCAACAGCGAACGGCCGGCTTGGACTACATCCTGGTACTTCCTTCATAAATTACGTCAGTAGAACAGTAGAACAGACTAACCTCCGCCCACAAGAATACGCAAAAAAAAGGGGGCGTGGTCTTGTTGCTGTCCCACGTGGAGAAGAGGAAGTGTCGCGTGGAGAAAAGGAAGTGTTGCGTTTGAGTGTGTTTGTCGCCATGTCGTCGAGACGCTGTTATTTTCATCCCGGAGTCAAATCACCTTTGTTTGGCTTTCCCAGGGACGCTGTAGAGATCATTAAGCGCATATATATCTCCCGTTAAGAGGCGTGACCGTTCCACGTTCGCTAAGCTGCGGTCAAATCCCAACACGGGAACCGCTGGCACAATCAGAACTCGTTACGTATTTCTGAAGGAGGGACTTCATAGAATAAAGGAAGTCATCAGCCGTTTTTAGGACAGTGAAAACAGCGGTACACAGATCAGTAAATTGTGTTAAAAATAGTTTTTTTTTAACACACGAAACATGAACACATGTTATATTGCACACTGTAAACACAATCAAAGCTTCAAAAAACACGAAGAACGGGACCTTTAAGGGATAAGTCTGAAGCACACCATAAAATAATTCTAGCAATTCATACAGGGCTAGTAGTGTATACAGCTGTATATACAGATACACACACAGGTCTCGGATCAGTACTCGGTATCGGCCGATACCCTGAGCCCAGGTATCGGAATCGGTATCGGGAAGGGAAAAAGGGTATCGGAACATCTCTAATATAAAGTTGCATTTGCGAGATAGAAACTCACAATTGTGAAATAAAAAGTCGCAATTATCTTTAAAAATGTTTTAATCTGTGGTGGAAACAAGCTTCCATACAATCGTTACTATTAGACCAGGGGTGTCCAAACTCGGTCCTGCAGAGTTTAGCTCTTACTTGCCTCAACACCTGTCTGGAAGTTTCTAGTATGCCTAATAAGACCTTGATTAGCTGGTGCAGGTGTGTTTAATTGGGGTTGGAGCTAAACTTTGGAGGACAGTGGCCCTCCAGGATCAGGATTGGACACCCCTGTATTAGACAGACAAAACAATAACTTTCAATGAAGGTAGTACCTGAGTCGTATAGTCATATATCTAGAGACTTGTGGGTGGGATCATCTGATCACCTAGTCTCGCCAGAGCTTCAGACTGACTGTAGAAGGTCTGGACTCCATCGCAGCTTTCATTGGTCGAGGACCGCCCAAGAGGACGTTTGACTGACATGTAACACAACCAATCACAGTTTGTTTTGTTCTGTGTCATGTTTAGGGACGTGAAAATGTAAAGCCGATGACCCTGCAATAACAATTATTCATTCATGAACGTTGAGCAAGTTTACTGCAACAATGGAGCCGCGGACTTCACATACTTTTGAAAATCCAGTGTTTAGTTGATCATGATAAGCGCTCGTTGTCACAGTTATGAACACGGTGGCGTTCTTCTTCCACGAGGGAGTTTGGCGTCACTGCATTTGTTTCCAGGCTGACCGTTAAAGAACGCAACACACTTGTCTCGCGGACATCCTGTTGAATTCAACCAATCACATGGCGACTTCGAAACTCCTGAAGTGTTTCCAGATAAGTGTGCCATATGCATCAGACGTTCAGACAACGGCCCGAGCTGAGACTAGCAACCACCCAGCGCATTGTAAAGGGCACGCTTTTCGGACGCAGCCTAAGTGAAATGCTCCGAACACCCAAACAATTCCATAGCAACACCATGGCAATGTATGTGTGTGTGTACGCAAGTGTTGAAGCCCAGCAACACAAACCTTGGAACAATAAAATATTTCTCAGCTCTCTGTGGTTTCGCACTTCTGCGATGTTGCAGGTTACAAGAGAAAAATAACATACTATTATAGATTCTGGCATGCTGGAAGTATGCATACAGGCATGCTCTATATTTATCCACACTGAAACACTCACATTCTGTCACAAATCAAAGTCTCTCTCACGCCTACAGCCAATAAAACCATTCCCACAGAATCTATGAATAATCACAATCATGCTCAGTAGAGATGTTATATATACTCGCAACATTTCTACTTCTTTTAAAATATTTGCATTTATTCTGTGTAATATCATCGCGCCGCTGCACTCACGGCTCACAGCTCTTGATTATTACGCAGGAATGAGAGAATAGTTCCTGCCATATCGCTCTAGAAAATCACACCTTTTTATTTTCCATTGCTCTTAGTACACGATGTAACTACAGAAGAGTCAAGTTTCAAATAGGAAGAATATCTAAACTCTTTGGTCATTTTTGAGTGAGATGCTAACGGTCTAATCAGATTCAATGATCTATGCTAAGCTATGCTAAAAGTGCTACCGCCAGACCCGGAGATGGAATGGATTTGAAAATGGTAAAACTGTTTAACTCTAGGGGAGACGGAAAATGAGCCTATTTTCAAAAATAGTGCCGTGTTCCTTTAACAGCTGAATTAGCCCTGATGCTGTAGACACAATTCCACCAATCAGAGAGCACAAAAACATACATCATTCATGCCATTTTTTTTTTTTAACTTCAGAAACGTTTTTTTTTAAAAACTTTTTAAACTTTTTTTTTATCCTATTTGTTTCAGAATTTCATATAACCAAGAGAAAGAACAGAGAACATTCAGAAATAAAAAATGTCATAACTTAATGGGAACGTTAGCAAAATGTTCTTATAACATCTTTTTGTTACCTGGGAAGCAATGTACACCGATCAGGCATAACATTATGACCACTGACAGGTGAAGTGAATAACACTGATGATCTCTTCATCACTTGTTAGTGGGTGGGATATATTAGGCAGCAAGTGAACATTTTGTCCTCAGAGTTGATGTGTTAGAAGCAGGAAAAATAGGCAAGCGTAAGGACAATTTGTGACGACTTGGTCAGAGCATCTCCAAAACTGCAGCTCTTGTGGGGTGTTCCCGGTCTGCAGGGGTCAGTCTCTATCAAAAGTGCTCCAGGGAAGGAACAGTGGTGAACCGGTGACAGGGTCATGGGCGGCCGAGGCTCATTGATGCACGTGGGGAGCGAAGGCTGGCCCGTGTGGTCCGATCAAACAGACGAGCTACTGGAGCTCAAATTGTGAGCATCAGAACTGGACCACGGAGCAATGGGAGAAGGTGGCCTGGTCTGATGATCACGTGTTCTTTTACATCACGTGGATGGCCGGGTGTGTGTGCGTGGCTTACCTGGGGAACACATGGCACCAGGTGCACTATGGGAAGAAGGCGTGGCGGCGGAGGCAGTGATGCTTTGGCCAATGTTCTGCTGGGAAACCTTGGGTCCTCCATCCATGTGGATGTTACTTTGACACGTCCCACCTACCTAAGCATTGTTGAGACCATGTACAGCCTCTCATGGAAACGGCATTCCCTGGTGTCTGTGGCTCTTTCAGCAGATAATGCGCCGCCACAAAGCACAAATGCTTCAGGAATGGTTTGAGGAGCACAACAGCGAGTTTGAGGCGTTGACTTGGCCTCCAAATTCCCCAGATCTCAATCCAATCGAGCATCTGTGGGATGTGCTGAACAAACAAGTCCGATCCATGGAGGCCCCACCTCACAACTTACAGGACTTATAGGATCTGCTGCTAACATCTTGGTGCCAGAGACCACAGCACACCTTCAGGGGTCTAGTGGAGTCCATGCCTTGACGGGTCAGGGCTGTTTTGGCAGCAAAAGGGGAACCAACACTATATTATGTGGTCATAATGTTATGCCTGATCGGTGTATCGCAAATCAAATCCTTAAATATTTGTAAATATATTCATATTTAGCAAAAAACTTTAAATATGTTGTTTCGGTAGATATAACCAACAACTTTAAATTGTTTTATAATCTCTGCAATCGTTTTTAAATTGATTAATTCATTTGATTTGTTCCCTCTCTTATCAAGTACAGTTTTGTACCTTTGTCTTTTGTCAACACTCAAATGATTGTTTTGCTTCAAATCAAAGTTTGTAATATTGTGATTCAGCTCGTAGTTGGCTTATAATGCTCTAAAGCAGCACTAGGTAGGTTTTGCTCTCGGGCTCCCCCTACAGTTGGGAAACAGTATTGTCCTCTACTACTGTCGTAAACTCTGTCATCCTGCATCAGGGGATGCATCGCACGTGCATTTGTTGGCATGACGCATGTGTGAGAATATGACGTAGCGCCGGCGTTCGGGAATCCATGAAATGCACACTTTAGTCCCATTTTGAGCACTACGCCGAGACCTAAAGCACGATCAATGTAGAATTCAACAGCTTAGATACGGCGCATCTTCCTCTGCTTGTAAACACATCTCCTCCTCGCTTCTGGGTCATGTGTCCGAACGCCGGATCTGCGCAATATTCTCGCGCATACGTCATGGTGCTTCACGAGCTCACGGCAGAGGCCAAAGTTCATGTTGAATAAAGTTGTTATTTTGATTTTTTTTGCGCACAAAAACTATTGTTGTCGCTTTGTAAAATTATTGTAGAGCCACTGTAGTGAGATGGACTTTAATGACGTTTTTAGTGCCTTTTATGGGTCTTGTGAGTGTAAATGTACTGAATCCCTATGGAGGGCTTGCTGAGGCCTTTCTCAGCCATCAGCTTTCAACAAAAATATCATCATTTGTGTTCTGAAGATGAACGGAGGTCTTACTACTCGAAACCCGAAGTTTAAAAGTACGATTAAAAACGATACAGACCCCGTCAGGCTATGGCAGACGTGTCATTCAACCTATTGTAAGTCGATGTATCATCACAAGAATCTTGAAAATATATTATGAAGGTTGAAAAGTTACCTAGTGCTGCTTTAATAAAGATTAAACAAAGATTTTTTGGGGGGGGGTTTTTCTTCCTATGGGAGATATGAATTCTTTCGGAAACAATTTGGCTAAAAAAAGAGGGCGCTATAATGCACTCTACGCTCCTCTTTTCTGTCCAGAGCTTTGTCAATAAGCGCCACCTGTCAGTGATTTGCACTTTCATTCAGCCCATCTGCCATTTTTTAAACATTAGCCTGAACAGACGAATCACATGCGAAGAGTTTTACTGTATAATGACTCACCGATATGTCGAATACCTCCTCCGAGTCGTCCAGCAGCTGGACTCTGATGGGCAGCAGGCGTCCAGGTGGCATAGCAGGCGGTTTGTGCCCGGGCTCCAGGGTGCTGATGCCCAGAGTCTCTGGTGCCCCTAACCTCTGCCCCGCCAGCGACGTCTGGCCCTGTTCCACCATCTTCCTCACTCAGCCTGCACACACACACACACACACACACATCACAGTCTGACTTCCACATGTGAGGTGCACTAACACTGTGTGTGTTTGATTCAGGTGTAGGGGCCAAATGTCCCAACGAGGATATTAATAATGACTTAAAGTGCCCCTATTATTCTACTTTAAACATTTCTCATTTTCTTTTGGAGTCTGCTACAGCAGGTTTACATGCTGGTCAAAAATCACTTTAATTGTCTCATCATATCCATTGCATCATCTGCTCTTTACTCAGTGTCTGAAACGGTTTTTAAAGGATTCAGTCTCTCTAAACCTGAGAGCTGCTCTGCTCTGATTGGTCAGATGGCCCAGTCTGTTGTGATTGGTCTACTCTGCACTGATTGGCCAGATGGCCCAATGTGTTGTGATTGGGCTACTCTGCTCTGATTGGCCAGATGGCCCAGTGTGTTGTGATTGGTCTACTCTGCTCTGATTGGTCAGATGGTCCAGTCTGTTGTGATTGGTCTGCTCTGCACTGATTGGCCAGATGGCCCAGTGTGTTGTGATTGGTCTACTCTGCTCTGATTGGTCAGATGGCCCAGTCTGTTGTGATTGGTCTGCTCTGCACTGATTGGCCAGATGGCCCAATGTGTTGTGATTGGGCTACTCTGCTCTGATTGGCCAGATGGCCCAGTGTGTTGTGATTGGTCTACTCTGCTCTGATTGGTCAGATGGTCCAGTCTGTTGTGATTGGTCTGCTCTGCTCTGATTGGTCAGATGGCCCAGTCTGTTGTGATTGGTCTACTCTGCACTGATTGGCCAGATGGCCCAGTGTGTTATGATTGGTCTACTCTGCTCTGATTGGTCAGATGGTCCAGTCTGTTGTGATTGGTCTGCTCTGCTCTGCACTGATTGGTCAGATGGCCCAGTCTGTTCTGCGATTGGTCTACTCTGCTCTGATTGGTCAGATGGTCCCGTCTGTTGTGATTGGGCTACTCTGCTCTGATTGGCCAGATGGCCCAGTGTGTTATGATTGGTCTACTCTGCTCTGATTGGTCAGATGGTCCAGTCTGTTGTGATTGGTCTGCTCTGCTCTGCACTGATTGGTCAGATGGCCCAGTCTGTTCTGCGATTGGTCTACTCTGCTCTGATTGGTCAGATGGTCCCGTCTGTTGTGATTGGTCTACTCTGCACTGATTGGCCAGATGGCCCAGTGTGTTGTGATTGGTCTACTCTGCTCTGATTGGTCAGATGACCCAGTCTGTTGTGATTGGTCTACTCTGCTCTGATTGGCCAGATGGCCCAATGTGTTGTGATTGGGCTACTCTGCTCTGATTGGCCAGATGGCCCAGTGTGTTGTGATTGGTCTACTCTTCTCTGATTGGTCAGACGGCCCAGTCTGTTGTGATTGGTCTACTCTGCACTGATTGGCCAGATGGCCCAGTGTGTTATGATTGGTCTACTCTGCTCTGATTGGTCAGATGGTCCAGTCTGTTGTGATTGGTCTGCTCTGCTCTGCACTGATTGGTCAGATGGCCCAGTCTGTTGTGATTGGTCTGCTCTGCTCTGCACTGATTGGTCAGATGGTCCAGTCTGTTGTGATTGGTCTGCTCTGCTCTGCACTGATTGGTCAGATGGCCCAGTCTGTTGTGATTGGTCTGCTCTGCTCTGATTGGTCAGATGGCCCAGTCTGTTGTGATTGGTCTACTCTGCACTGATTGGCCAGATGGCCCAATGTGTTGTGATTGGGCTACTCTGCTCTGATTGGCCAGATGGCCCAGTGTGTTGTGATTGGTCTGCTCTGCTCTGATTGGTCAGATGGCCCAGTCTGTTGTGATTGGTCTACTCTGCACTGATTGGCCAGATGGCCCAATGTGTTGTGATTGGGCTACTCTTCTCTGATTGGTCAGACGGCCCAGTCTGTTGTGATTGGTCTACTCTGCACTGATTGGCCAGATGGCCCAGTGTGTTATGATTGGTCTACTCTGCTCTGATTGGTCAGATGGTCCAGTCTGTTGTGATTGGTCTGCTCTGCTCTGCACTGATTGGTCAGATGGCCCAGTCTGTTGTGATTGGTCTGCTCTGCTCTGCACTGATTGGTCAGATGGCCCAGTCTGTTGTGATTGGTCTGCTCTGCTCTGATTGGTCAGATGGCCCAGTCTGTTGTGATTGGTCTACTCTGCACTGATTGGCCAGATGGCCCAGTGTGTTATGATTGGTCTACTCTGCTCTGATTGGTCAGATGGTCCAGTCTGTTGTGATTGGTCTGCTCTGCTCTGCACTGATTGGTCAGATGGCCCAGTCTGTTCTGCGATTGGTCTACTCTGCTCTGATTGGTCAGATGGTCCCGTCTGTTGTGATTGGTCTGCTCTGCTCTGCTCTGATTGGTCAGATGGCCCAGTCTGTTGTGATTGGTCTACTCTTCTCTGATTGGCCAGGTGACCCAGTCTGTTGTGATTGGTCTGCTCTGCTCTGATTGGTCAGATGGCCCAGTCTGTTGTGATTGGTCTGCTCTGCTCTGATTGGTCAGGTGACAGCATGTGTCGGAAACCAAACACCTATTAGCATATCTGAATTTAGCACTTTATACACAATGATACGAACAGTAACGATAGCGCTGGTTCTACTGTTTTTTGGCCTGATGTTATAGTGCTCTCCTTAGACAATGGATCCAACTTGTCATATCTCTCCCTCTCTGCTCCCGTCATGTTCTCTGTTTATCACACATGCCAGAGCCCTGAAGTCATCACTGCTGAACCGAACGTCAACATGAGAAAAAGAGGGGAGGAAACGAGACGAGAGAGAGAAGGTGAGCAGCGGAGAGAGTTAGAGAGCAGTCCGAGGAAATGTGAAATAATAAACACTGATCTCTGAGGATCAGACGGCCATCTGTGACTGGCTCTCCTCATTCGCAATAACATTCATCTTCAAAAGAGCCTTCACTGTTCACTGGTTTATGCTCATATATTCCTGCAGACAAAAAAAATGGATTCTAATGAATCAAGGTGCATTGTAAAAACAGACCTCCGATAAAAATGTCTGCGGGTTTATAATTTGTACTGTGTAGTTTTATAGTCTATTATCAATAAAACACCTCCTGGGGAAGCAATAAAGCGTGCATCTGCTCTCAGAGGAGGGTGAAAGATCACACCAGTGCCAAAACCAGCTCCACCAGACCTTGCCAGTGGTGTTTAAACTAATTCCATCCATTCAGCAATGCCACAAAAGCCCTGGAAAAACCAGCGCCACTGATGGGGATGGTCTGAGCACATCTTCAGACGCTGGTGTCTTTTGTTTGGCTGGGATGAAGCTGCCACATGCAGAACACATCATGAGATGGAGAAGTAGGCTATCGTTTACAAAAAAGCCACCATTAAGAAAATAGAAATGATCAAAACGCTCAGAGAAATGGCTCTCGGGCTTTTTAAATGGAACCTCATGCATTGTATTCACCTTTGTTAAACCATATGTAAGCTAATCCATCATTTGTTGTTCTATTATAGATCCCTATCGTGGCCTTTCAACACAAAACCTGATGAATAAAACGGGAAGACCTCTGGATGCTCTTCCGTGACGCGCTTTATTCTTCTAATGCGCGCGTGTCGCGTCGCGTCGAGGCTAGACGTCACCTCATAGCGTTTACTATGACCAATCAGGTGTAACGCAATTCTTTTTTTAAACTCTAATTATAAAATGATTGTACAGTCGGTGTCTTTTTTAAAATAGCGAAATAGTGTTACAGAGCATGTTACATTCATAAATCACAAGCTGGCTTTGATTGAACGGTCAGGCGTTATTTAAACAAAAAAAATGAATACACAATGCAGGAAATTAAGAGGCAGAAGCAGCGCGCGAAGTGAAGAGCGCTCCGGGCGCGTCGCGTCGTGCGCGTAAAAGCGGTGTGCACGGAACAAAGCGCGGGCAGGACAGGTCCACTGACGTGTAATTCAAGGTCTTTAGGTAAATATATAATCCTGATATGCTTCATCAGGTGAATGGACTCCTGTAGCGGATCGCGCGTCGGTGCATAATGGAAATAAAGCGGTGGAAACAGAGCTCCAGCGATGTCACGGCAGTTCTCAGGCTCAAATCTGTGGCTAGATTTACCCCTTAATCTCTTCCGAGCACAGAGCACTGTGACTATGAGTAGAACAATCGATACGCTTACCCCGATTATAAATCCGCTGTGTCCAAGTGTGCGTTTGCTCGGGAATGCGCTGGTTGCAGCGGGGATGCCGTGGAGCTGGCCGCCGGGAGCCGCTTCAGATGCAGCATAAGCGCGTCCTCACAGTCGCCATGTCGGCCGGCTGGAGAGACGGGATTTACACTGACGGAGAACAGCACAGATACAACACACAGCAGACACTCGAGATGAGCGCGCATGTGCTGCCATCTGCAGAGAGAAGCGGCATAACGCAGTCCAACAGCAGCCGCGTTTCCATTACAGATTTGCGCAAAACTTTTGCGATATTTTCTAAAAGTCTGATGTTAAACTGATGTTATGCGACTAAAACCATTTTTTTCCTCTCGTGATAAATCATTCCAAAAATCATGCTGCGTATGTTGTTAGGTTTATGTATATCCCAGCCACCGCACGCCATTATTATTAATGAGACGTGTGTATTATCCAAGCACTGATGGCAAGGAAAGCGCCTTATACTTGAGCGGCACACATGAGGTGTTATGATAAATTGTGGCATTTTTTATTCTATTGTTTTTTATGAGTTTAATAAAGAACTCGTCTTCTGTCCAAACATACCATCATCTGTAAAGAATGATCGACTTTAACATAAGCAGGTTATTATGACGCATTCCCACATACAGAGACAAGCGAAAAGTTTGAATTTACTCAAAGGTTTTTGTTTTACCACTTCGTTATTTTGGCTTGGGATTTAGTTTGTTGTAAATATAAACTGAATTTAGAAATGCTTTTGAAATGAAAAACTTTGCGTTTAATAAACAAAATATATTTTTGAAACGAAGACAGCGTTTGGAGTGGAGTGCAAAATAATCTGATCCCTGAGTCCACGGCCTTTGCTGTTATTGAGTGTACACAAATAAAAGTAGACAGTTTACTGTTTCTAATTACGTCTTGCACTTAGCCTATCTGTATGGCTAAAAATGACGGAGTTGTCACAGTGTCGGGTTTGTGTTTCCCCGGGTAGCCACTAGAGGTCCTCCTTCCCCACGGTGTCATTCACGTTTAAACTACATTTCCCATCATCCTGTCTGTCACTCATTTGATCATTGCACACAGCTGTTTCCCGTCACCTTGTTAGTATCTGTGTGTATATATACCCTGTTTGGTTCTGTGTTGTCATGGAGTCCTTGTTATATTTCACGTCACTCTCTAGAGCTGGTTCTCTGTTTTCTTGTGTTTGTTTCATGTTTGGATTGACTGTTTGGAGTTTTACCCTTGCCTGGACTGGTTGTGAGTACGGATTACCCTATTAAAGATACTGCAATTGGACCTTACTGTTTCCTGTGTGTGATCGTGACAGGAGTATTGTGAGTTGTTTCTGCTGGAATAAGGAAAAAATCCATCAGAAGGCGCCTACGACTTCGTCAGACAGATGGTTAAAGAAAACGTAGCCTATTTAGTTTCATATAGTTAGGCTATGTCTAAATATTATAATGTTTTAATTTCATATGTTGATTATGAAAAGTGAGCAGCATGAGTAAAGCACATAATCAGATGCGCATATGTCTGGGGACATGGATTGAGCATTTCATTGAATTGTGTTTTCTAGAAAGTCTTTCGTTAAATTAATTTCGTTTTGTATAAATTGTATTTTAATTTTGATCAATGTTTAATCAACTATTTGGCTGTATATTTAATAAAGAAGCAAACCAAGATCGTCGGGAATGGATTGACGTGCTGGTCTGTTTCCTCAGTCTTTGAGCAAGGCTGAAACTATAGTGTCTTTCTGTTTTAATATATTTCTTGAATATATGTCTTAATTACAGTCGGCCTACAGATAGTTATGATATTTGTGGTTGCACCGGGGTCCGTCATTATACATTTACGCCACTTTCCTTATTAGGAGAAAATGTATGTCGTTTTAACGACATATAATGTTATTAGACATACTTAAAAAAAAAAAATATGTAGGCCCTGTGTGGGAGCAATGCATGACCGTACCAGGTGACCTGTAAATGCGAAAACTGTTTCCATTGCAGTTTTGTGAAAAACTAAAAAAAACCCACCTCATGCGAGTGTAAAAACCTTTTTGCAATATATGGGAGTTTTTGCGAAATTGACGCGTTTCCATTGGGCGTATTTTCAATTCGCAATTTCAATTTGCGCAATTTGAAGGGTAATGGAAACGCAGCTAGTGACCTACAGTCATCTATAGCAGTCATTCCCAAACTGTGGTCTGCGGACCACTAGTGGTCCATGAGGGTACTGCAGGTGGTCCGTGGAAAGGCAAAATAAAATAATATTTTTTTTACCTTAATTTTACCAGGAAATTCCCATAATAGGCCTATATTGATATAAAATTTAAATGAAATTGTCAAGTTATTGTGTGATTACTAAAATAGTTCAGTGCCTCACTTTTTGAGGACTTGTAAACTTTAAATAATAACTCTAATAATCCCCTAAATTTGCCAAAGGTTTTGAAAAGTTGACTATATCCAAGTGTTCTTATTACTGTATAGATTTCATACTCCATTGCAAAATAAGCCCGTTGTTTAAATGAACCTGATTATGCACTTGAGTAAATAAATAAAATAAATACGTGGCAGCCGTTGTGTACAGTAAACTTTCTTTTAACAAGCCTGTTGTATTGATGTGATGACCAGTTATAGTTTTAGTGCTAGTAAGCCTATTTAGAGGTGCGGATTAATTCAGGTAGGTCTGTGTGTAGACATAGATTTTATTATGTGTATTATGAGGTGTGCCGTGAAATTTCTTGATTACAACTAGTGGTCCACACACACACAAAGTTTGAAAACCCCTGATCTATAGCATCTCGGACTGAATACAGGCACTTACAGCGTACTTCAAAGCAAGATATTTGGAAGAATGTTTGTAACAAAGCAGATAGAGCAACCATTGACTACCATAGTATTTTTTCCCCTACTATGGTAGTCAATGGTTGCTCTCTCTGCTTTGTTACAAACATTCTTCCAAATATCTTGCTTTGTGTTCAGCAGAAGAAAGAAACTCATACAGGTTTGGAACAACTTGAGGGTGAGTAAATGATGACAGAATTTTCATTTTTGGGTGAACTAACCCTTTAACTGTCCTTACTTTACTGACCTTTCACAAAAGTGCTGCTGCATGACTACATCAGCGTCCTGGCCCTAATACATGAACAACCCTTTGTCTGTACTCCAGCGGTCACTGATGCTGGCACCCATGCCTTGTGATGGGATCCGTGTAGGCTCAGACTCGGCTCAATGTCCGCTTTTAGATAGTTTCCGACAGATACTGATGCGCCTCTGAGCTTTTCAAATTGCTCATCACAAGCTACTGAATCTAGAAAACAGCTAAAAATGCTCCCGCACGTGATACGAGGCCACTTCTTCACGTCATCCTCCCAACCAACTACCGCCGAGGGTAAAGGTACTGTTCTTTCACCCTTTTGAAAGTTCGTTGAGGTTGTGTTCCCACATTAGTAAATCTGGCTTGAATGACTGTCAGCTGTTGAATGTCAATAAGCTATGTTTCCATCCACCTATTTTTAAGCGCATTTTGGGATATCGCATCAAAATATGCTGAATGGAAACGCCAAGATGCGAATTAATTCTATAAATGCGCATAAAAAACTTATGCGCTCGTTTGAGTCGGATACATTTTCTATCCGATACGGAAACGTGCGCATAAACTACGATGGAAATGCATAAAGTCCCGCTTGTTTACTTCGAACCGGAAGACGCTCACACTTTTGACGCAAGGTCTCATGGGGCGTAGGAAACTTGTGGATAATCGTAAACAGTCGGGAAATATTGCTGTATTGACTCCTCAAGTTCAGCGGTTTATCTTACCTCGGCTCGCATTCAAGTGCAGGTCGGCTTCTGAGGACAATAAATCCCGCCTCCTTCGATTTGATTGGATATCTCAAACATTTGGGCATTGACGAGCGCTTTTACACCACTGAGACTGATCAGGCTAAATAGATTTGAGTTTTTCCCTCACGTGGGCCGCGCGGAAGGATATAGACTATAGGCTACGTAAATTTACTATGATTCATTCTTAAAGGTCCCATGGCATGGCATTTTTCTATTATTTTATAATGTTTTCTGAGGTGTACTTATATTGTTAGTATGATTTTTACATCATAAAATGTCATAATTTAGAAATAAAAGGCATTTTTTCAATACTAATGTTTGCCCTGTGGCTGAATGCCCTGCTTCAAGAGGCGTGTCTGCTGTGAGACTTCAGTAAAAACGCCCACTGTTGTGATTGGCTGACATCTTTGCATTTTAAATGAGCGGAGGGGGCGTGGTTTAACGAGGCACGAGCAGGCACGAGTCTGCCAGAGACGGATGGACCTGAGTTCACTTCTCATCAGTTCTCAGCATGTCTGAACTGTTGTAGTTACTAGAATATACTTCAGGTAATTAGTTTATTTCTAGTCGGAGGGGCTGTCACTCATGTCAGAAAGTTAGTAACTTTAGTAAATTATGGATCAGCGCTGACTCGAGACGCGAACCGTTTAGAACGATTCAGTCCGATTTGGTGAACTGGTTCGGTTCACTAAAAAGAACCGATTCAAAAGAATGATTCGTTCGCGAACCGGACATCATGGAGACGGAGCGATTGCTAACAAAGTTATTTATAGTAACTTCTGAGTTATGAGAGCGCTGTCAGTCAGCGCTGTGAGTTTATTGTGTTTGTATCTGAGAGTTCTGAATAAACACGAGTCCCAGTCACACCGAGTCCGTATTCATCATTATTCTACCAACTTTGTAACACATGCAATGTACCATTACAGCGAGATGAACGAGTTAGTAAGTGTTGAGTATAGCATTATTTCTAGATATGTTCCAATCATATGAATAGCGTCAGTGACGCGCATTGAGTAACGTTACACAGCACAAACAAAGACACAACAGCTGTAATCGAATGTAATCCAGTTTATTGTGGGGAAAGATGGCTAGCCTAGCCCAGATATTCTCACGCTTACCCCCCCTTCTGCTTAATCTCACGCCGCGTTTGGTGCCTCCGCTGTGGGCCAGATGCAGTACTGGGGGTCGGGGATGTTGGAGGCCGAGCTTCGGCGTGTGTGAAGTTTATCTCTAAAGATGTGACTGCTGATGTTAAACAGAAAAGACTGTATGCACATTTTAGAACAGATAGACGCGACGAGGACGTACAAAAACACTGACTCACAAGATAGAAAACACGAAAACACCGTTCTGTCTGGAGAGAGAGAAGCCGCTGCGTGTGCACGAATAATAAATAATTAGCTACACATAAAAAAATCAATGATCACAGATCAGAAGGAACTGAAGAAAGACTTCTGTTTTCATTTGTACATCCAAACACTGAGAAACTGCCAGCATTCACTCGTTCACAAGTAACGTTAATGATCTCGAGTGTTTGCATGGGCGTGCCAGATTCTCTGGGCGGAGGAAAGGGAGGTAACCGCTCCTGCTTGGACGTCAAAACAGGAGACTTCAGGATTGGCTCGTCTGGCCTGTCATTTTCTCAAAGGCAGAGAGAGACAGCCAGAACTCGGGTTTACACCGATCAACATTTCTATCCACTTGGGGACAATATTCAGGCTAGGGGAACTCATATTAATGTTGAAAAACCTCATAAAATGAACATTTCATGCCATGGGACCTTTAATATATATTTACGTAGCAACGGGCCGGCCCACATTGTCCAGCGGCCCACCGGGAAAACTCCTGATGGCCAGTCCGCCCCTGCTGTAAACCCTAACGCTCAAAATAATTAATTGGTTTGAGTTGGGAAGCTACACTTAAATTAAGCAAATTAGTTCAATAAAATTAACTTTTATGAGTATTTAGAACTTTCTTTTTCTATTGAGTTCAACAAACCGACACATTTTAAGTAATCTGATTTGTTTCATTGTTTTGAGTTGTATGAACTTGTTTCTTTTCATTTAGACTTAACTTAAATTTACCTGAAACTGGGCTGGGATTTCTATTTCCCAGCATGCTTTGCCATGACACTCAAGAGTAAATGCTAATAAAGTGTTATATTATGTATTTTTGCGCAAGATTAATGTTAAGTGGGAGATTTACTGTAGTCGTGTTTAATGTTTAGTTATGTTAGTTTAGAAGAGTTCATGTTATGTTGGTGACGAGTGGAGCATGAGCTTAGTTTGAGAACTGATTTCTGTTCAATTATATTTCTAATGCACGTAGCATTTATTGAAGTTTCCACTTCCAAAAAATTTGAGATTACATGGTATTTTTAAGTTAAACAAATTAATTAACATACTCAAATATTTGAAGTTAAGAGCAATTAGAATGTATGAGCACACAATAAAAATTAGCAAGGTCTGCTAACTTAAACTTTACATTTCTTAACTTAAAACATTTGATGTAACCAATTGCCTCACTTTTTTTGAGTTCTGCCAACCTTTGCGGGTTTACAGTGTGTACTTACAGCGACACACTTAGGCACACTGTTTACAAATGCACTTTGTTATACTATATAAAAATAAATGAAGTACTTTTTTAATAGTCTTTTGTTGTGTTTTGAGGAAGTACATTTATTTTTATGTGTTGATGTGATTATAATTTTAACTGTAGTGTGTTATTCAATATTATATTCAACTCTTAAACGCATACCTCGGGTCTTTAGTGACCCGGGACGTCATTCACTCCCTCCTCCTCATTCATTTTTTAAAAGTTAGATCAACCGTCTTAACATTCCTCAACCAATTCATTATTATCAATATAACGAGGAAAAAAAACAATACAATTATAAAATAATGCCTGTTTTCTCATTACTTTTTTTTGAAAAATTGTATAGGGTTGCTAAAAAGTACAGTATATATTTTCTGCACAACAATAATTTAATCTAAGTGCAGTTCACCTTTAATCCTCAAGGCGGCGATGTCTGATACACACTGATGAAGTGACTTTTCACTCACAGTCACCGCAGGCGGAAAACAAAAGAATAGGAAGAATCATCAGAAAAACTTGAAATGTCTCAGTGATTTACTGTGATTTAAGTACTGAACACAATCAAAACATGTTGAAAATGATAGTTTTGAGAATCAAATCAAATCAAATCAAATCACTTTATTTGTCACTCTACATATGCACAAGTGCAACAGTTGGTGAAATTCTTAGGTGCAGTTCTGAGCAACATAGTAGTCATGACATGACATGTACAACATTTAAGCAGCATCAGATTACACATCTGATGCGCACACAATTACTCACAGCACAGTAAACTCTACAATAAACAATAAATAATTTACACAATGTGAGTATAGTTCTCACAGCTTTAAACAATATACACATACTTACAATATACATATACTTTAAACAATATACACTAAACATACACTAAACAATATACATTACGCTATAATAATAATAATAATATACAATGTATAGTATAAAATATTATTCACAGATTGAAAAATTGAAATCCAAAGTGCAATAGGTGCTATATGATAAATAAATGTGTATATAATGTGTGTGTATCTACAGTGGGTTGTGCGGAGTGATATTCTGTCAGTGTGTGTTATGATCCTGATGGATCAGGAGTTAAGTAGTCTGATTGCTTGTGGGAAGAAGCTGTTCTGGAGTCGGCTGGTGCGTGTTCTAATGCTGCGGTACCGTCTGCCTGATGGCAGCAGTGAGAGCAGCCCATGGCTCGGGTGGCTAGAGTCTCTGATGATCCTCTGAGCTCTCTTCACACACCGCCTGGCGTAAATGTCCTGGAGGGAGGGAAGCTCACCTCCGATGATGCAGCTGGCCGTGCGCACTACCCTTTGCAGGGCCTTGCGGCTGCGGGCGGTACTGTTGCCGTACCAGGTGGTGATGCAGCCAGTCAGCAGGCTCTCGATGGTGCTGCTGTAGAAGCGTGTGAGGATGTGGCGGTTCATTCCAAACCTCCTCAGCCGTCGCAGGAAGAAAAGGCGCTGATGAGCCTTCTTCACAACGGCCTCGGAGTGGACGGACCATGAGAGTTCCTCTGTGATGTGGACACCGAGGAACTTGAAGCTGCTGACTCTCTCCACCGGTGCTCCATCGATGGTGATGGGGCGGTGTTCTCTCTCATTCCTCCTGAAGTCGACCACCAGCTCCTTGGTCTTGCTGACGTTGAGGGAGAGGTTGTGCTCCTGACACCACCGTGTCAGAGTGTGCACCTCCTCTCTGTAGGCCGTTTCATCATTGTCGGTGATAAGACCTACCACCGTCGTATCGTCAGCAAACTTGATGATGGTGTTGGAGCTGTGGGTTGCCACACAGTCATGTGTGTACAAAGAGTACAGGAGTGGGCTGAGAACACAGCCCTGAGGGGCTCCAGTGTTGAGAGTCAGTGATGAGGAGATGTTACTGCCCATTCTGACCACCTGGCGTCTGTTTGACAGGAAGTCCAGGATCCAGCTGCATAACAGGCTGTTTAAGCCTAGAGCCCGGAGTTTCCCGTCAAGTATGGAGGGCACAATGGTGTTGAATGCTGAGCTGTAGTCCACAAACAGCATTCTCACATACGTGTTCCTCTTTTCCAGGTGGGAGAGAGCAGTGTGTATAGTGGATGAAATGGCATCGTCAGTGGAGCGGTTTGTGCGGTATGCAAACTGCAGTGGGTCCAGTGAGGGGGGGAGAACAGAGCAAATGTGGTTTCTGACTAGTCTCTCAAAGCATTTGCTGATGGGGGTCAGAGCAACAGGACGCCAGTCGTTTAAGCAGGTGGTTTTTGACTGCTTAGGTACAGGCACAATGGTGGACGTTTTGAAGCATGTGGGGACCACAGATAGGGAGAGGGACAGGTTAAAAATGTCCGTGAAGACTCCAGCCAGTTGGTGTGGAATATGTTTGAGATAGTGAATATGAGCCAGATGCTGAACGTACTGTCGTTTTAAAGGTGCAGTGTGTAGTATTTATGAGGCTCTATTGACAGAAATGCAGTATAATATACATAACTATGTTTCCAGTGGTGTATAAAGACCTCACATAATGAACCGTTATGTTTTTATTACCTTAGAATGAGCCGTTTCCATCTACACACACCGCGGGTCCCTTACAGTGAAGCCGCGTCGTGTTTCTACAGTGGCCCTAAAGGGACAAACTTCTCTACAGAGCGACTCTCTGCTGTCTCAGATGACGACATCTTTGTCCTGTGTTGGCCACCGTAGCTTCTCTATGTGCTTCCAAAGGGAGCAGTGAGCGGTTGCAATTCACAACCTCACCACTAGATGCCGCGAACATTTACACACTGCACCTTTAAATAAAATGCTACCTTATTGTTTTTTTAATAAATCTGAAAAAATACAAAAATCATTAAAAAAGAAAAAGTCATAACTGTTATTTTTGTAATTTAAATATTGAATGCACTTAGAAGCTTTTATACTCTGGAAAAATCTGTCTTAACAGTTTTGAAATCCAAACCTGTGGCTGTAATGCATTACTTACATTTGATCTACTTTAATAATTTGATTAATATACACACGATTATTATCAAGGCAGCAGTGGCTCAGTGGGTAGCACTGTCACCTTAGAGCGAGACGGTCCTGATTCCAGCCTGAGCCAGGAGGCCTTTCTGTGTGGATGGTCCATGTTTTCCTCCAGGTGCTCCAGTTTCTCCCACAGTTCAGACCAAAGACATGCAGCAGGTGAGCTGTCTGTATGAGAGCCAGTGATGGACTGGCCATCCGTCCAGGGGGTTTTCCCTGCCTGTGGCCGGAGAGGATCATGGGACAGGCTCCAGTGACCTCACAACCCTAAAGAGAAAACATTTTGATCATTCAGAAATAACATTTTCAAAATGATAGAATGAGATGTTCCTCTAACGTTCACATAAACCAAGAAACAACGTTCTTAATACATTAAAAAACTGGACGTTTTGAATGTTTAAAATGTATAACATTTTCATAACTTAATGGGAAAGTTAGCAAATCATTGTCAGAACATATTTGTGTCCGCTGGGCTTTCTGGGGCTTGAGAGGGGCAGTTGTGGAGCTGTCAATGGAGGGACAGAAATCTCTCAGAGTTCATTAGAAACATCTTCATTTGTGCTCCGATGAGCGAATGTCTGATGTGAGTAATTCATGTCATCATTTTCATTTTTGGGTTAAACTAAGCCTTTCATTTTTCAGTTGAAATGGCTGATAGTTTAGTATTAGCAGCATAAATTCATTAGGAGACCAAATGAACCCCTAATAACAAAATATCGGTCACACTTTACAATAAGGTTGTATTAGTTAACATTAGTTAATGCATTAGTTAACATGAACTACTCATGAGCAACACCTCTGTTCAGCATTAGCTCATCTTTGTTAACGTTAGCTCATAAAAATCCAGCTGTTCATGGTTTGTTCATGTTAGTTCACAGTGCATTAACTAATGTTAACAAGATTTAAATAATGCTTTAGTAAATGTTGAAATTAACAAAGATAAATAAATGCTTTATAAGTGCAGTTCATTATTAGTTCATGTTAGCTAATGAACCTTATTGTAAAGTGTTACCAAAATATCATATCAGAGCACCAAGAGAGAAGAGAAGGTCCATCATAGAGAAGAGTTTATTACTATAATGTAACGTTACTTGGATGATAAATCATAAGTTTTGATCAAAAGCCATATCAAAGACTTCATATTTACTGTAGAGCAAATGATTGCCGTGACATTAATGTCATTTCCTGTAAAGGGTCAATCAAGAATCAATAAAAACAACAACATAAGACTCTGAGAGTTTGAACAGAGCTGGGGATCATCTCTATATGGACACAGGACGCCCTAGCAACCACATAGAAACCCCCTAGCAACACTGAGAGGCCCAACTGTCTGTTCGTCTATATTAAAAAAGACCTCAAGCCAGCAGTAAGTTTATCTTTCAAGATGTAAATCTAGTTACACATTATATTCTTACTGTCTCTGCTATAGTTCCCGTGATCGGATCTTCTTATTGGTTTTATTTTATTTAGTCGATGTCAAATAAATGATGAAAGTGGAGAATCCGCGCGCAACTCAAAGTTACGGTACGCGACGCAGGTAAAAATAGACGATGAGAAGCGTTGTGGAAAATAAAATGATATATAAATAATGGGAAAACTGTCCATTTGTTTGTGAATTGACCGTAGCCGAGGTCCGGACCTCTGTATTTCTCCGAGGTGGAGGCATATATAATAAAGCTTGAGAAATAATCGCCTAATATAGTTTAAACTCCGCACCAATATCTTCAATACATTTCATATTTGACAGCTGTTTTAGCACAGAACTGGAAAAATAATCAGGCAAACTAATAAACTTGTGTCTAATTTCACCGTTTTGAACAGAAAATAATCCTATAATTGAATACTTGCACTATTTTCGAGTAATTGCTCCATAAACCGCCAGGAAACAGCGGAGAGAAGGAGTAACGTTACACTAGTGATGTTTACTTTAGTACTTCACCAAAACCACAGAAGAATCGTGTAAAACACAGTAAACCTGGAGATTATTACTTGTGACATTAGAACTAAATATATGGATGAAAACATGTATAGCCTACAACTAAATTAACGGTTTTCTCATTTCACTAAACATTTTCATTCAAATTCGTGAATATTCTTCTCTGGAATTCCATTGTGCTACTGTGACATCACAGTAGCAGGGATTAAAGCGCTTATACTTTGCTCAAGCGTTGCTGATTCTGGTGTTTCTTGCGTTTCTCTCTCGATTCGAGCTTTATTCACAACAATTTGCTAGCATTTTGAATACATTTATTGTGCAATATTATACTTGCCAATATTACACAGCTTTTATCTGAACACGCTTAACTCATCACAGATAAATACGACCCGTTGATCTTGCTGCAGATCCTGCGATCTACGCTAGCTATCCTAGTTAAGGCTTCACCATGGTGTTCTTGAGTTTATTAGGGCTATATGCTTATTTCCAGAGGACAGAGGTCAGCGACAGCCACTCAGATGAACACCAGAGCGATGATGATCCACCTGTGGAGAGGAATGATGATGGTAAATGAGATGTTATGACAATATTAACTCTTTTGGCTCTATTTTAATGTTTAAAGGAGCCACAGCTGAAGATTCACTTCATAATTTACAGCAAGCCTAGCGTCAGTAACACGAGTGTTTGATTAATAATGTTGGTGTCATTGCCCTCTGTAGGTCAGACGTCTCCTCAGGACAGCAGCGGACCTCCTCAGGTCCTCCACATCTCAGAGGAGCGCGCCACTGCTGACCCTCGAGACGATCACGACTGGATTGACGAGACCTTCGATGCTTTCACCCGTGCCGTGTCAAAACTTAATGCCTCCTTCCAAACCCCTGCCCATGTGTCACCTGACACGAGTGACGTCCCCCAGGCTTCAGGCAGTCTAGCGGAGGATAAGAGAACATTTATGGGTCAGTTTGCTGAGAAAACCCAAACATAACCCGACACACATGCACTCTTTCATCCGCAGTTCAGTGGTTTATACTTTACATTCATGCTTTCTTTAAGGGAAGCTGAGAACACGGAAATTAACTTTTTTTGACATTCAACAAGATCATTTAAATGTGTGTGTGTGTGTGTGTGTGTGTGTGTGTGTGTGTATGTGTGTGTGTAATGGCTACTGCAGTTCACTTGAATAGTACTGTAGTGTGACAAATGAGTTTTTAAAGGCACAAATATTTAAATTAGCAACTCAATTAATATATGAATCAGAAAAATCTTGTTGAAATAGTTTTAGATCAAGTCGGTGACATTTCTTCCTTTCTTCTTTTCACAGACATCGGTTCCTGTAGATATGAGGTGGGCGTTGCACTGGGTGAAGGAGGCTTTGGGACGGTTTATGCAGCGACTCGGCTGAAAGATGGCCTTCAGGTACTTACAATTTCTATCTCGATGATTATTTTGGTCTTGTATTACACTCTTACCCAATCTTATATTCACTATTTAGTGCACGTCACATGTCAGGCCTGTTTAAATAGTCAAAATTTAAATTTACAATTAAATTCATGGAAATGTTCATGTTTGTTCAGGTGTAATGATTGTAATGTGTGAACTTTGAACACATGTACTGTAAATAATTCTAACGCAAATCCATTTTCTGTGTTTCTTCATCAGGTGGCGGTGAAACTGGCCGCCAAAGAGCTTGCAAAATATACCAGGGTTGTAAGTCGGCTCTGTTTGACCTCTCGGTCACTGTTTTCAATTTCAAACATCTCATATTAACATTAATCACAGACTATAAATCATAAATATTGATAACTGTTTGTCTTTCTTCAAGGACGGTTATTCCAGACCCATCCCGTTAGAAGTGGCTCTGCAAATGTCCGCCAATCGAGGGCCCAGTGTTCCTCAGATCGTCAAGCTCTTGGACTGGCAGGACGAGGCTGACCAATATGTGATGGTGCTGGAGCGGCCCATGCCCAGTCAGACCTTGCGTGACTTTTTACCAAACGTCACGGGCAGCAGATATCAAGATTTGGTTCGCCTGATTATGTTCCAGACCACTTTTGCGGCGCAGACATGCTGCCAGCGAGGAGTTTTCCACCGAGATATCAAACTCGAAAACTTGATTATTAACACCGACACCTTTGAAGTTAAATTAATTGACTTCGGATGTGGGGAATTCCTCAACAGCGCGGGATACACCTCCTTTTCTGGTATGTATAATTCTCAAAGCTGCAAGGTGTGTCTCAAACTCTGGTGACGATTGAGAGCCATTCACACAGGACTCTGAGTGAGTCCAGCTCTCATGAAGCATCATGGGATGGGATCCACTGTTGCGATTAGCATCAAATCATTTCTTGCATGATAATGGATATAGTCAATGTTGTGTTAATGGAAATGTACTCATTCTTTCCTCCAGGCACAGATTATTACTGCCCCCCCGAGTTCTGGATAAAAGGACAATATCACGGGAAACCGGCGACAGTGTGGTCACTCGGCATCCTCCTATTCTTCATGATGTGCAAGAAATTTCCGAAGAAACGAGACCTGAATAAGATGAATCTGAACATCTGGACCAGAACTGGATTGTCTCAAGGTGAGATCTTCATGTCAGCAAAGGACAATTTTAATTCTGAATCTTATTAGACGGAACAAAACAACAGTGCAGGAGCATCTGAGCCCAGTGGCTTAATAAATGATGGTTTTGTGATATTTGTGAAGTTTAAGCGAATAATCAGACGTCTCTCCCTTCTCTCTCCACAGAATGCTGTGATTTGATTTGCCGCTGTCTGCAGGTCAACCCAAAGAACAGGATTGAGCTAGAGAAAGTCGGTCTCCACAACTGGTTTAAGGTATTAATTACATTTAGCAGATTTTGACACTAGCTTTAATTACAATACTTTTCCAAATGTGCTGCAAATCTCATGTAGTCAGATGACTAATTTCAGTGCTGTTTTTTACTCATGTTTTTATATCAGATAAAAAGAAGGTAGTGGCGGGGTCCTGGCAGCAGCATGCGCTCCCTTCTTCGGTCCGGGACGGGACGGGCGACGGCTGCTTCTCTAGCTGTGGAGCTGAGGGGCAAAGCGGACGGGCCTTTCTCAAACAGGTACTGTACTGTGTGACATGGTGGTCCAGTGGGTTAAATCATGGAACTGATACGCAGAAGATTGCTGGTTCGATCCCAGCGGTCACCACCAGTGTGTCCTTGAGCAAAGCACTTTACTCCATGCTGCTCCAGGGGGATTGTCCCTGTAATAAGGGCACTGTAAGTTGCTTTGGATAAAAGCGTCTGCCAAATGCATAAATGTAGATGTTAATGTACTTCAAACAGGTCTGGCGACTCATCGTGGTGCAAGAATCCGTCCCTGCTCCCCTCCTGGACCTGTGAGGACACCAGCGAGCATGCACAGGGAGAGAGACGGTCTCTCGAGGAGAGGCGCTCAGCCTTTAACAGCGGCGTTGACGAGGCGCTGTGTGGGTCCTAACGCCCCAGTGTAGTGATGGGGACACTATACTGTCGTCCTTCGGATGAGACGTTAAACCGAGGTCCTGACTCTCTGTGGTCATTAAAGATCCCACGATGTCCTTCGAAAAGAGTAGGGGTGTAACCCCGGCATCCTGGCCAAATTTGCCTCCTAATCATCCCCATAGAAATATATATTTCAGTAATACTCATTACATGCAACGTGAGATATTTCAAGCCTTTATTTGTTATAATTTTGATTAGGGATGCACAATATTATCAGCACGACATCGGAATCGGCCGATAAACGCTTAAAATATAAAAATCGGCATCAGCCGATATGAAAAAATTATGCCGATATGCCTTGCCGATAACGTGTTGATGTGCGCCTGCAACAACTCACGTGTGCAAGGAGTGCTATAGCGATAATATCACGTCAGCCGTGCGGCCATTCTTGAAGTAAAAACAAGCAAAATCATTGCATGTACGGTGATTTATATTGACAGTTTTTTAATGCTGCCTTGAATTTGTGAATGCGAGTACAGAAGGACGTGACCGTCAACGCAGAGTTGCCAGGTTTTCACAACAAAACTAGCCCAAAACAAGCACAATGGCGTCTCCCCACTCTCTCTAGCGCAGCAGCAGAAGCTCCTCCAGGTCCTAGTGCCCCCGCTGGAGTGTCATATATATTTATGGGGCGCTGTTGTTATAGTAATAAAATGAAAAGTAGAATACACAAATAAATTGAAGTAACTTCTTTTTCTGAATAAATAAAGCAGTAATGATGTCAAATCACAAGCATGACACCTGTAAATTAAATACTTTTATATACAGTTTATTAATCTCTAATACAATTTTATGAAATGGATGATGAAAAATAATCCAAGGAGCTCTAGCTTCAAGTAAAAAATTCTACAATTATTTTAAAGACGGCATCAACTGATGCCATGCCACCCCCACTTCATGTGCACTAACATTACATCCAAAAATAAGATATTTATGTTACAACTGCATCTGTCTGGGGTGAAAAATCACTGACTTTATTATTGTTATTTTCAGAGCTTTTAATATACTCTTAATATAACAAGAACTTTATTAACATTTATTTATCTTTAACAAGCATCCTTTTAGTAAGGAGACCTCAGAAATCTGAAACCAGAATGAAACAAAAAAGCTTTTGCTCAAAATGGTGTTGTTTCCAAACAAAGGGAAATGAGTTGAAAAATATCGGCATATCGGATATCGGCAAAAATCCAATATTGTGCTTCCCTAATTTTGATGGTTATAGCTTACAGCTTATGAAAACCCCAAATTAGAATATTACATGAAATCTTCTAAATAAAAAATTGTTTTAAATACAGAAATGTCTGAAAGTATAATCTTGTGCATGAATTACTGCCTCAATGTGGCGTGGCATGGATGCTCTCAGCCTGTGGCACTGCTGAGGTGTTATGAAGACCAGGATGCTTCAATAGCGGCCTTCAGCTCTTCTGCACTGTTCGAGCTCATGTCTCTCATCTTTCTCTTGGCAATGCCCATAGATTCTCTACGGGGTTCAGGTCAGTTTGCTGGCCAATCAAGGACAGTAATCCCATGGCCACTGAACCAGGTTTTGGTACTTTTGGCAGTGTGGGCAGGTGCAACATGAAGTCCGCATCTCCATAAAGCTTGTCTGCTGAAGGAAGCATGAAGTGCTCTAAAATGTCCTGGTAGGAGACGGCTGCGCTGACTCTGACTCAATAAAGCACAGTGGACCAACACCAGCCGATGACATGGCTCTCCAGACCAACACAGACTGTGGAAACTTCACACTGGACTTCAAGCGTCTTGGACTGTGTGCCTCTCCGTTCTTCCTCCAGACTCTGGGATTTGCTCTCATCAGAAGAGAGGACTGGAGCACTGAGCAACAGACCAGTTCTTTATTTCTTTAGCCCAGGTAAGACTCTTCTGACCACAAGTGAAGCCCATGTGAGATGGTGGTCCAGTGGGTTAAACCATGGAACTGATACACATAAGGTTGCTGGTTCAATCCCAGCGGTCACCACCAGTGTGTCCTTGAGCAAGGCACTATACTCCATGTTGCTCCAGGGGGATTGTCCCTGTAATAAGGGCACTGTAAGTCACTTTGGATAAAAGTGTCTGCCAAATGCATAAATGTAAATGTCCAGGATCCGTCTGCGTGTGGCTCTTGATGCAGTAACTCCATCCTCCACTCCTTGAGAAGCTCCGCCACACATTTGAATGGCCTTTTCCTGACAATCCTCATCCCTGCAACTTTTTCTTCCACACTTTTCCCTTCCACTTAACTTTCTATCCATGTGCTTTGATACAGCACTTTGAGAACATCCGACTTGTTTTGCGATTCCCTTTTGAGGCTTTCGCTCCTTGTGGAGGGTGTCAGTGATGGTTTCTGCACAGGTGTCAGGTCAGCGGTCTTTTTCCATGATTGTGAACTCTTCTGAACCAGACGGAGAGACATTTAAAGGCTCAGGAACCCTTTGCAGGTGTTTTGGATGAATCATCTGATGAGAGTGTGACACTTTGAGCCTACAATACTGAACCTTTTCACAATATTATAGTTTCTGATATTTGGGGGTTTCATAAGCTGTAAGCCATAATCATCAAAATGATAACAAATAAAGGCTTGAAATATCTCACTTTGCTTGTAATGAGACTATATATTACATTAGTTTAATCTTTTAAGTTCAATTACTGAAATAAATTAACTTTTGAACGATATTCAAATTTTTCGAGTGTCTCCTGTATACTCTATATTGGCTTTATATACACCTGTGACTGGTCATAATGTGTGTTTATGTTTATAATATATAGCCTGCACTATATGGACAGAAGTATCGGGTCATTATGCGATGGCATTACAGCCCCTGTTGGTGTAATGGTCAGGCGAGACGTGTGTGTCGGTCCAGAGTCCAGTGCTGGCGTGCTTCACTCTCTGAGATCCGGCGCTTGGCATTGATCGCTGATGTGAGGCTCGTGCTGGATTTAAACACCTGTGGTTCAGTTCAGTCTTTAACTGGACACTCTCCCAGAAGAAACACACGAGAGCAGAGATAAAGATGACATGAGTTCAGTCAGAGGTCAGAGGTCAGTGGAAGGGTCTGACATTTGAGAGTGTCCACTCGAAAGAAAAGGATACATCTTTAAAACACACATGCGCATTTCATAGAAACACATTTTGAATGCACAATTTTCAAGAAAAGTTTGGAGTTCGGAAAAAAATGTCAACGTTATTTTAAATATATATATATATTTTTTTTTTTTTTCATTCGTAAATTATCGGTACGTTTTTGAGTTTTCATGATGTGACATTTTAAAACAAGAATGAACCCAATCCTGACCTTAACCTGACCTTGTCTGATATTTCAACGAAAATACACAAATGTGAAGTGTCACAGTTTTTACTGCAAATTATACAATGACTTCAAAACACTTCAAAACAACTGCACCAACGAGCTAATCTAGGATTTGTTGATCTAGGCTTTATTTTAAATCGAGTTGTGTTGCACCACTTAACTTTAAACCCAGATTAACAAATCGGGGAATAGAATTTAACCTGCGATTAAAACCTCCATTCACGATTCATTTCCGCCGCCATGTTGGATTCGCCATTGACAGCAACAATACTAATATTCAATTTCCTTCTTTACTGACCACCAGAAACTCTCTTTCTGACATAAGTAGCTCTTGCCAATAAAGTAAATAAACTTGTAAAATGTCAGCTGTCTTTATAAAGCGCTACGTAGAGAGACCGTTACTGATCAAGCAATGAAAACAGCGCGTGCGTAAAGTATATTTATAGTACCGATTAATGGAGTCTATTGTGGCAGTGTAATTTATGACAAAACTACCGCTCTTGACAGCACCGCCCATCCCGTTTGATCCACGAGTGGAGCGGGTATGAGAAACACGAGGCGCGGCCGCGATCACTGGCGCTCGCCTCATATTCTCCGCTGCATTTAAATGCTAAATATACTCCTCTCTTCTTTTCTTTGTCCAACACCGAAGTGTACCGAGATGAGTGACGGATCCACATCCCAAACGTAAACTCACGTTCCACCATGACCCTCACACTCTGCTGGCTCTATTCTAGGGCTGTAATCAACCAAAGGAAATCTTGGACTGAAGTCTAAAAATCGACTAAAAATTACGTCAGGAAAAAAGGTTAAATGAATCAGCTGCGCACTGTGCGCAGTACTTGATAGCCTTGTTGTCTGCCTAAATGAATTATAAATAAACATAATAAACTTGTAGGCTATTTGCAGTGTATTAAATAGTTTTTGAGCTGATTATTTTGGACTGAAATGAGTCTGACACACGAGTCTGTCGGCTCTGACAGCGTTGCATCACGTGCACCTGCGCAATATCAGCCTATGATTTCCGAAAATATAGTACTATGTTGTCAACTAGTAATATCATCACAAGAACTTTTGGGGAATATGCAACATAATTTAGACATAATTGTTTTTGTCATATGTATTATAATAACTGACAGACAGTATCATTTCAGCCGCTCTGTGCAGCTCGAACATAGGATCAGCTCAGCTTCGTGGCTGAGACACGAATAGACTATTAACTTAAAGCTTTTACTCTTAAACACAAAAGGCACGTCCACTTTAATAAAAAAGGAATATTTATTAAACAAGCCAGATCAAGAGCAGAAACGAAATAAAGTGCATAACTGAAAAATAAAGCATAGGCTCGAAACTAACAAACAGTGGGCACAGCGCATCGCACATTAGGCTCCAAATAAAAAATAAAATAATAAAGTGCCCAAATCCAATAAATAATAATAATAATACTAGAAATACATTTGCAGTTTGCACAATAATAAAATGGACGGGGCAACTCAAAACAGACGGGGCAACCTAACGCAGACAAGTTGGCTTACCGTCTTTAGGTGATATGACATGTTTGTCAGCTGTGATATGCAAACTGTTGCTTGCAAAATTTGCATTCGACTTTTTTCCCATTATCAATTTTAAAAAAATGCTGCCACACTGCCGATGTCTTTGTTGACATGGTAGAAGAGGACTGACTAGGAAAACGCTCTCACAGTTAAATAAATAATATACAGCAAACTAGCCTTCTTCAATCTGCCTCTCTTCTCCAGTGGGTTGGGCTAATCCAAAAGAAGTGGAAACAAGGGGGTGTTCTGAAGACAGACTCTCCATTTTTAAAAAGTGTTCCCTTCATCTCAGGGCCATGGGACTCTGTGACTTTTCCTAAATAATCTATCTAAACATGCACAGAAAAATCTGGGCTTGATTTGGTTGTTCTAAAGGTGTGTAAAAAAAATTACCGTTTAAGTCCCTCAGGGTCAGATTGACCCCACATTGAAAATGAATGGGAAAGTATAAAAAAATTAATGAAACTAAATCCAGTATAAATCTGAAAATTTCTACATATATATCAAGATCTCGTCCTAGAGCATAAACACAAAGTAGAACGAACTTTCTATCTCACACACACACACACACACACACACACACACACACACACACACACACACACACACACACACACAAACGTGTGTGACTGCAACAGAGAGCATTTTTATAGAAACTGGCAAATAAAATCAACAAAACTGGCATAAATCTGAAAAAATTCCATACATAAATGAAGGACAAATACTAGAGCACAAATGCAACATGGAACAATCATGTTCACTCACACACACACACACACACACACACACACACACACACACACACACACACATGCATGCACACACAGGTGTCTAGGGCATTTTTTAGATTTTGTCAAATAAAAACAGTGTGAAGGGGTAGACACACACACACACACACAGAGAGAGAGAGAGAGAGAGAGAGAGAGCAAAATTAAGTGACTAGATCCATGAAGAAATTAGTTTTTCGTAAACAATTTTGTCAAACTTTAGTAGTAATTTATTTATTGGTTGCATAGAAATGAATGGTGATGGTATGGGGCACAGAAATGATAGTTCATAAATGGTAAAACATGTAGCGTATGCATTCGAACCATCAAAAATATTTAAACCTCCTCACATTATTAATCCATAATTGAGATTTAAATCCGAGTTTAAAGTTATGGAGCAACAGGATTAAAGTTAATCTATTTTAAATATAACTGTATTTGCATTATTGTAAGGGTAGGTTTAGGGTGTAGGCATTGATAAAACACATCTGGTAAGTAGTACATTTATTTATTGTTATTTTATTGTGAGATTTTGCCTCACCTCCGACCGTTGCTGTACCCCTTCTAGCCACAACTCTTCTTCTCTACTTTTAGTGGCAGAATTACAGCGCCACACATAGATAACAGTGTTAAGTTTCTAACAGCATTTTGTGTTTTCTGTTCTTAAACCCTCGACAAAACTTAAAGGAAGCATTTGACTCAAGATCATTTTGCTATCTTATCTTATCTCGCTCTATGCTCACCTGCACTTGTAAATGCAGTGATGGACAGCTGTCTTTTACTATTTTGTAAGCTCATTTTCAATTTTCATCCAAGTAATTCCAAACATCGCGAGGCAAACATGTGATCAAATACACTTAACTTATTAACCCGCTCCACAGCGCCACCCAGTGGATGAACTGCGAGTTTTAGTGGGATTTATCATGGATTCACTGCATTTAAGGCCAGCAAATCTTGAATATTCGTGTCTAGTATGTGTCACACTATTCTTGTGTCTGTTGTGTGTGTTAGTTCAGGGAACATTTCTGTCCTCGTGTGTATATTGTGTCACTAACCTCTGGATTGAGTTTTATCAGTGCTGATGGGTTATAGAAGCCGATGATTCTGAGTGAATCTGTTGAAAGGACTCAGGTGAGTCTGGATCCATAGGTAGGTATCTCAGGTGAGTCTGGAGCAATAGATAGGTATCTCAGGGGAGTCTGGATTCATAGGTAGGTATCTCAGGTGAGTCTGGATCCATAGGTAGGTATCTCAGGTGAGTCTGGAGCAATAGATAGGTATCTCAGGAGAGTCTGGATCCATAGGTAGGTATCTCAGGGGAGTCTGGATTCATAGGTAGGTATCTCAGGTGAGTCTGGATCCATAGGTAGGTATGGAGCAATAGATAGGTATCTCAGGTGAGTCTGGATCCATAGGTAGGTATCTCAGGGGAGTCTGGATCTATAGGTAGGTATCTCAGGTGAGTCTGGACCAATAGGTAGGTATCTCAGGGGAGTCTGGATCCATAGGTAGGTATCTCAGGTGAGTCTGGACCAATAGGTAGGTATCTCAGGTGAGTCTGGATCAATAGGTAGGTATCTCAGGGGAGTCTGGATCCATAGGTAGGTATCTCAGGTGAGTCTGGACCAATAGGTAGGTATCTCAGGTGAGTCTGGATCAATAGGTAGGTATCTCAGGTGAGTCTGGAGCAATAGGTAGGTATCTCAGGGGAGTCTGGATCAATAGGTAGGTATCTCAGGTGAGTCTGGAGCAATAGGTAGGTATCTCAGGTGAGTCTGGATCCATAGGTAGGTATCTCAGGGGAGTCTGGATCTATAGGTAGGTATCTCAGGTGAGTCTGGAGCAATAGGTATGTATCTCAGGGGAGTCTGGATCCATAGGTAGGTATCTCAGGTGAGTCTGGACCAATAGGTAGGTATCTCAGGGGAGTCTGGATCCATAGGTAGGTATCTCAGGTGAGTCTGGACCAATAGGTAGGTATCTCAGGTGAGTCTGGATCAATAGGTAGGTATCTCAGGGGAGTCTGGATCCATAGGTAGGTATCTCAGGTGAGTCTGGACCAATAGGTAGGTATCTCAGGTGAGTCTGGATCAATAGGTAGGTATCTCAGGTGAGTCTGGAGCAATAGGTAGGTATCTCAGGGGAGTCTGGATCAATAGGTAGGTATCTCAGGTGAGTCTGGAGCAATAGGTAGGTATCTCAGGTGAGTCTGGATCAATAGGTAGGTATCTCAGGTGAGTCTGGATCCATAAGTAGGTATCTCAGGGGAGTCTGGATCCATAGTTAGGTATCTCAGGTCAGTCTAGATCAATAGGTAGGTATCTCAGGGGAGTCTGGATCAATTGGTAGGTATCAGGTGAGTCTGGATCAATAGGTAGGTATCTCAATAGGTAGGTATCTCAGGGGAGTCTGGATCCATAGGTAGGTATCTCAGGTGAGTCTGGACCAATAGGTAGGTATCTCAGGGGAGTCTGGATCCATAGGTAGGTATCTCAGGTGAGTCTGGACCAATAGGTAGGTATCTCAGGTGAGTCTGGATCAATAGGTAGGTATCTCAGGGGAGTCTGGATCCATAGGTAGGTATCTCAGGTGAGTCTGGACCAATAGGTAGGTATCTCAGGTGAGTCTGGATCAATAGGTAGGTATCTCAGGTGAGTCTGGAGCAATAGGTAGGTATCTCAGGGGAGTCTGGATCAATAGGTAGGTATCTCAGGTGAGTCTGGAGCAATAGGTAGGTATCTCAGGTGAGTCTGGATCAATAGGTAGGTATCTCAGGTGAGTCTGGATCCATAAGTAGGTATCTCAGGGGAGTCTGGATCCATAGTTAGGTATCTCAGGTCAGTCTAGATCAATAGGTAGGTATCTCAGGGGAGTCTGGATCAATTGGTAGGTATCAGGTGAGTCTGGATCAATAGGTAGGTATCTCAGGTGAGTCTGGAGCAATAGATAGGTATCTCAGGTGAGTCTGGATCCATAGGTAGGTATCTCAGGGGAGTCTGGATCCATAGGTAGGTATCTCAGGTGAGTCTGGAGCAATAGGTAGGTATCTCAGGTGAGTCTGGAGCAATAGGTAGGTATCTCAGGGGAGTCTGGATCCATAGGTAGGTATCTCAGGTGAGTCTGGATCCATAGTTAGGTATCTCAGGTCAGTCTAGATCAATAGGTAGGTATCTCAGGGGAGTCTGGATCAATTGGTAGGTATCAGGTGAGTCTGGATCAATAGGTAGGTATCTCAGGTGAGTCTGGAGCAATAGATAGGTATCTCAGGTGAGTCTGGATCCATAGGTAGGTATCTCAGGGGAGTCTGGATCCATAGGTAGGTATCTCAGGTGAGTCTGGAGCAATAGGTAGGTATCTCAGGTGAGTCTGGAGCAATAGGTAGGTATCTCAGGGGAGTCTGGATCCATAGGTAGGTATCTCAGGTGAGTCTGGACCAATAGGTAGGTATCTCAGGGGAGTCTGGATCCATAGGTAGGTATCTCAGGTGAGTCTGGACCAATAGGTAGGTATCTCAGGTGAGTCTGGAGCAATAGGTAGGTATCTCAGGGGAGTCTGGATCCATAGGTAGGTATCTCAGGTGAGTCTGGACCAATAGGTAGGTATCTCAGGGGAGTCTGGATCCATAGGTAGGTATCTCAGGTGAGTCTGGACCAATAGGTAGGTATCTCAGGGGAGTCTGGATCCATAGGTAGGTATCTCAGGTGAGTCTGGACCAATAGGTAGGTATCTCAGGTGAGTCTGGATCAATAGGTAGGTATCTCAGGTGAGTCTGGACCAATAGGTAGGTATCTCAGGTGAGTCTGGATCAATAGGTAGGTATCTCAGGTGAGTCTAGACCAATAGGTAGGTATCTCAGGTGAGTCTGGATCAATTGGTAGGTATCTCAGGTGAGTCTGGACCAATAGGTAGGTATCTCAGGTGAGTCTGGATCAATAGGTAGGTATCTCAGGTGAGTCTGGACCAATAGGTAGGTATCTCAGGTGAGTCTGGATCAATAGGTAGGTATCTCAGGTGAGTCTGGACCAATAGAAAATCATCAAAACATCGATCATGTAAGTTATTTCAGACTCTTAATCAAGCCAGGACTATATGGGATCCACAGTGTAAAAATAAAGGGCTCTTAGGAGGCCATCTGAATATACGCAGTATGGCCCCTAAGAGGGAACAATTAGAGCATCTTCTCTTTAACTCAAATGTGGATTTCTTAGGACTTTCAGAAACTTGGCTTAAACCCTCTTCCCCACAAGCAGTGGTATCACTACAGGGCTACAATGTCTTTAGAAAGGATAGGCATCAAGGGAAGGGAGGAGGGGTGTTAATTTATATGAAGGATTCTTTAAAATGTACACAAATAATTTGGCCTAATGAAATATCAATTGAATGTGTTGGAGTTAAAGTGTCACTTTCAACAGAAATGTCATTTACTATTCTATGTCTTTATCGTCCGCCGTCAGCAAAAGTAGATTTTTATGATCAATTTAAAGCACTTCTGAGTTGGTGTGACTTTAATAATGAGGTTATTCTAATGGGAGACTTAAATGTAAATTGGGACAGCAAAAGTGACATAAAGAAACTGAAAGAAATTACAGATAATTTTGGATTAATACAAATGATCAGTGATCCCACTAGAATAACAAATCGTTCTAAAACTTTAATAGACCTGGTGTTTTCTAACAAACCAGATAGAATAAAAAAAACGTACAATTTCCTAACTGGCTTGTCGGACCACAATGCCATATTCTTTTCTAGAAAGTTGACTAAAAAACGATTGAGAAGTGTCAGTAAAAACATTAATATGAAAGAAACGTTTATTCCAAAGAGCCAAGAACAATGCTTAATTGCAGCTCTAAATACTTTTGATTGGTCTAGTATAGTATTATGTGATGACACTAATCAATGTTGTGATTTAATAAACTCTACTATTAAAATGGTTCTATCTCAATTTCAGAAAGTGGGTAATTTAAAGAAACAAGTTTATTCTTTGCCTTGGATCAATAATGAGTGTAAACAGCTTATGATACTCAGAGATAAATTACTAAAAAAATCATTACAATCTGGATTAACTACTGATCGATTACATTTTGTATCTGCAAGAAATAAAGTCACACAAATTTTGAGAATGGCAAAAGCAAATTTCTACATGTCTGTAATTAATGGTGCCAGAGGAAATTGTAAGTTGATTTGGGAAAATATCAACAAACTCATGGGTACAAGTAAGCATATTGCTGATAAAGACTTTGAACTCAAATTTGCTAATGAACTGGTATCAGAGCCTCTCAACCTAGCAACTAAATTAAATTATTTCTTTCAAAATACCATTGATGAGATTGCTCAATTGTTTTCTAGCTCTTGTGACTCTCAACAAAATATGGCCCACATTGACCTTTATATGGATGCCGTAACTCTAAATTCTAAGTTTAATATTCAAACAATTACAGAAAATGAAGTAGATAACATAATCTCTAAATTAAAAAATTCTAAAGCAAGGGATGTGTTTGGATTTGATACCAATCTTCTGAAGCTTTTTAAATCTTGTATTTTGGTGCCTGTGACCCATCTTATTAATTTGTCAACTACGCAGGCAGTCGTTCCCTTGAGTTGGAAGGTTGCAAATGTCATACCAATATATAAATCGGGTGATAAACTAGACCCTGCTAATTATCGACCTATCAGCATACTTCCTATCTTTTCTAAGATAGCAGAGAAGTGGGTCGCCAACTCTATCATTGCACATCTTAATGATTCTAATCCGGGTCTGCACCCTATGCAATTTGGATTCCGATCTCTTCACTCAACTGAAACGGCTATTTGTGTTTTTGTCGAGAAGGTGAAGTTCTATTTAGATAAAAACAGTTACGTTGCTGCTGTTTTTGTTGATCTTAAGCGTGCGTTTGATACTGTGAATCACTTAAAGCTTTTGTCTAGACTGTTAACATTTGGCTTTAGTAATCAAACAGTTAAATGGATACAGTCTTATTTATCAGATAGAAAACAATGTGTGCAAATAAAGAATTGTAAGTCACCCTATCTTCAATATACACAGGGTGTTCCTCAGGGATCAATTTTAGGACCTCTGCTATTTTCACTGTATGTGAATAGTTTGCCCAATGTATGCAAAAATGTTGACACGATTATGTATGCTGATGATACGGTAATTTTTACACATGCCAAAAGTGCTGAGGATGCTGCCCATCAGCTTTCATTCGCTTTAAATGATTTGCAAAAATGGCTGAATGATTCATGCTTGTGTCTTAAAGGAACTGTATGTAAGAAATGTATTTCAATTAATCATAAAATGGCCCTAATATGTCAATAGACATTAAAAAATCATGTTAATTTCAAATACTTATATCACTGACAACAGTTGTCCGGCCAGGATATTGTCATTTTAAAATTGGAGTTGCAGCCCTCAACTGATGTTGATGTTGACATGTTGTGTCATGCCTGAAGCGCCGCCCTCCACCTATCTACCAATCACGAAGTCAGTAGTGTTTCTGCATTCGGGTTGCCAGCTCTGCTAGTTACCACAGCTGCAGCTACAAACTTTCTGGATAAACAATGTCTAACTTTACGAAACCTAAACGACCTCGATATGAATCAGAAAAACGTCGTGACAGTGTCCGAAATAAAACAAGGATTTGTATAGGAGATGCCTTTGAAAGATGGAGACGGCTGAAAACGGAAGAATTTGAAGACTGACGCAATTGCTAATTTTCTCCTGGACAGGTAACGTTAAGGTTCATCTATGTTTGGCTAACTTGTACTTAATGTAAATGGACATTTCAAATATTCACGACAGTCGAACAAAGTTGTGCATGTTCATGCAAAGTAACGTTAGGTTAGCGCAGATGGAGGAGGTGGGTCATTGAAAAGGTAACGTTAAGGAGTTGTTTGGTAAATAAAAATGGCGAGTCGTCATTGCTAACATTAGTAATGCATTATCAGAGCCCGTTTCTCTGTCATTATGCTGAGACGCTGATGAAAACAACATTAGCACGCCTATTATGGCAATGTGAAAACGTATTTGAGACAGTAGCCTAACGTTACCTCTGTAAAAATTATTCCTCATTCTTTCTTCGTATATATAGTGGATAAAACATGCTGCAAGTTGACCTGTATGACCATTGCAAATGTTATTTAGTTACTCTCAATCGTTTCTGATGGGACTGAAATCAACCATGTGATAGCCATTGTTGATATTGAACGCTGACATGGCGTAATTTGTCCCGCGTTATACTTGCTGTGGCAATGTTTGTTATTTGTTAGCCTACTTATGACAAAAACGCTTGTCTTACTGTGTACGACTCGTCACTTGCCATTGAAAGCTCCGTGTAGCAGCCTACGTTCCCGCTGGATCCTGCAGCCTATCTGGCAACCTCGAGTTGGGGTACTTGCAGTAATTTGAAAGTGATTGCAGTACCAGTTTTGGCCACAGTCCTACATACAGCTCCTTTAATGTTCAAAAGACTGTATCAATGTTTTTTAGTTGTGGCCACAGTAAAAGTTTGCTTGGGTGGACAAGAATTAACTAATGTTGAGGAATTTAGGTATCTAGGAGTTCTGATAGACTCGAAATTATCTTTTAAAAAACATATCAAAAAAGTTGTGAATACTGTAAATGTTAATTTACGGAACTTTAAACAAATTCGTACCTCATTAACAGATAAAGCAGCGATTACGTTCTTGCACTCTATGATACTGGCTCATATTGAATACTGTATCACAAGTTGGGCTTATACAAGTCATGCTGCTATCGGGCCAATTGAGGTATGCTACAAAAGAGCATTGAAAATATTAGATAAGAAACCTTCATCATATCATCATTGTAATATTTTAGATAAATATAAGTTTTTAAATTTCGAATTTCAAATTATTTAAATCAGCCTGTTTAATCTATAAAGTCATACATGGTTTGGCGCCTCTACCATTGAGTGATTTTATTAAACAAAAGTCTATCAGTGATGTCGGGTCTCGAGTGACTAGAGCCAATATGAGAGGTGACTGTGTTTTGGCGTTTAGGCGGACATCCTTTTCCCAGAACGCTCTATCATATCAGGGGGTGAGCTTTTGGAATAGTATCCCTCAGTCAGTTAGGGAAAGCACAAGTTGGCCTATTTTTAGGAATTGTTTAAAAGTGTGGTTGAGGGACACACAAATATGTGAGCATGTTTAGTAATCATTAGTATATATACCAGATGTAAAATAGAGTTAGTGTTTTATAAAAATAAAGGGGATAGAACTATTAGTGTGACATGGGTTGTGTAATAGGAGTTAGTATAGCATGGATATAGTGCATTATGGACTTGTGTGTTGTGATCACTGTTATTGTCCTTGCTTCTCTGTGTATAGCCTGTGCATAGTGTGTCTATATGTAGTTATGTGTATTTATGTGTAACATCTACCTGTTTGGGGGTCTGCAGATGGAAATTAGCCTTTGGCTATAATCTGGCATATTTACATTTGTGAAAAATGTTCATTAATATGTATTGTCCCTTTTGTCTTTTTTTTCTACAAAAAAAAAAAAAAAAAAATGACTTCTAGTTATTTACACAGTGTTGAACTGCACCAATTGGGAGCTAATTTTATATTTGTAAGAACTGTAATTGCATGATGATTGGTGTAAAGTTTACTTAAGTACTCATGTAAGATTATGTTGTATTTGTTCCAGAAACCACAACTTGCTATCAGTAAACACTTTAATGAGAGATTAAGTCTGGGTTGAATTCTTCAAAGATGTCATCATACAGTTCTGACCGACTGTCTGCAGGGGTTTGAATCTACCCGAATCAGTACTAAAAATTGTAATTCCCTTCGTTATATTTGGTCCTTCGAGCCGGAGCGTCGAATTACTGCAGAGAAATGACATCCCAGCCAGAGCCGCCAGTTGTTCGGCCCAGACGCCATGTAAAGCCACCTGCCTATCTAGCAGACTTTCAAGTGCAAGGACCTGGATCTGAGAGGAGATCCCAGCAATCTGCATGTTCCAGTGATGACGAAGCTAATGCACGGTCTTCAGGGCGTGAGTCCCGTGTCTTCACACCAATAAGTCAGCGTTCACCCTCCTGTGATCCGATACTACAGGACGAATGGCAAGATACACAGAGAAACTCACACAGAGAGGATGAGGAGCGGCATCTTCATAACCAACCGTCTACATGGGAGGAAATGCGGAGGGAGAATGATGAGCTACGCAGCTGCATTCGACACCTGCCAGAGATTTTAAGTGCATTGCAAGGCCTTAAGACAGAGAATGCCATCATGAAACGAGAGATCCAGCAGTTAGCCACACACGTGACCACCCCATGCAAATCAGTGTCTCCAGTACCAGCTCCTCCTTTCTATGTGCCAGAAACAGGTCGTAGCCAGCCAGGGACTACCACACAGATCAGAGACTTTCATCAGCAACCCTCTGAGCAGATCAGGCAGATAACAGAACAGGTGAGGGAATGCACTATTTCACCTATATCAGATGGTCAACCTCAAGCTACATCAAAGTATCGTACCCCTGCTCAGAGATTTGACCCACCAGTTCAGCCTCATCTTTATGCTGAACCCACCCACGGTAATGAGAGGGAGTCCAGAGACGATTATTATCCCTACATGGGTGTTAGAGAGTCCAATCTTATCCGACGTGCTGAGGACGTACCCAGATCTGCAGTGCCATGCTTCCAGGAGAGGACCTACAGAGGGCCTAAGCCATCAATACCCTCATTGACGACATCAGATCCAAGAGAGTTTTCAAGGTTGCGCATGGCATTAGAAAACCTTCTCCCTGACGATGCTACTGAACGTTTCAAGTATCAGATCCTCACAGATCATCTACAGTTGGAGGAGGCACTGTTAGTGGCAGATTCTTATTGCAACTCAACACACCCTTATACAGACACTTTGCAAGCTCTCATTAAGATGTATGGGCAACCGCACAAACCTGTCCTTCAGAACATTGCTGAAGTCATGGATGGGCCAAATATCAGAATAGGAGATGTAAAGGCTTTTAAGCTGTTCGCACTACGTGTGCGTTCCCTAGTGAGCATGCTGGAACAACTTGGACCTGAAGGAATTGTTGAATTAGACTGTGGATCTCATGTGTCACGACTTCAGAGCAAACTCCCTCATGAGCTGAGAACTAGCTTCAAGAGATACATCCACCCACTGAGGGTAACTATACCTACTCTCTTCGATTTCTCTAACTGGTTGGAGTACGAGCTCCAAGTACAAGATGATGGCTCCAAGATAACAGGACTCCCACCAGAACCCAGTAGTAAGAGAAAGCAGGACCGTCGCGACCCAAGGGCTTTAAGGAAACCAACCTCCATCTTGTTGGGCACGGAGAAACCCATGACTGGGGGGGAAAGCCAATCACTTGCTCCAGAGGTAACAGCTAAATCTTCCAGATTCAAAGGGAGATTGCACGCATACTGCCCCTATTGTGACAATGCTAATCACTTCTTGAATGGGTGTGCAAATTTCAAAGAGCTCACCAAGGAACAGAAGGAAGCTTGGATCCGTAAGAACAATCGATGCTGGTGCTGCGGACGGAGTCATCATGCCTCAAAATGTAACCTTAAAGCCCCCTGTAAGACATGCCATAGGAAACACCTCTGTATACTGCATGATGTAAATGAACGGGCTGCAGGTAGCAGAACTGAAACAGACACAACCGAGAACTCCTGTCTGGTTAACACCACCAAAGACACCCTGTATATAGATCGCCCTGTCTACAGTCGCAAGGTTCTACTAAAAGTGAGTAAAGTCATCATCACCAATGGGGACAAATCAATTGAGGCGTATGCTGTTTTAGATGATGGGTCGGAGAGGACCATACTCCTCCACACAGCAGCACAGCAGTTGAATTTGAAGGGGCAGCCGGAGGACCTAATACTGCGGACTGTAAGGCAGGACCAACAGGTTCTTCATGGGGCGGCAGTCTCGTTCACGGTGTCTCCTGCCACTAATCGGCACAAGAAGTTTCCCATTCAAGGTGCCTTCACAGCCGAAAGACTTGGTCTCGCAGAGCAAACCCACCCTGTTGCATCCCTCCAGAAGATGTACAAACATTTGGCTGGATTGCCTTTGCAGAAAATAGACAGAGTTCAGCCTGTGCTTCTTATTGGCTCAGATTGTCCACACCTTGTTACGCCAGTTGAGCCTGTCCGCTTAGGCCCTCCAGGTGGACCTGCTGCAGTTCGAACTCGGCTAGGCTGGATGCTACAAGGACCTACGCACAAGATCAAGCATAGGCTTAACACTCATCAATTTCTCTTTACTGCTATCTCTCCCAACGCTGATCTGTTTGCCCAAGTGGAAAAGCTATGGCAGATGGATGTAATTCCGTACAGCAGTGAGAAAGTAGTGACACGATCAAAACTGGATCAAGAGGCCATCAGACTTTTACAAGAGAAAACGGTGAGAGTTAACGTGGAAGGTGTCATGCGGTATGCGACTCCACTCCTTCGCATACAACACATGCCAACTCTGCACATGCCAAAAGAAGCTGTTCTGCCGCAGTTAAGAAACATTGAGCGAAAGCTGATGAAGAACCCTGAGCAGGCCTGTGCTTACCAAACTGAGATTGAGAGACTTAAGAACGCTGGCTATGTGGAGAAACTGCAACCCTGTGAGGCTGGGAGTTCCCAGGAATCATGGTACATCCCGCACCATATGGTCACACATAACGGCAAGAATCGTGTCGTTTACAACTGCTCATTCCCGTATGAGGGCCAAAACTTAAACAAGCTGCTTCTTCCAGGTCCCACCTTGAGTCCCTCCCTGTTAGCAGTGTTACTGCGCTTCCGTGAACATTCCATAGCCTTAAGCAGTGACATCCGAGGGATGTTTCATCAGGTGAGGCTGCTCCCTGATGACAAACCTTTACTTCGGTTCCTGTGGAGAGACATAACGCCAGATCAAGCTCCAGATGTGTACCAATGGCAGGTACTTCCATTTGGGACTACCTGCAGTCCCTGTTGTGCCACCTTCACCCTGCAAAAGCATGTGTTAGACCACAGTCAACCAGGTGATCAAGTGAGAGAGGTGATAGAGAAGTCCTTCTATGTTGACAATTGTCTTCACAGTCTCACATCAAAGGATGCGGCCAAAGATCTTGTTGATCAGCTCTGTGCCCTCCTACATGAGGGAGGCTTTGAATTGCGACAGTGGGCCAGCAATTGTCCAACAGTGGTTGCTCACCGTCCCTCTGACCTAAGATCGAACAGCTGTGAGCTGTGGCTCAGTCAGGGGCTGCAAGATACCCACGAATCCACCCTTGGACTGCTCTGGCATTGTCAGTCGGATACTTTGCACTACAAACACAGGGAAGTGAAATCCACTAAAGTAACTATGCGAAGTATTTATCGTGTCCTGGCCAGCCAATACGATCCCCTCGGCTATATTATCCCATACACCACTAGAGCGAAAATACTGGTGCAGCGCCTCTGGGATAAAAGGCGTGACTGGGATGACCCTCAACTGCCAGAAGATCTGCTGACCTTATGGAGTTCTTGGGAGAAGGAACTCAGTGATTTGGGAAAGATATCACTGCCAAGATGCTATTCCAGTCCATCTATGGAGCTGTCAGTTAGCAGACGTGATGTACACATATTCTGTGACGCATCAGAGCGGGCCTATGGATCTGTAGCTTATTTGCGGACAGAAAACACAGAAGGCCAAGTTGAAGTTGTATTTCTAGCGGCCAGATCACGTGTTGCCCCCCGAAAGCAACAATCCATACCACGTCTTGAACTATGTGCAGCTCTGAGTGGTGCCCAGCTCGCCAAAGTCCTTGGCACAGAACTCACTATCCCCATCCATTCCTTGACACTTTGGTCAGATTCTATGACTGTGCTTACCTGGCTGTTGTCAAGTTCTTGTCGTTACAAGGTGTTTGTGGGAACTCGGGTGGCAGAAATACAAGAACTCTCAGCATCTGCTGACTGGCGCTACGTACGATCTGAGGACAATCCCGCAGACATCATCACAAGAGGTAAACACTTGTGTGACCTTGTAAAAGGAAGCCAATGGGATCAAGGTCCTTCATTTCTCAAACTGCCACCTGCTAATTGGCCTGAGCAACCTTCATTGCCTGCGGAAGAGCAGAGTAGCGAGTTAAAGCAGTCTGCATTCTGTGGATCGACTACAGTTATACCTTTGCCAAATCCACAGCAGTATGACACACTGGATGAGTTCATAAAGGAATGCAGTCAGCAGCTTGACGGGGCGGCCAACATTACATGCGCTGACAAACAAAGAGATGTAGAGCAAACAGTGCTTTGTCAAATGCAGACCGAGTCCTTCCCTACCGAGATGGCCCAACTGAAGTCAGGGAAACCAGTATCAGGTACGAGCAGACTGGCTTCTCTTTCTCCTGAGTATGACCCTACCACCGGACTAATTCGTGTGGGTGGCCGTTTAAGACGCTGCAGTGAGGCAGAAATGGATTTTATCCATCCCATCGTACTTGCTCCTCAACATCCTGTGACCAAACTCATTATCAAGGATTATGATGACAAACTGCACCATCCCGGGTCAGAACGAGTGTTCGCAGAGTTGAGAAGAACTTACTGGGTATTACGAGGCCGTGAAGCAGTTCGGCGACACCAGCGAAATTGTGCTGAGTGTAGAAGATGGAAGGGGCAACCAGAAGTTCCTCGTATGGCTGACTTACCACTCGCAAGACAACAACTATTTAAACCTGTATTCTTTTCAACTGGCATGGACTGCTTTGGACCCTTTATGATTAAGATCGGACGCCGAAACGAGAAGAGATGGGGCATATTATTCAAGTGCCTTACAACCAGGGCAGTGTATATAGATCTGCTGGCGAGCATAGATTCAGACTCCTTCCTAATGGCCCTGAGACGCTTTATCGCTTGACGTGGGAAACCGTGTGAGTTGTTAAGCGATCAAGGCACTAACTTCAAGGGTGAAGAACGAGAGCTGAGAGAATCCTTTGCTGCCTTGCACAGTGAGCTTCAAAGTCACCTTGCTGCTCAACAAATCAAGTTTGTGTTCAATCCACCAGGATCACCTCACTTTGGCGGATGCTGGGAGAGGGAGATCCGTTCAATTAAAACAGCTCTCCAAGTGACCGTCGGAGCGCAGATTGTGACGGAAGAAGTCCTGAGAACAGTCTTAACTGAAATTGAAGGGATCCTTAACTCAAAACCTCTCGGCTATACCTCATCAGATATTTCTGACATTGACCCAATCACTCCCAACTGCTTTCTTATAGGACGCAGGGATGCCTCCTTGCCCCAGGTTGTGTATCAAGACTCCGGGGTGCTTAGCCGACGTCGATGGAGACACGGCCAACTTCTGGCCGATCACTTTTGGAAGCATTTCATAAGATACTATCTACCCAGTCTCCAAGTTCGACAGAAATGGAAGACAGACAAGGGAAATCTCCAAATTGGAGATGTGGTGATGATTGTTGACTCTCAACTCCCTCGAGCTTTGTGGCCAGTTGGGAGAATCGCCAAAGTGTACCCAGGAGCAGATAACCGAGTAAGGTCAGCAACTGTGGAAGTTGAAAGAAGAACATACACTCGACCTGTAGCTCGTCTTGTTAAGCTACCAGTCCTATCTGATGAGGAGGAATCCACTTAAAGGAACTTTTGTCAAGAGGTGCGAATTCTATCACTGAATTCGGGGGCGGCTGTTCAAAAGGCTGCATGACCCATCTTCATCTGACCAATCACCTTTTCCAACGTCACCATCATGGGCATCACGTGCGGTCAGGAGGTGAGGGGCGAGCAGGTGCTCTGAGCAGACATGCTGATCGCGAACTCTTTTTATGAGTAATCCGAGTCAACTCACGGTTGTATGCAGCACCCTGAAGTTACTGAAGTAATATAGTTGTGCGTGCTTATAAAGTAAGTGTATTAGGCTGTTATTTATGTACATTTGCCGATTGTTTTCAAGCCGCGAGTGTGACGAATCCAGCACCATAGCAACATATGTATATGTGTTCATGACATGTATATAGTTGATTTGTCACTGTTAGGATTGCTTTATGTTCATTATAGTGGATGCAAGTGAGGGAAATTATTTACGGTGACTGAAGTTAATGTTTAACAAGTTATTTCGTGAGTAATAACTTCCTGCGTAACATATAGATGCGCCTCAGTTGAGTTGGTGGGATAATGGCGCCATCTTGTGGTCAAGTCATAGAATGACTTCTAGTTATTTACACAGTGTTGAACTGCACCAATTGGGAGCTAATTTTATATTTGTAAGAACTGTAATTGCATGATGATTGGTGTAAATTTTACTTAAGTACTCATGTAAGATTATGTTGTATTTGTTCCAGAAACCACAACTTGCCATCAGTAAACACTTTAATGAGAGATTAAGTCTGGGTTGAATTCTTCAAAGATGTCACCATACAGTTCTGACCGACTGTCTGCAGGGGTTTGAATCTACCCGAATCAGTACTAAAAATTGTAATTCCCTTCGTTATATGGATAGATGCACTTTTATGATGATAGATGCACTTTTATATGATGGATAGATGCACTTTTATATGATGGATAGATGCACTTTTATATGATAGATAGATGCACTTTTATATGATGGATAGATGCACTTTCATGATGGATAGATGCACTTTTATATGATGGATAGATGCACTTTCATGATGGATAGATGCACTTTTATATGATGGATAGATGCACTTTTATATGATGGATAGATGCACTTTTATGATGGATAGATGCACTTTTATATGATGGATAGATGCACTTTCATGATGGATAGATGCACTTTTATATGATGGATAGATGCACTTTTATATGATGGATAGATGCACTTTTATGATGGATAGATGCACTTTTATATGATGGATAGATGCACTTTTATATGATGGATAGATGCACTTTTATATGATGGATAGATGCACTTTTATATGATGATAGATGCACTTTTATATGATGGATAGATGCACTTTTATATGATGGATAGATGCACTTTTATGATGGATAGATGCACTTTTATGATGGATAGATGCACTTTTATATGATGGATAGATGCTCTTTTATGATGGATAGATGCACTTTTATATGATGGATAGATGCACTTTTATGATGGATAGATGCACTTTTATATGAAGGATAGATGCACTTTTATGATGGATAGATGCACTTTTATATGATGGATAGATGCTCTTTTATATGATGGATAGATGCACTTTTATGATGGATAGATGCACTTTTATATGATGGATAGATGCTCTTTTATATGATGGATAGATGCACTTTTATGATGGATAGATGCACTTTTATGATGGATAGATGCACTTTTATATGATGGATAGATGCACTTTTATATGATGGATAGATGCACTTTTATGATGGATAGATGCACTTTTATGATGATAGATGCACTTTTATATGAAGGATAGATGCACTTTTATATGATGGATAGATGCACTTTTATGAAGGATAGATGCACTTTTATGACGGATAGATGCACTTTTATGATGGATAGATGCACTTTTATGATGGATGGATGCACTTTAATGACGGATTGATGTACTTTTATGACGGATAGATGCACTTTTATGATGGATGGATGCACTTTTATGATGGATGGATGCACTTTTATAATGGATGGATGCACTTTTATAATGGATAGATGTACTTTTATGATGGATAGATGCACTTTTATGATGGATGGATGAGCAGAAAAATACACACATCTATGGTATAATAAGGAGGTCAGGCTTCTTGTTACTACAGAAACTCTTCTTACTCTCTACTATAGTTTAATTTATCCGTATCGCTCATATTGTAATATAGTTTGGGCAAGTACTTTTCCTACTACTCTTCAAAAAATGTATGGATATACTATAAATGCATATACTTCATCTGCTTCTTTATTTCAGAAACTTCAAGTTCTTACTATTTATGATATTAATATTTCTCAAATATGTTTTCATTTATAAGATATATTCAAGTAAAGGGAACTTTCCAGAGCAATGTCAGATGTATTTTAAAGTAAATTCAGGTTCACTGTCACTTAACTCGTCAATCTACAGATTTTCCTCTTCCTAAATTTCTCACTTGTGGAGGTCAATCCTCAATAAGATATAGGCGTATTAAATTATGGAATGGTTATCCCATTTAGCAAGAAAATGTTCTTCTTTAATATGTTATGAAAGATGGACAAAGGATCATTTTATTGCTGCCTTGTAATTGTGTTTTCTTTTCTTTTTTGTCGTTGTTGTTGTTTATGTATTTGATGCACCCGATAGAGTTTGATTTGGTGTATATCATTTTTGGGGGTTTTGATATGTTGTAATTATTTTATTCAGTCATATCCATTCCTATAATTGTTATTGTAATTTAGCAATATTTATAGCAATAATTACAGTTTTTTTTCTTTGTTGTTTAGGTGGAGGCTTTAAATACGCCCTTTTGGGTTTTCTGCCTCTCCCTGCACAGTATTTGGATTGTATTTTTTATTGTACATATGTTATATTTCTGCAATAAACTAATTAATAAATTATTCAATTATAAAATAGATTTAAAAATGTAGTGTTTTTAATGGAGAATTGATTAATCCAGTTATATTTTTGAACTGATTGACAGAACGAATAAAAATTTATTAAAAAACATGAACGTCTTAACATGAAGAAATTGATTTATTTTTATTAAAAAATGACGTATTTATTTATGTTGATATCTGTGAGATTTAGCAATGTATGTGTGTTCATGCCTGCCTCTGCCATCCAGCACCGCCCATCCCCAAACCACTCCTCAGAGGTCTCCCGGATTTTGGTACCCAAATGTTGAGCGGTATGGTGGGTAGCACTGTCGCCTCAGAGCGAGAAGGTCCCGGTTCCAGCCAGTGTGGATGGTCCATGTTTTCCTCCAGGTGCTCCAGTTTCTCCCACAGTTCAGACCAAAGACATGCAGCAGGTGAGCTGTCTGTATGAGAGCCAGTGATGGACTGGCCATCCGTCCAGGGGGTTTTCCCTGCCTGTGGCCGGAGAGGATCATGGGACAGGCTCCAGTGACCTCACAACCCTAAAGAGAAAACATTTTGATCATTCAGAAATAACATTTTCAAAATGATAGAATGAGATGTTCCTCTAACGTTCACATAAACCAAGAAACAACGTTCTTAATACATTAAAAAACTGGACGTTTTGAATGTTTAAAATGTATAACATTTTCATAACTTAATGGGAAAGTTAGCAAATCATTGTCAGAACATATTTGTGTCCGCTGGGCTTTCTGGGGCTTGAGAGGGGCAGTTGTGGAGCTGTCAATGGAGGGACAGAAATCTCTCAGAGTTCATTAGAAACATCTTCATTTGTGCTCCGATGAGCGAATGTCTGATGTGAGTAATTCATGTCATCATTTTCATTTTTGGGTTAAACTAAGCCTTTCATTTTTCAGTTGAAATGGCTGATAGTTTAGTATTAGCAGCATAAATTCATTAGGAGACCAAATGAACCCCTAATAACAAAATATCGGTCACACTTTACAATAAGGTTGTATTAGTTAACATTAGTTAATGCATTAGTTAACATGAACTACTCATGAGCAACACCTCTGTTCAGCATTAGCTCATCTTTGTTAACGTTAGCTCATAAAAATCCAGCTGTTCATGGTTTGTTCATGTTAGTTCACAGTGCATTAACTAATGTTAACAAGATTTAAATAATGCTTTAGTAAATGTTGAAATTAACAAAGATAAATAAATGCTTTATAAGTGCAGTTCATTATTAGTTCATGTTAGCTAATGAACCTTATTGTAAAGTGTTACCAAAATATCATATCAGAGCACCAAGAGAGAAGAGAAGGTCCATCATAGAGAAGAGTTTATTACTATAATGTAACGTTACTTGGATGATAAATCATAAGTTTTGATCAAAAGCCATATCAAGACTTCATATTTACTGTAGAGCAAATGATTGCCGTGACATTAATGTCATTTCCTGTAAAGGGTCAATCAAGAATCAATAAAAACAACAACATAAGACTCTGAGAGTTTGAACAGAGCTGGGGATCATCTCTATATGGACACAGGACGCCCTAGCAACCACATAGAAACCCCCTAGCAACACTGAGAGGCCCAACTGTCTGTTCGTCTATATTAAAAAAGACCTCAAGCCAGCAGTAAGTTTATCTTTCAAAATGTAAATCTAGTTACACATTATATTCTTACTGTCTCTGCTATAGTTCCCGTGATCGGATCTTCTTATTGGTTTTATTTTATTTAGTCGATGTCAAATAAATGATGAAAGTGGAGAATCCGCGCGCAACTCAAAGTTACGGTACGCGACGCAGGTAAAAATAGACGATGAGAAGCGTTGTGGAAAATAAAATGATATATAAATAATGGGAAAACTGTCCATTTGTTTGTGAATTGACCGTAGCCGAGGTCCGGACCTCTGTATTTCTCCGAGGTGGAGGCATATATAATAAAGCTTGAGAAATAATCGCCTAATATAGTTTAAACTCCGCACCAATATCTTCAATACATTTCATATTTGACAGCTGTTTTAGCACAGAACTGGAAAAATAATCAGGCAAACTAATAAACTTGTGTCTAATTTCACCGTTTTGAACAGAAAATAATCCTATAATTGAATACTTGTACTATTTTCGAGTAATTGCTCCATAAACCGCCAGGAAACAGCGGAGAGAAGGAGTAACGTTACACTAGTGATGTTTACTTTAGTACTTCACCAAAACCACAGAAGAATCGTGTAAAACACAGTAAACCTGGAGATTATTACTTGTGACATTAGAACTAAATATATGGATGAAAACATGTATAGCCTACAACTAAATTAACGGTTTTCTCATTTCACTAAACATTTTCATTCAAATTCGTGAATATTGTTATTAAACATGGAGGTTTATTTTCATTAAATGGCTTCTTTCTGTTATTGTAGGCTCATTTTGTAAATGTAAGAAACTAGTTTAGAGGCGCGGAAGCCCCGCCCACCGCGCAGAATGGACCAATCACAGGACCTTCTCTTGAATTCCATTGTGCTACTGTGATGTCACAGTAGCAGGGATTAAAGCGCTTATACTTTGCTCAAGCGTTGCTGATTCTGGTGTTTCTTGCGTTTCTCTCTCGATTCGAGCTTTATTCACAACAATTTGCTAGCATTTTGAATACATTTATTGTGCAATATTATACTTGCCAATATTACACAGCTTTTATCTGAACACGCTTAACTCATCACAGATAAATACGACCCGTTGATCTTGCTGCAGATCCTGCGATCTACGCTAGCTATCCTAGTTAAGGCTTCACCATGGTGTTCTTGAGTTTATTAGGGCTATATGCTTATTTCCAGAGGACAGAGGTCAGCAACAGCCACTCAGATGAACACCAGAGCGATGATGATCCACCTGTGGAGAGGAATGATGATGGTAAATGAGATGTTATGACAATATTAACTCTTTTGGCTTTATTTTAATGTTTAAAGGACAGTCACACATGCTCAGGCACAGCTGAAGATTATTTTTATCTGTAACTTAATGTGTCACAATACAACATACAGCACATATTTGCACAATCACACATTAAAACTGAATTGTACTGCAAAATTCAGACTCAATAAACTCGACACGAGATACAGGACATTACACGCCATCTTTAAGTTCATATATAGAAATGAAAATGCCTCACTGTATGTTTCCTAAGAAGGTGAATATTAATGAATATTAATGACATGATGTGTGTTTATTGTTTGCACACATTGACTGACAACTGAAAAACTGGGAAGAATGTGTCCAGTGTGAATCGGCCGAAAAGTCACTTCATAATTTACAGCAAGCCTAGCGTCAGTAACACGAGTGTTTGATTAATAATGTTGGTGTCATTGCCCTCTGTAGGTCAGACGTCTCCTCAGGACAGCAGCGGACCTCCTCAGGTCCTCCACATCTCAGAGGAGCGCGCCACTGCTGACCCTCGAGACGATCACGACTGGATTGACGAGACCTTCGATGCTTTCACCCGTGCCGTGTCAAAACTTAATGCCTCCTTCCAAACCCCTGCCCATGTGTCACCTGACACGAGTGACGTCCCCCAGGCTTCAGGCAGTCTAGCGGAGGATAAGAGAACATTTATGGGTCAGTTTGCTGAGAAAACCCAAACATAACCCGACACACATGCACTCTTTCATCATTCAACAAGATCATTTAAATGTGTGTGTGTGTGTGTGTGTGTGTGTGTGTGTTTAATGGCTACTGCAGTTCACTTGAATAGTACTGTAGTGTGACAAATGAGTTTTTAAAGGCACAAATATTTAAATTAGCAACTCAATTAATATATGAATCAGAAAAATCTTGTTGAAATAGTTTTAGATCAAGTCGGTGACATTTCTTCCTTTCTTCTTTTCACAGACATCGGTTCCTGTAGATATGAGGTGGGCGTTGCACTGGGTGAAGGAGGCTTTGGGACGGTTTATGCAGCGACTCGGCTGAAAGATGGCCTTCAGGTACTTACAATTTCTATCTCGATGATTATTTTGGTCTTGTATTACACTCTTACCCAATCTTATATTCACTATTTAGTGCACTTCACATGTCAGGCCGGTTTAAATAGTCAAAATTTAAATTTACAATTAAATTAATGGAAATGTTCATGTTTGTTCAGGTGTAATGATTGTAATGTGTGAACTTTGAACACATGTACTGTAAATAATTCTAACGCTAATCCATTTTCTGTGTTTCTTCATCAGGTGGCGGTGAAACTGGCCGCCAAAGAGCTTGCAAAATATACCAGGGTTGTAAGTCGGCTCTGTTTGACCTCTCAGTCACTGTTTTCAATTTCAAACATCTCATATTAACATTAATCACAGACTATAAATCATAAATATTGATAACTGTTTGTCTTTCTTCAAGGACGGTTATTCCAGACCCATCCCGTTAGAAGTGGCTCTGCAAATGTCCGCCAATCGAGGGCCCAGTGTTCCTCAGATCGTCAAGCTCTTGGACTGGCAGGACGAGGCTGACCAATATGTGATGGTGCTGGAGCGGCCCATGCCCAGTCAGACCTTGCGTGACTTTTTACCAAACGTCACGGGCAGCAGATATGAAGATTTGGTTCGCCTGATTATGTTCCAGACCACTTTTGCGGCGCAGACATGCTGCCAGCGAGGAGTTTTCCACCGAGATATCAAACTCGAAAACTTGATTATTAACACCGACACCTTTGAAGTTAAATTAATTGACTTCGGATGTGGGGAATTCCTCAACAGCGCGGGATACACCTCCTTTTCTGGTATGTATAATTCTCAAAGCTGCAAGGTGTGTCTCAAACTCTGGTGACGATTGAGAGCCGTTCACACAGGACTCTGAGTGAGTCCAGCTCTCATGAAGCATCATGGGATGGGATCCACTGTTGCGATTAGCATCAAATCATTTCTTGCATGATAATGGATATAGTCAATGTTGTGTTAATGGAAATGTACTCATTCTTTCCTCCAGGCACAGATGATTACTGCCCCCCCGAGTTCTGGATAAAAGGACAATATCACGGGAAACCGGCGACAGTGTGGTCACTCGGCGTCCTCCTATTCTTAATGATGTGCGGGGATTATCCGAAGAAACGGGACCTGGATAAGATGAATCTGAACATCTGGACCAGACCTGGATTGTCTCAAGGTGAGATCTTCATGTCAGCAAAGGACAATTTTAATTCTGAATCTTATTAGACAGAACAAAACAACAGTGCAGGAGCATCTGAGCCCAGTGGCTTAATAAGTGATGGTTTTGTGATATTTGTGAAGTTTAAGCGAATAATCAGACGTCTCTCCCTTCTCTCTCCACAGAATGCTGTGATTTGATTTGCCGCTGTCTGCAGGTCAACCCAAAGAACAGGATTGAGCTAGAGAAAGTCGGTCTCCACAACTGGTTTAAGGTATTAATTACATTTAGAAGATTTTGACACTAGCTTTAATTACAATACTTTTCCAAATGTGCTGCAAATCTCATGTAGTCAGATGACTAATTTCAGTGCTGTTTTTTACTCATGTTTTTTACTCATGTTTTTATATCAGATAAAAAGAAGGTAGTGGCGGGGTCCTGGCAGCAGCATGCGCTCCCTTCTTCGGTCCGGGACGGGACGGGCGACGGCTGCTTCTCTAGCTGTGGAGCTGAGGGGCAAAGCGGACGGGCCTTTCTCAAACAGGTACTGTACTGTGTGACGTGGTGGTCCAGTGGGTTAAACCATGGAACTGATACGCAGAAGATTGCTGGTTCGATCCCAGCGGTCACCACCAGTGTGTCCTTGAGCAAAGCACTTTACTCCATGCTGCTCCAGGGGGATTGTCCCTGTAATAAGGGCACTGTAAGTTGCTTTGGATAAAAGCGTCTGCCAAATGCATAAATGTAGATGTTAATGTACTTCAAACAGGTCTGGCGACTCATCGTGGTGCAAGAATCCGTCCCTGCTCCCCTCCTGGACCTGTGAGGACACCAGCGTGCATGCACAGGGAGAGAGACGGTCTCTCGAGGAGAGGAGCTCAGCCTTTAACAGCGGCGTTGACGAGGCGCTGTGTGGGTCCTAACGCCCCAGTGTAGTGATGGGGACACTATACTGTCGTCCTTCGGATGAGACGTTAAACCGAGGTCCTGACTCTCTGTGGTCATTAAAGATCCCACGATGTCCTTCGAAAAGAGTAGGGGTGTAACCCCGGCATCCTGGCCAAATTTGCCTCCTAATCATCCCCATAGAAATATATATTTCAGTAATACTCATTACATGCAACGTGAGATATTTCAAGCCTTTATTTGTTATAATTTTGATTAGGGATGCACAATATTATCAGCACGACATCGGAATCGGCCGATAAACGCTTAAAATATAAAAATCGGCATCAGCCGATATGAAAAAATTATGCCGATATGCCTTGCCGATAACGTGTTGATGTGCGCCTGCAACAACTCACGTGTGCAAGGAGTGCTATAGCGATAAGATCACGTCAGCCGTGCGGCCATTCTTGAAGTAAAAACAAGCAAAATCATTGCATGTACGGTGATTTATATTGACAGTTTTTTAATGCTGCCTTGAATTTGTGAATGCGCGTACAGAAGGACGTGACCGTCAACGCAGAGTTGCCAGGTTTTCACAACAAAACTAGCCCAAAACAAGCACAATGGCGTCTCCCCACTCTCTCTAGCGCAGCAGCAGAAGCTCCTCCAGGTCCTAGTGCCCCCGCTGGAGTGTCATATATATTTATGGGGCGCTGTTGTTATAGTAATAAAATGAAAAGTAGAATACACAAATAAATTGAAGTTACTTCTTTTTCTGAATAAATAAAGCAGTAATGAAGTCAAATCACAAGCATGACACTTGTAAATTAAATACTTTTATATACAGTTTATTAATCTCTAATACAATTTTATGAAATGGATGATGAAAAATAATCCAAGGAGCTCTAGCTTCAAGTAAAAAATTCTACAATTATTTTAAAGACGGCATCAACTGATGCCATGCCACCCCCACTTCATGTGCACTAACATTACATCCAAAAATAAAATATTTATGTTACAACTGCATCTGTCTGGGGTGAAAAATCACTGACTTTATTATTGTTATTTTCAGAGCTTTTAATATACTCTTAATATAACAAGAACTTTATTAACATTTATTTATCTTTAACAAGCATCCTTTTAGTAAGGAGACCTCAGAAATCTGAAACCAGAATGAAACAAAAAAGCTTTTGCTCAAAATGGTGTTGTTTCCAAACAAAGGGAAATGAGTTGAAAAATATCGGCATATCGGATATCGGCAAAAATCCAATATTGTGCATCCCTAATTTTGATGGTTATAGCTTACAGCTTATGAAAACCCCAAATTAGAATATTACATGAAATCTTCTAAATAAAAAATAGGTTTAAATACAGAAATGTCTGAAAGTATAATCTTGTGCATGAATTACTGCCTCAATGCGGCGTGGCATGGATGCTCTCAGCCTGTGGCACTGCTGAGGTGTTATGAAGACCAGGATGCTTCAATAGCGGCCTTCAGCTCTTCTGCACTGTTCGAGCTCATGTCTCTCATCTTTCTCTTGGCAATGCCCATAGATTCTCTACGGGGTTCAGGTCAGTTTGCTGGCCAATCAAGGACAGTAATCCCATGGCCACTGAACCAGGTTTTGGTACTTTTGGCAGTGTGGGCAGGTGCAACATGAAGTCCGCATCTCCATAAAGCTTGTCTACTGAAGGAAGCATGAAGTGCTCTAAAATGTCCTGGTAGGAGACGGCTGCGCTGACTCTGACTCAATAAAGCACAGTGGACCAACACCAGCCGATGACATGGCTCTCCAGACCAACACAGACTGTGGAAACTTCACACTGGACTTCAAGCTTCTTGGACTGTGTGCCTCTCCGTTCTTCCTCCAGACTCTGGGATTTGCTCTCATCAGAAGAGAGGACTGGAGCACTGAGCAACAGACCAGTTCTTTATTTCTTTAGCCCAGGTAAGACTCTTCTGACCACAAGTGAAGCCCATGTGAGATGGTGGTCCAGTGGGTTAAACCATGGAACTGATACACATAAGGTTGCTGGTTCAATCCCAGCGGTCACCACCAGCGTGTCCTTGAGCAAGGCACTTTACTCCATGTTGCTCCAGGGGGATTGTCCCTGTAATAAGGGCACTGTAAGTCACTTTGGATAAAAGTGTCTGCCAAATGCATAAATGTAAATGTCCAGGATCCGTCTGCGTGTGGCTCTTGATGCAGTAACTCCAGCCTCCACTCCTTGAGAAGCTCCGCCACACGTTTGATTTTTCTTCCACACTTTTCCCTTCCACTTAACTTTCTATCCATGTGCTTTGATACAGCACTTTGAGAACATCCGACTTGTTTTGCGATTCCCTTTTGAGGCTTTCACTCCTTGTGGAGGGTGTCAGTGATGGTTTCTGCACAGCTGTCAGGTCAGCGGTCTTTTTCCATGATTGTGAACTCTTCTGAACCAGACGGAGAGACATTTAAAGGCTCAGGAACCCTTTGCAGGTGTTTTGGATGAATCATCTGATGAGAGTGTGACACTTTGAGCCTACAATACTGAACCTTTTCACAATATTATAATTTCTGATATTTGGGGGTTTCATAAGCTGTAAGCCATAATCATCAAAATGATAACAAATAAAGGCTTGAAATATCTCACTTTGCTTGTAATGAGACTATATATTACATTAGTTTAATCTTTTAAGTTCAATTACTGAAATAAATTAACTTTTGAACGATATTCAAATTTTTCGAGTGTCTCCTGTATACTCTATATTGGCTTTATATACACCTGTGACTGGTCATAATGTGTGTTTATGTTTATAATATATAGCCTGCACTATATGGACAGAAGTATCGGGTCATTATGCGATGGCATTACAGCCCCTGTTGGTGTAATGGTCAGGCGAGACGTGTGTGTCGGTCCAGAGTCCAGTGCTGGCGTGCTTCACTCTCTGAGATCCGGCGCTTGGCATTGATCGCTGATGTGAGGCTCGTGCTGGATTTAAACACCTGTGGTTCAGTTCAGTCTTTAACTGGACACTCTCCCAGAAGAAACACACGAGAGCAGAGATAAAGATGACATGAGTTCAGTCAGAGGTCAGAGGTCAGTGGAAGGGTCTGACATTTAAGAGTGTCCACTCGAAAGAAAAGGATACATCTTTAAAACACACATGCGCATTTCATAGAAACACATTTTGAATGCACAATTTTCAAGAAAAGTTTGGAGTTCGGAAAAAAATGTCAACGTTATTTTAAATATATATATATTTTTTTCATTCAAGAATGAACCCAATGACCTGACCTTAACCCTTTTTTATTCATTCGTAAATTATCGGTACGTTTTTGAGTTTATGATGTGACATTTTAAAACAAGAATGAACCCAATAGCTAATGAACCCCCGAGCTAATCTAGGATTTGTTGATCTAGGCTTTATTTTAAATCGAGTTGTGTTGCACCACTTAACTTTAAACCCAGATTAACAAATCGGGGAATAGAATTTAACCTGCGATTAAAACCTCCATTCACAATTCATTTTCGCCGCCATGTTGGATTTGCCATTGACAGCAACAATACTAATATTCAATTTCCTTCTTTACTGACCACCAGAAACTCTCTTTCTGACATAAGTAGCTCTTGCCAATAAAGTAAATAAACTTGTAAAATGTCAGCTGTCTTTATAAAGCGCTACGTAGAGAGACCGTTACTGATCAAGCAATGAAAACAGTGCGTGCGTAAAGTATATTTATAGTACCGATGTAACGATTCTCCACTGATGAGGCAAGTTGAGAACCCAAGTGCAGTTTAATCAAAAACATAAAACAAAAACTTGGCAATACTTGAAACAAGACTTGACATGGCTAAACAAACCTCACCTACGCAGCAGATAACAACATCAATAACAGACAAGGACACACGGCAAACATGAGGGCTTAAATACACTGACTAAATGACAAGACAAGTGACACCTGTGAACAGTGATGAGACAATTAACCAATGACATGACACAACACATGAGGGCATGGGAATCACATGACAAAACCAGGAAGTGCATGACAAGACAGTGAACATGACACACTAAAACATAACCAAGAACAAGATAAACAAGGAACAATGAACATGAACCAACACCAAAACATCCTGTGACAACCGATTAATGGAGTCTATTGTGGCAGTGTAATTTATGACAAAACTACCGCTCTTGACAGCACCGCCCATCCCGTTTGATCCACGAGTGGAGCGGGTATGAGAAACACGAGGCGCGGCCGCGATCACTGGCGCTCGCCTCATATTCTCCGCTGCATTTAAATGCTAAATATACTCCTCTCTTCTTTTCTTTGTCCAACACCGAAGTGTACCGAGATGAGTGACGGATCCACATCCCAAACGTAAACTCACGTTCCACCATGACCCTCACACTCTGCTGGCTCTATTCTAGGGCTGTAATCAACCAAAGGAAATCTTGGACTGAAGTCTAAAAATCGACTAAAAATGACGTCAGGAAAAAAAGGTTAAATGAATCAGCTGCGCACTGTGCACAGTACTTGGTAGCCTTGTTGTCTGCCTAAATGAATTATAAATAAACATAAACTAGTAGGCTATTTGCAGTGTATTAAATAGTTTTTGAGCTGATTATTTTGGACTGAAATGAGTCTGACACACGAGTCTGTCGGCTCTGACAGCGTTGCATCACGTGCACCTGCACAATATCAGCCTATGATTTCCGAAAATATAGTACTATGTTGTCAACTAGTAATATCATCACAAGAACTTTTGGGGAATATGCAACATAATTTAGACATAATTGTTTTTGTCATATGTATTATAATAACTGACAGACAGTATCATTTCAGCCGCTCTGTGCAGCTCGAACATAGGATCAGCTCAGCTTCGCGGCTGAGACACGAATAGACTATTAACTTAAAGCTTTTACTCTTAAACACAAAAGGCACGTCCACTTTAATAAAAAAGGAATATTTATTAAACAAGCCAGATCAAGAGCAGAAACGAAATAAAGTGCATAACTGAAAAATAAAGCATAGGCTCGAAACTAACAAACAGTGGGCACAGCGCATCGCGCATTAGGCTCCAAATAAAAAATAAAATAATAAAGTGCCCAAATCCAATAAATAATAATAATAATACTAGAAATACATTTGCAGTTTGCACAATAATAAAAGGGACGGGGCAACGTAACGCAGACAAGTTGGCTTACCGTCTTTAGGTGATATGACATGTTTGTCAGCTGTGATATGCAAACTGTTGCTTGCAAAATTTGCATTCGACTTTTTCCCCATTTTCTATTTTAAAAAAATGCTGCCACACTGCCGATGTCTTTGTTGACATGGTAGAAGAGGACTGACAAGGAAAACGCTCTCACAGTTAAATAAATAATATACAGCAAACTAGCCTTCTTCAATCTGTCTCTCTTCTCCAGTGGGTTGGGCTAATCCAAAAGAAGTGGAAACAAGGGGGTGTTCTGAAGACAGACTGTTACCTGTGAAACAGGGCTGCTCTGAAAACACCCCCATTAGCAATTAGTGCTCTCCATCTGATGAAATGAACGCAGCAAAACTGATTAACCCTTGATCGTCCCTTGGGGTCCAGCTGACCCCACTGGACTTTTCCTCCATTTTTAAAAAGTGTTCCCTTCATCTCAGGGCCATGGGACTCTGTGACTTTTCCTAAATAATCTATCTAAACATGCACAGAAAAATCTGGGCTTGATTTGGTTGTTCTAAAGGTGTGTAAAAAAATTACTGTTTAAGTCCCTCCCATCATTGATTTTTTTTTCCAAATTTTTGTTAAAATAAATTAACTAAATCCAGTATAAATCTGAAAATTTCTACATATATATCAAGATCTCGTCATAGAGCATAAACACAAAGTAGAATGAACTTTCTATCTCATACACACACACACACACACACACACACACACACACACACACACACACACACACAAACGTGTGTGACTGCAACAGAGAGCATTTTTATAGAAACTGGCAAATAAAATCAACAAAACTGGCATAAATCTGAAAAAATTCCATACATAAATGAAGGACAAATACTAGAGCACAAATGCAACATGGAACAATCATGTTCACTCACACACACACACACACACACACACACACACACATGCATGCACACACACACACACACACACACACAGGTGTCTAGGGCATTTTTTAAAGATTTTGGCAAATAAAAACAGTGTGAAGGGGTAGACACACACACACACACACACAGAGAGAGAGAGAGAGAGAGAGAGAGAGAGAGAGAGAGAGAGAGAGAGAGAGAGAGAGAGAGAGAGAGAGAGAGAGAGAATGAGAGAAAGAGAGGGAAAAGGGCAAATAAAATAAAGATGAAAGGCAGCTAAACTTTTGCACTCTGAGAAAGTTTACTGTTGATGAAAGAGCTGCAGCAGTATTTTGAAAGCACCCCACAGTTAGGGTATAAAAGTGGCTGTCTGAGTCCTGCACACAGCTCATTCTGTGGCAGCACCATGGCAAAAACACTGCATGAAAAGTGGGATTTTCGTCAGTATGTGGCACTGTAGATTGCCGTGAAACTTCAGGTTTACGACTGTGCACGGCAATTTGCAGGCAACTCCGAAAACTGCCGTAAATTGACGGAAATTGACGTGGGCCTTGCTTGGCAGTTGTCCCCCTATGACCCCCCCTCCCCTTAATTCTAGGGGAGGCTTTATCATGTAAATGAACATGCTGTGAGCTACACAAATGCAAATCAGAGTAGCAGCAGGGGGAGTTTTATCTAGGTTCTGAATTTTTTTAACTAAAACAAGTTTAAGTTAAAATGTTAACTTAAATTTAAGTTAAATGTACTCGTTTTAGTTCACATTACTAAATTTTTAGGGCAACCAGTTTGCTCCAATTTTTTAAGTAGATTCAACTTGTCCGGGCTCACAGTGTAGATTAATTACTCTGTATGTCATTAGCAATAACCAATGTTATGTAAAAAAAAATATACAGGACAGCAGTTCATGTCTTCAACCTTTAGAGAGGTTATGTGATGCAACAAGACAATGAACCAAAGCACACAAATAAATCAAGTAAAGCATACAGTTTACATATCAAAATTAATTTTTCCACCCTGCACTGTGAATGATTTTTTAAATGGCTATTAATCATAAATGTGAAAAGTACAAGTTTGTGTGTTTATAGTTAAGTCAGATTGTGTTTTTCTGTAATTGTCATTTAAATTGAGCTCACACCACATTTTATGAATTATCAATGCAGATTTTCAAGAGGTGGTTTCCTGGACAGGGTTTAAATTATGCCAAGAGTAGGCCTAATCTAGTAAATCGCGAGTTAAAAAATTGTTGCCTGGAACAAAGATTAAGCACAGATTACTAACACCTGGACTATGAGTCCTGAACTAAAATAAACTGGATTCATTTACAGTTTTATCTAATTGCTTACACACAATTTCTGAAAATATGGCTCCATTTCTTGTAACTCTACACACAAAACACACAACATGCAAAACATCAGACATCGCTTGCAAAAGCAACACTTTGTGCAAAACTATTTTAACTCTTCCAAAAATGTTGTTTTTGCATATATCTAACTACACACAAATATGCACAACTGAGGAATTTACAGTTGAACTGAAATCAGTTGAACTGAAATCAGCTGAACTGAATCAACACTGAAGTCACTTGAGCTGAATATTGACACTATATTGGCTTGTTAGAGCCGGTTTACAGCAGAACTTGTTTTGAACTTGTTACTGAAGCTGCTATGAAACAATATATTTTGTTGCATGCATATTCTTTCTTTCTCAAACCTTAGTTTTGATTTCTAAGTGATCAATTTATGTATAAGTGTTTTCACACATGATCATTGGCTGTATGGGTCCTCAGTAAATTAATGTGGCATTTAAATGGCAAAAGTTATTCTTGTCTCTATAACTTATGGCTTCCTAAAGACACGTTATGGGTAAATAAAATATTAATAATAAAAATAAAATGTATATCAAAACATATTTTAAATATAATGAAGTCATTTTATTATAGCACTCATCAGATGTTCCTGGAAACAAAACAGAGACAGAACAGTATAAACAAACTAAACACCAAATTACAAAAACATTATTATGTGAAAGTGAATAAAGTTGTGTGTGTGTGTGTGTGTGTGTGTGTGTGTGTGTGTGTGTGTGTGTGTGTGTGTGTGTGAGGATCATCAGAGACTCTAGCCACCCGAACCATGGGCTGCTCTCACTGCTGCCATCAGGCAGACGGTACCGCAGCATCAGAACACGCACCAGCCGACTCCAGAACAGCTTCTTCCCACAAGCAATCAGACTACTTAACTCCTGATCCATCAGGATCATAACACACTCTGGACAGAATATCACTCCGCACAACCCACTGTAGATACACACACATTATATACACATTTATTTATCATACAGCATCTATTGCACTTTGGATTTCAATTTTTCAATCTGTGAATAATATTTTATACTATACATTATATATAATTATTATTATTATAGTGTAATGTATATTGTTTAATGTATGTTTAGTGTATATTGTTTAAAGCTGTGAGAACTACACTCACATTGTGTAAATTATTTATTGTTTATTGTAGAGTTTACTGTGCTGTGAGTAATTGTGGGCACATCAGATGTGTAATCTGATGCTGCTATAAATGTTGTACATGTCATGTCATGACTGCTATGTTGCTCGGAACTGCACCTAAGAATTTCACCAACTGTTGCACTTGTGTATATGTAGAGTGACAAATAAAGTGATTTGATTTGATTTGATTTGTGTGTGTGTTTTCAGTTATAAATATGTGCTGTGTAAATTAGCCTATATATACTTTTAGAAATTATATATAGCTAAATTATAATAATTGTATAATATTAAGCATTTACTTAATATACATTGTAACATTAGGCTACTTTACTCTAGCACAGTAGTCAGTTAAGCAATTAATTAATATCTTATATTAATATGTATGTAGCCTAGGCTACATCTAAAGGTAAGTCTGCTTTAAAAAAAAATATATATTACACTTCGACATGTACAGAATGTGCGCGTTAAGAAACACGTTCAAATGTGTCTTCTTAACATGTTAAAACTGTGCGTCGACTGTGTGTGTATGCCTGTTACACGACCAGAATGTGCGTGTCTACACATACAAAAGAAACACGTAAAAAATTGCTGCGTTGTTGGACTGTTGGACAAACAGTGCGTGTTGAAACAGTCATAAGTCACGCGTTTCGTATAAAGAGATTTGGCCCCGGGCGCGTTCCATAGTAGAGCCCTAGTCCAATGACGTGTGAGGTCGAGGTCATGGCCATGACGCGTAGAAGACGAGCTTTAAACCTTTTTTTTTGCTGCTTTCCTTTTTCGTGATCAACAATGACAGGACGCCGTCTTCAACTCCTGGACGCGACCAACTTTTTCGACTCATTTTCAGGAGGCTGTCTTCGTCTTCACAACTCTGAGCAAACTGCAGGCGCTATGAACCAGAGCATGGGTAATGTAACGTTACGATTTAAAGAATATGCTTTTATTCAGCTGTATAAGGAAATGGGTGCGTTAATAGATCCGAGCTTAAAACTGCACATTTTGTTTACACAGACTATCCTCGCCTCATAACGAAGCCGTGAGCTCTTATCTGCTTGGAGCGATTTCCAAGAGTCCAGATTTAACCGCTGATCACGACGAAATTGTGTGTAAGTAACTTCTAATGTGTTTCTCATTCCTAGTTTAATTTTACCGTGACTGTTTTTATTAATACCAGTCTCATGTAATTGTTTTCCAGTTGCCTGTAAGACGTATTATGAATCGACACGCCGCAGCTTCAGATACAAACACTGAACTTACATAGCAGGAAGAAACTGCGAAGTTTAGCTCGAAGTTTAGAGTCGATCAAGAAGAAAAAGGGTAAGATTTATTATATTAGATCCGTTTTTTGTCAATGTGAGTATTTTTCAGGTTGCTTATTGTCTTTATGGATTGTATTACAGTTGCTGGAAGCGAGAGTGTGCTGGATGAGGTGGACGTGGAAGTCCGCGACCATTGAACTCATGTTTGACGAGGAAGACGCATTGTTGACGGGGTGTCTGGATGGATTGTGCGGCCACCGCTCTCTCGCAGCCTGGAGCACGCCGAACTTTACATTACATTACATTACTGCTGCACTGTACATAGTTGTGTGTTTAACAATAAAGCTCTTTCTTTGAATAAACAGCTGTGTTTTATAAATGAAGCCCTTTCTTTGATGAACAGCTGTATGCTTATAAATGCTCTTTCTTTGAATAAACGGCACGGTCCGTATAATTTTCCCATATATTCCTTGATGGTATGAATACTTCACACAATAACATTAATATAAAACAAATTATTACAACATAAAGTATATATTTATTAATATTATTGGGGTTTACATTTATAATGAGCCAGGGGGACCAATAATGATTGGTTTACAGTGATCTGCCAACCAATCACAAGGGATTTTTCTTTTTTAAATGTAGTGGCTTCAGCCAATAGTGAGTGAGTAAATTCAAGTCTGGCCGTTGACTCTCTGGTTTCGCTGCTATTCATATGCAAATTAGAGGCGTCGCACCTCCGCACGGTCTCTCAGCGGGGGGCTCTCCACCTACGTCATGGTTCGTTTACGACAATTTGTGGCACAGACAAACGCGACGTTCGCTGCCTGTAAATTGTCGAAAACTGCCGAAAATTAGGGAGATTTCCGGCAGTATACAGGCGTTTACGGGGTCGAAAATCTCACTTTTCATGCAGTGGTGAGTCTGGATCAATAGGTAGGTTTCTCAGGTGAGTCTGGATCCATAGGTAGGTATCTTAGGGGAGTCTGGACCAATAGGTAGGTATCTCAGGGGAGTCTGGATCCATAGGTAGGTATCTCAGGGGAGTCTGGATCCATAGGTAGGTATCTCAGGTGAGTCTGGATCAATAGGTAGGTATCTTAGGGGAGTCTGGACCAATAGGTAGGTATCTCAGGGGAGTCTGGATCCATAGGTAGGTATCTCAGGGGAGTCTGGATCCATAGGTAGGTATCTCAGGTGAGTCTGGATCAATAGGTAGGTTTCTCAGGTGAGTCTGGGGATCCATAGGTAGGTGTCTTAGGGGAGTCTTGATCCATAGGTAGGTATCTCATGTGAGTCTGGACCAATAGGTAGGTATCTCAGGGGAGTCTGGATCCATAGGTAGGTATCTTAGGGGAGTCTGGACCAATAGGTAGGTATCTCAGGGGAGTCTGGATCCATAGGTAGGTATCTCAGGTGAGTCTGGACCTATAGGTAGGTATCTCAGGTGAGTCTTGATCCATAGGAAGGTATCTCAGGTGAGTCTGGACCAATAGGTAGGTATCTCAGGTGAGTCTGGATCAATAGGTACGTATCTCAGGTGAGTCTGGATCCATAGGTAGGTATCTCAGGTGAGTCTGAACCAATAGGTAGGTATCTCAGGTGAGTCTGGATCAATAGGTAGGTATCTCAGGGGAGTCTGGATCCATAGGTAGGTATCTTAGGTGAGTCTGGATCCATAGGTAGGTATCTCAGGGGAGTCTGGATCCATAGGTAGGTATCTCAGGTGAGTCTGGATCAATAGGTAGGTATCTCAGGTGAGTCTGGATCTATAGGTAGGTTTCTCAGGTGAGTCTGGATCCATAGGTAGGTATCTTATGGGAGTCTGGACCAATAGGTAGGTATCTCAGGGGAGTCTGGATCTATAGGTAGGTATCTCAGGTGAGTCTGGATCCATAGGTAGGTATCTCAGGTGAGTCTGGATCCATAGGTAGGTATCTCAGGGGAGTCTGGATCCATAGGTAGGTATCTCAGGTGAGTCTGGATCAATAGGTAGGTATCTCAGGTGAGTCTGGATCTATAGGTAGGTTTCTCAGGTGAGTCTGGATCCATAGGTAGGTATCTTATGGGAGTCTGGACCAATAGGTAGGTATCTCAGGGGAGTCTGGATCTATAGGTAGGTATCTCAGGTGAGTCTGGATCAATAGGTAGGTATCTCAGGTGAGTCTGGATCCATAGGTAGGTGTCTTAAGGGAGTCTTGATCCATAGGTAGGTATCTCAGGTGAGTCTGGACCAAGAGGTAGGTATCTCAGGTGAGCCTGGATCAATAGGTAGGTATCTCAGGTGAGTCTGGATCCATAGGTAGGTATCTCAGGTGAGTCTGGATCAATAGGTAGGTATCTCAGGGGAGTCTGGAGCAATAGGTAGGTATCTCAGGTAGGGGTGTCCATGGTTAACCGATTAACCGATTAACCGTTAAAAATTGCGTAACCGAGTGAAACATTTTGCTCGGTTAAGTGGCGTCAATGGCGTGCTTTGAATTTAGTTGTAATATATTTTTGCACCACTAGAGACCGCCAGAACACTCCCAGACATTTGTAATATCCACAAGAAGAAGTCATGAGTTTTCTAACATGAAGCGGGCAAAGAAAAGTACAGCGTGGGAGCACTTTAAAATTGAGAGTGACGGGGCAAAATGCAAGTATTGCAATGCAGTGCAAAAATGAACTACCATTTTTTTGTGTGTGTCTGTATCTCGGGGTTGCGGCGCGCACACCAGAGTTTCAGTTAGAAAAAAAGGGTGCCGGTCAAAGTGACCGGCAGAGATTTCGTTTTCCAGACATTTTGATGATAGGCTATGCCGGTCAACTATCGCCTCAATAAGTAAAGTTGAAGAAAACTGGAGGCAGGCTATGTAACTTAAAAAATTACATAATCAGGCCGCCGAATGCAACATGTTTATTAGCCTAACTTTCAAATAGACGGAAAAAACATTTGCTACTAGGCTATGGTTCGTTTCTTCATTCGGATCTATTTGCGATGCGATCCATTCCATTCTAAACAAACAAAGCAGTTTATGCTTCGTCCTTGTTTCATTATTAATTTAGATAATAATTCATAAATGCACGCATAATTATCAGTGAACTTTATAAATGTTGCAGATGTTTCACATGCATGCACAAACAAATGCCTTTCAACTTATGTGTGCAAAATTCAGCTTGAAATGTCTTTTAACAATTTAAAACGAAAAGAAATAGGCTACTCTCTGATTATGTAATCGATGATGTGCATTTCTCTCTATAGGCGCGTTCACTACGGAGATGGCGGTCGTCAACTTAATAAACAAAAAATAATAACCCCCCGATCACACAATGTCGTGGAATGTATACGCCAAAACTCATTTTGGCGTGCATATGATACGCACTTTATGGCGTATATATGACACGCTCTCTTGGGTAGGTTTAGGGTAGTGGGGTGGGGGGTTCGTATGTATACCGTATTTCCTCAAATAAAAGCCGGGGCCTTTATTTACCTGAACTGCAGAAGGTCACCGGCTTTTATTTAAAGCAGGCTTTTATTAGGGGCAGGCCTGTATTTCGAATTCCATCTATTTGAAAAAATAAATGTTTTAAATAAACCCGTTTTAAATGAAAAGCGATAGCGCTCCAGAGGACAGATATCATCAGGGGCGCGGGAAGTGGAGTGGTTTCAAAGGATTGCAAATGCAATGCAAATTTTTGTTCATTTTTAGAATTACTAATTTATTTGTAATAAACATTTTAAGTGGCCCATTAAAAAGTATTATTTATAAGTTGAATTTTGTTTTTAAAACATACATGAGGTCAAATTGTGACTGTTGTGGTGTGTGCGGTAATATTTCCTCCAGTGGAGATCAAGCGTCTTTCTGGAGATCCGCTCATTTCTGAAGCTCATTCCGCTCAGCACCACCGCTCAACCCAGAACTCCCTTTGTGACATCCTGGACAAAATATAGGCCTATCTGAAATAAATAGTAAGGGCTGTCCCTAACTAAAGTTTTTTTCTTTTCTAGTAGCCGTTGTTCATTTAAGCCGTTGATCGCCCTGCCCCTCATGTCATTGTCTGTTATAGCTAATGGCTTGTTATTTATTAAATCCGGGCAATTTGGTTGATAAAACATAGATTAAAATTAAGATACAATTTATACAAAACGAAATTCATTTTAAAGAAAGTTTTTTTTGTGATATATTTGTTGTTCTTTCGTGTTTTATAGACTCAACCCAACTTATGTGCTTTCTATATTCCACGTGAGGGGAAAAAGCTTCCTTCCACTTAAGAAGAGTGTATTCCTTTAAGCACTTTTAAATTTAATATATATCTCTTTACATAAATATTATTTTCTACTTTTTTTTTTTCTTTTTTTTTTCTAACCCATCTAATGCGCGCACTTGTCTCAATCCGTTATGGAGCTATTCCATTTTGATTTTGCATATTGTTTTTTAAATGTTCGTTCGAGTAGTTCAAATGACCACTTTACAATATTTCAATAACATAATTTATTTTGAAGCCTATGCTGTTTTCTTGTACACAATAAAATATTTTAAGTTAAATGCAGAGTATAAGATGTGTAAAAAGACGAGAGACTTAGAGATTGTCAAGATCATTTGTGTAGCTTTCACAGACTAACACACGTCACATCTCTCATAGACTACAGTATTTAAAATAGCAGATATGCATCAGTTATATTCTCTATTTAATTTACAGAGCAATCCCTGCAAAGTGTTTAGGTTAAGTAAGTTATAGAAGAGACCAGGATTAGTGTCTGTCGCACTCGCAAGACTTACAGCGGGGGGCGATGGTCACGATGGTTTCGCTCCTTCGGCACAACCCTACTGTACATTACGCTGAACTTGAATGCACATGAAATGAAAGGAAATATTTTTTCCCCAGCCTTAATTTGAGACCGGCCTTTATTTGTTCGTGCTGGCCACGCCCCCGGCCACTATCAGAGGCCCGGCGTTTAATTGAATACAGGCTTTTATTTGAGGAAATACGGTAATACGCCATAAAGTGCGTATCATATACATTCCACGACATTGCACACTCGTACTATTTATACGCATTTTTCGTGAGATCCGGCTAGGTTAACCGAGTATTAACCGCTAAGGGCCTCGGTTAACGGTTAATGAAAAACTTGAAAACGTGCAGCCCTAATCTCAGGGGAGTCTGGATCCATAGGTAGGTATCTCAGGGGAGTCTGGATCCATAGGTAGGTATCTCAGGGGAGTCTGGATCCATAGGTAGGTATCTCAGGGGAGTCTGGATCCATAGGTAGGTATCTCAGGGGAGTCTGGATCCATAGGTAGGTATCTCAGGTGAGTCTGGATCAATAGGTAGGTATCTCAGGTGAGTCTGGATCAATAGGTAGGTTTCTCAGGTGAGTCTGGATCCATAGGTAGGTATCTTAGGGGAGTCTGGACCAATAGGTAGGTATCTCAGGGGAGTCTGGATCTATAGGTAGGTATCTCAGGTGAGTCTGGATCAATAGGTAGGTATCTCAGGGGAGTCTGGATCCATAGGTAGGTATCTCAGGTGAGTCTGGATCAATAGGTAGGTATCTCAGGTGAGTCTGGATCAATAGGTAGGTATCTCAGGTGAGTCTGGATCAATAGGTAGGTATCTCAGGTGAGTCTGGATCCATAGGTAGATATCTCAGGTGAGTCTGGAGCAATAGGTAGGTATCTCAGGGGAGTCTGGATCCATAGGTAGGTATCTCAGGTGAGTCTGGATCAATAGGTCGGTATCTCAGGGGAGTCTGGATCAATAGGTAGGTATCTCAGGTGAGTCTGGATCAATAGGTAGGTATCTCAGGTGAGTCTGGATCAATAGGTAGGTATCTCAGGTGAGTCTGGATCCATAGGTAGGTATCTCAGGTGAGTCTGGAGCAATAGGTAGGTATCTCAGGGGAGTCTGGATCCATAGGTAGGTATCTCAGGTGAGTCTGGAGCAATAGGTAGGTATCTCAGGGGAGTCTGGATCCATAGGTAGGTATCTCAGATGAGTCTGGATCAATAGGTAGGTATCTCAGGTGATATATCGCTACACCCCTATCGCCGACTTAACCTCTGCAGCCGAAAACACAGAAAACATTAGCAATAAATTATTCACATGTTTAAACACTCCTTGCTGTTTTTTTTTTTCACAACACATTCATAATCATTACTTTTGCTGGTGCGCTGTGGCAAGCTTTGTGATTAGGCTGTGTGGCTAATTAATATACACGTGCGATTAGTCAACTAAATCACTTAAATGAACGACTACCAGTCGACTAGAAATCTTAGATCTTTAGTCGAGGGCAGCCCGACTGAACGGAGGGTTTAAATACACAGACCAACCGATGGAGCTAAAAGAGACACAGGTGATCACAATGGGTTGCTACGGAAACAAATGATCACACATTAAGAAACTAGTGCTGTGTTCGTAATCGCCCCCTATACCCTCACTCACTATTCCCTACATTATTGCACTAATGTAGTCCACTAATGTAGTCCACGTGTACCCCTTTTCCACCAAAGCAGTGCTAGAGCTAGTTCAGAGCCAGAGCTAGTCCCAGTTCATAGTTGGTTCAACTGAGGAGCCCTCTAAGAACCGTTTGCTTTTCCAGATGCTGAGAGCCACAACAGAGCCAGGTCTTACGTCACTGTATACGTCTCATCTTTCTCAGCAACGCTAGCGAGGCAGCGGCAGTGTTGCCAAGTCCGCGGTTTTCCCGCAGTATTGGGCTACTTCATCACTATTGCCGCGGGCTGATATTTAGCCCCGGGAATGCTAATTTTAGTAGGAAACCATGCCAAAAAAAAAACACATATTTTACCCCCAAATGTGATTTTTACCAGGGAAGCCCCCCTGAAATGCGACGGCTTGTTTTGAGTAGCAATTGGGCGGGTTTTGTTGTGAAAACCAGGCAACTCTGGGCTGTAGGTTTTCCGAGATGCATCGGCGCTGCACAGACCGATCCATGTATGATATTAAAAAAACACATGAGTGAATCAAAAGCATAAGGAGTCGTGTGCTCTCGCTGGACTCATTATCATACGGCGATCGGTCTCTGCACAGCACCGCTGCCAACAAGCCTTCCATCAACAATGCAAACGTTGCGTTACTATTGATTCACGTGGCTTTACGATCCTACATCGGCATCAAAACACAGCGAATTCAACACATTCATGCAGTTCGCCGTAATATGTATAGACGGAGATTACAAACGAGCAGCAGCTGTTAGCTCCATTAGCTGCTATTTCAACAATGGCGGATCTCAAGTTTGTGTTGGTCTTGTTGACCCCGCCCCCAGCGCCTGATGTAATCGGTTCTTACTTCTAGCCCTGTTCTAGCCCAGCAATGTTTTGGTGCTACTTAAGAACCACTTTTCCTGGCTCGGAGCTGGGGCTTTGGGTGTGGAAACACAAATAACCGATTTGAAACTAGGCTCTGGCTCCGATCTAGCCCTTGGTGGAAAAGGGGTATAGAAGCAGTGAATGAAAACGAGTGAGTGAATTCAGACACTGGGTGCTCCAGAAGGGCTGCCGCTTTTGCATAGTTTGTGCTGTTTAATAATCATTTGAAACGCAGCAAACTGGCAGCTCCAGTAGTAATGACAAGATTCATCTTGATTAACTATATAATAACTAGCATGTATAAACCATAAATAAACACAATTTAATAACCAATTCAACAGAAATGTATCCCTGTCTGATATTACACTGGATTAGCGTGGTTTGTGAAATGGATGTATGGATGATTCAGGTGACTTTCACAGTGCATTATGGGTATTCTCTAGCCGTTGAGTGTACAGCAGTTGTTCACTTGTGATTGTGGTGCATTGTGGGATAGAATGAGTGCACACGATAATGTCCACTATGGTTTCGGACACATTACACTCTTTATATTTTTCTCATTTACACAAAAGTTGACATGACACGTAAGAACTACACACTAAGCTTGATTTTATATTTAAGCTTGTATTTATATGAGCTTTTGTTATTCATATCAGAATCTGCACAAAAAAATGTAAAATGTATACTAGGCAATGAGTGAAGGTACATTATGTGGAGAAAACGTTTATATGCCAGTTTAATGGCTTTCAGGTTTTTTTTTCTCCAGATTTTCTTGTACAGATTCAATCAGAAGATGTGAAAAGTGCAGAATATGATCCATCAGGACTGTGTTGGGATAGAGAAGGAGTTCCGGACTCTCCGAAATACTGAAGCCCGATTGAATCACGTCTGTGCACTTCAGCCCAGCAAAACAGGCGGAGTCGACTGTCTATATAAGTCAGCACTTAATAGCAATTAGTTTAAGTTTTAGTTCAGGTTTTACCCGAAAGTAAGAATTTTAACGGATTAATACTATCAGTTAAACGGTTTAAAGTAGGGCTGGGCAAAAATAAATTTATTTTTTGATTAATCGTTTTTAAAATGTGGTCGATTAAAATTCGATTCTCAAAGGCCACAAATAGATTTTTTCCCCATATTTATTTCCGCAAACATTGAACATAAGATTAACGTAAATCTAAATACTAGTCTTCTCCACTAGATGTCACCCTCTTAGTGGCCTTGCGCGATGTTACAAAGGAGCGAGAGGCGCGCCTGTCATTCATTTATTTAATGCTTAAATGGCGGCTTCCGGTGCGTTGTTGACGTTTGTAATGCTGAGGTGAAATGCTACAAATCTGCAGAACCATTTGATGACGAGACATCACCCAGATGTTGCAACACCCCCACAGCCGAGCACACAACCGCTAAAAATAGATCACATACATGCGAATGCTTGCCTTGCATTATGATCATTAAACTTGAGCGTTTACTTACACACATACGTTAGCCATTATAGACATATTCAAATCTACTGAGTCAATAGACAGCGCAGGACCAATAATTCAAACCTAATAGCTTATATTATAAACAGATTTCCTCAAATAAAAGTTAGTCCGCACGGCAACTACTTGTGTCCAGGGATGAACGCGCTTCTCGTGTATGAAAACGAGACGGAGCCCCCGGCCATTTTTCCCAGACAACCCCCCCACCGGGAAAGCTATTGGGCTTGTTTTTGGCTAGTTTTGAATAGCAATTGGGCGAGTTTTGCTGTAAAAACTTGGCAACCCTGTCTGTGCGCGTTGGAATAAGTTACGTTAGAAGAAGATGATGAGTGTAAACGATCTTTGCCGGTGTTGTAAAAAAGAATTTAAGGATACACAGAGTACTTACCAACATGATCTAGCCTGGATGCCAGACGAACTTAGCCCCGCCCACAACATTTTTTTGCACGGGCAGTTCGGTCTGGACTTGATCCATAGAGAAGTAATTATGCCCGAACAGAAACTGTTCGGACCAATGAAATTGTCAGGGCGGGCTTTAGATGATGGACAGATGATAAACAGTACCGTAATCATCCACGTCATCAAAGGCGCTTGGGTTGAATTTGCTCTAATCCTAAACGGAGAACTTGTTCGTATATGCATTCACCTTTACTATTTCTCTCAGAAATGATGATCGTGTTGGTAAGTACTCTGTGTATCCTTAAATTCTTTTTTTACAACACCGGCAAAGATCGTTTACACTCATCTTCTTCTTCTAACGTGACTTATTCCAGCGTGCGGGCAGACAGGGTTGCCAAGTTTTTACAGCAAAACCCGCCCAATTGCTACTCAAAACTAGCCAAAAACAAGCCCAATAGCTTTCCGGGTGGGGGGGTTCTCTGGGAAAAATGGCATTTGGGGGGTAAAATATGTGTTATTTTGGCTGGACTGCTAAATTTCGCATTCCTGGGTCTGTATATCACATAATTGGAGTCGCTTCAACCCGTGGACTTGGCAACACAGTGCAGTTGAGTTCTGTTGACATTTGACAACTAACGTTATGCGTCGCTCCATTGCTCTGATTGGTTGTTGGTCTATCCAATTGAGGTCTTTCCTGGTTCGGTTTAAACACGCCCCATAATCACAGCCCAACGGAGCAGATCAGACTCATATTCTGACTAGAATTGAGTATGACAACGTCAGGCTAAACACGATCATCATTTCTGAGAGAAATAGTAAAGGTGAATGCATATACGAACAAGTTCTCCGTTTAGGATTAGAACAAATTCAACCCAAGCGCCTTTGATGACGTGGATGATTACGTTACTGTTTATCATCTGTCCATCATCGTCTAAAGCCCGCCCTGACAATTTCATTGGTCCGAACAGTTTCTGTTCGGGCATAATTACTTCTCTATGGATCAAGTCCAGACCGAACTGCCCGTGCAAAAAATTTTGTGGGCGGGGCTAAGTTCGGCTGGCATCCAGGCTAGAAAAGTGCCATATAAATGTAACAAATTATTATTATTATTTGGCTTTGCTTCCTCTGATTGACAAGGTTACTCCCGCACTTGAAAACCATGAATTTACTTGTAGTATTTCTATCTGTCAAAAGCTTTTGATACAGTCAACCATTACATTTTATTGGAAAAGCCGTATAAATATGGTTTTCATGATATTACATACAAACGGTTGAATAATTACATTTTTAATAGAAGAATTTTGTTTGCCTTAAGGGTTGCTATTCTAGCAAATCAAGATTACTATGTTGGGATCCTCATTCTTAAACCCTTATTATTTCTTATTGATATAAATGATTTGTCAAATGTTTCAAATATTCTTGCTCCAATAATGTTAGCTGATGACACAACCTTAGTTTTTTTCTCACTCAAATGTTAATTTATTGATTAAGAATGTAAATGATAGTTTAATTGCTTATACTAATTTAATTTAATTTAAATAAATTATCTTTAAATATAAAACAAATCTAATTTAGTTTTTTTTAGTGGTAAAAGATGATACCCTGAGGATTTATCAAAAATTATAATTGAGTCTGCGGCGTCTCAAGTGTCAACTACAAAATTCCTGGGAGTTTTTGTTGACGAGAGCCTGAGCTGGAGGAAACAAACTGACTATGAGCAGAAAAATACACACATCTATGGTATAATAAGGAGGTCAGGCTTCTTGTTACTACAGAAACTCTTCTTACTCTCTACTATAGTTTAATTTATCCGTATCGCTCATATTGTAATATAGTTTGGGCTAGTACTTTTCCTACTACTCTTCAAAAAATTTATGGATATACTATAAATGCATATACTTCATCTGCTTCTTTATTTCAGAAACTTCAAGTTCTTACTATTTATGATATTAATATTTCTCAAATGTTTTCATTTATAAGATATATTCAAGTAAAGGGAACTTTCCAGAGCAATGTCAGATGTATTTTAAAGTAAATTCAGGTTCACTGTCACTTAACTCGTCAATCTACAGATTTTCCTCTTCCTAAATTTCTCACTTGTGGAGGTCAATCCTCAATAAGATATAGGCGTATTAAATTATGGAATGGTTATCCCATTTAGCAAGAAAATGTTCTTCTTTAATATGTTATGAAAGATGGATAAAGGATCATTTTATTGCTGCCTTGTAATTGTGTTTTCTTTTCTTTTTTGTCGTTGTTGTTGTTTATGTATTTGATGCACCCGATAGAGTTTGATTTGGTGTATATCATTTTTGGGGGTTTGATATGTTGTAATTATTTTATTCAGTCATATCCATTCCTATAATTGTTATTGTAATTTAGCAATATTTATAGCAATAATTACAGTTTTTTTTTTCTTTGTTGTTTAGGTGGAGGCTTTAAATACGCCCTTTTGGGTTTTCTGCCTCTCCCTGCACAGTATTTGGATTGTATTTTTTATTGTACATATGTTATATTTCTGCAATAAACTAATTAATAAATTATTCAATTATAAAATAGATTTAAAAATGTAGTGTTTTTAATGGAGAATTGATTAATCCAGTTATATTTTTGAACTGATTGACAGAACGAATAAAAATTTATTAAAAAACATGAACGTCTTAACATGAAGAAATTGATTTATTTTTATTAAAAAATGACGTATTTATTTATGTTGATATCTGTGAGATTTAGCAATGTATGTGTGTTCATGCCTGCCTCTGCCATCCAGCACCGCCCATCCCCAAACCACTCCTCAGAGGTCTCCCGGATTTTGGTACCCAAATGTTGACCGGTATGGTGGGTAGCACTGTCGCCTCAGAGCGAGAAGGTCCCGGTTCCAGCCAGTGTGGATGGTCCATGTTTTCCTCCAGGTGCTCCAGTTTCTCCCACAGTTCAGACCAAAGACATGCAGCAGGTGAGCTGTCTGTATGAGAGCCAGTGATGGACTGGCCATCCGTCCAGGGGGTTTTCCCTGCCTGTGGCCGGAGAGGATCATGGGACAGGCTCCAGTGACCTCACAACCCTAAAGAGAAAACATTTTGATCATTCAGAAATAACATTTTCAAAATGATAGAATGAGATGTTCCTCTAACGTTCACATAAACCAAGAAACAACGTTCTTAATACATAAAAAAACTGGACGTTTTGAATGTTTAAAATGTATAACATTTTCATAACTTAATGGGAAAGTTAGCAAATCATTGTCAGAACATATTTGTGTCCGCTGGGCTTTCTGGGGCTTGAGAGGGGCAGTTGTGGAGCTGTCAATGGAGGGACAGAAATCTCTCAGAGTTCATTAGAAACATCTTCATTTGTGCTCCGATGAGCGAATGTCTGATGTGAGTAATTCATGTCATCATTTTCATTTTTGGGTTAAACTAAGCCTTTCATTTTTCAGTTGAAATGGCTGATAGTTTAGTATTAGCAGCATAAATTCATTAGGAGACCAAATGAACCCCTAATAACAAAATATCAGTCACACTTTACAATAAGGTTGTATTAGTTAACATTAGTTAATGCATTAGTTAACATGAACTACTCATGAGCAACACCTCTGTTCAGCATTAGCTCATCTTTGTTAACGTTAGCTCATAAAAATCCAGCTGTTCATGGTTTGTTCATGTTAGTTCACAGTGCATTAACTAATGTTAACTAATACTTAATACTTAATTCTTACTGTCTCTGCTATAGTTCCCGTGATCGGATCTTCTTATTGGTTTTATTTTATTTAGTCGATGTCAAATAAATGATGAAAGTGGAGAATCCGCGCGCAACTCAAAGTTACGGTACGCGACGCAGGTAAAAATAGACGATGAGAAGCGTTGTGGAAAATAAAATTATATATAAATAATGGGAAAACTGTCCATTTGTTTGTGAATTGACCGTAGCCGAGGTCCGGACCTCTGTATTTCTCCGAGGTGGAGGCATATATAATAAAGCTTGAGAAATAATCGCCTAATATAGTTTAAACTCCGCACCAATATCTTCAATACATTTCATATTTGACAGCTGGTTTAGCACAGAACTGGAAAAATAATCAGGCAAACTAATAAACTTGTGTCTAATTTCACCGTTTTGAACAGAAAATAATCCTATAATTGAATACTTGTACTATTTTCGAGTAATTGCTCCATAAACCGCCAGGAAACAGCGGAGAGAAGGAGTAACGTTACACTAGTGATGTTTACTTTAGTACTTCACCAAAACCACAGAAGAATCGTGTAAAACACAGTAAACCTGGAGATTATTACTTGTGACATTAGAACTAAATATATGGATGAAAACATGTATAGCCTACAACTAAATTAACGGTTTTCTAATTTCACTAAACATTTTCATTCAAATTCGTGAATATTCTTCTCTGGAATTCCATTGTGCTACTGTGATGTCACAGTAGCAGGGATTAAAGCGCTTATACTTTGCTCAAGCGTTGCTGATTCTGGTGTTTCTTGCGTTTCTCTCTCGATTCGAGCTTTATTCACAACAATTTGCTAGCATTTTGAATACATTTATTGTGCAATATTATACTTGCCAATATTACACAGCTTTTATCTGAACACGCTTAACTCATCACAGATAAATACGACCCGTTGATCTTGCTGCAGATCCTGCGATCTACGCTAGCTATCCTAGTTAAGGCTTCACCATGGTGTTCTTGAGTTTATTAGGGCTATATGCTTATTTCCAGAGGACAGAGGTCAGCAACAGCCACTCAGATGAACACCAGAGCGATGATGATCCACCTGTGGAGAGGAATGATGATGGTAAATGAGATGTTATGACAATATTAACTCTTTTGGCTCTATTTTAATGTTTAAAGGACAGTCACACATGTTCAGGCACAGCTGAAGATTCACTTCATAATTTACAGCAAGCCTAGCGTCAGTAACACGAGTGTTTGATTAATAATGTTGGTGTCATTGCCCTCTGTAGGTCAGACGTCTCCTCAGGACAGCAGCGGACCTCCTCAGGTCCTCCACATCTCAGAGGAGCGCGCCACTGCTGACCCTCGAGACGATCACGACTGGATTGACGAGACCTTCGATGCTTTCACCCGTGCCGTGTCAAAACTTAATGCCTCCTTCCAAACCCCTGCCCATGTGTCACCTGACACGAGTGACGTCCCCCAGGCTTCAGGCAGTCTAGCGGAGGATAAGAGAACATTTATGGGTCAGTTTGCTGAGAAAACCCAAACATAACCCGACACACATGCACTCTTTCATCAGCAGTTCAGTGGTTTATACTTTACATTCATGCTTTCTTTAAGGGAAGCTGAGAACACGGAAATTAACTTTTTTTGACATTCAACAAGATCATTTAAATGTGTGTGTGTGTGTGTGTGTATGTGTGTGTGTAATGGCTACTGCAGTTCACTTGAATAGTACTGTAGTGTGACAAATGAGTTTTTAAAGGCACAAATATTTAAATTAGCAACTCAATTAATATATGAATCAGAAAAATCTTGTTGAAATAGTTTTAGATCAAGTCGGTGACATTTCTTCCTTTCTTCTTTTCACAGACATCGGTTCCTGTAGATATGAGGTGGGCGTTGCACTGGGTGAAGGAGGCTTTGGGACGGTTTATGCAGCGACTCGGCTGAAAGATGGCCTTCAGGTACTTACAATTTCTATCTCGATGATTATTTTGGTCTTGTATTACACTCTTACCCAAACTTATATTCACTATTTAGTGCACGTCACATGTCAGGCCTGTTTAAATAGTCAAAATTTAAATTTACAATTAAATTCATGGAAATGTTCATGTTTGTTCAGGTGTAATGATTGTAATGTGTGAACTTTGAACACATGTACTGTAAATAATTCTAACGCAAATCCATTTTCTGTGTTTCTTCATCAGGTGGCGGTGAAACTGGCCGCCAAAGAGCTTGCAAAATATACCACGGTTGTAAGTTGGCTCTGTTTGACCTCTCGGTCACTGTTTTCAATTTCAAACATCTCATATTAACATTAATCACAGACTATAAATCATAAATATTGATAAATGTTTGTCTTTCTTCAAGGACGGTTATTCCAGACCCATCCCGTTAGAAGTGGCTCTGCAAATGTCCGCCAATCGAGGGCCCAGTGTTCCTCAGATCGTCAAGCTCTTGGACTGGCAGGACGAGGCTGACCAATATGTGATGGTGCTGGAGCGGCCCATGCCCAGTCAGACCTTGCGTGACTTTTTACCAAACGTCACGGGCAGCAGATATGAAGATTTGGTTCGCCTGATTATGTTCCAGACCACTTTTGCGGCGCAGACATGCTGCCAGCGAGGAGTTTTCCACCGAGATATCAAACTCGAAAACTTGATTATTAACACCGACACCTTTGAAGTTAAATTAATTGACTTCGGATGTGGGGAATTCCTCAACAGCGCGGGATACACCTCCTTTTCTGGTATGTATAATTCTCAAAGCTGCAAGGTGTGTCTCAAACTCTGGTGACGATTGAGAGCCGTTCACACAGGACTCTGAGTGAGTCCAGCTCTCATGAAGCATCATGGGATGGGATCCACTGTTGCGATTAGCATCAAATCATTTCTTGCATGATAATGGATATAGTCAATGTTGTGTTAATGGAAATGTACTCATTCTTTCCTCCAGGCACAGATTTTTACTGCCCCCCCGAGTTCTGGATAAAAGGACAATATCACGGGAAACCGGCGACAGTGTGGTCACTCGGCGTCCTCCTATTCTTAATGATGTGCGGGGATTATCCGAAGAAACGGGACCTGAATAAGATGAATCTGAACATCTGGACCAGAACTGGATTGTCTCAAGGTGAGATCTTCATGTCAGCAAAGGACAATTTTAATTCTGAATCTTATTAGACAGAACAAAACAACAGTGCAGGAGCATCTGAGCCCAGTGGCTTAATAAGTGATGGTTTTGTGATATTTGTGAAGTTTAAGCGAATAATCAGACGTCTCTCCCTTCTCTCTCCACAGAATGCTGTGATTTGATTTGCCGCTGTCTGCAGGTCAACCCAAAGAACAGGATTGAGCTAGAGAAAGTCGGTCTCCACAACTGGTTTAAGGTATTAATTACATTTAGAAGATTTTGACACTAGCTTTAATTACAATACTTTTCCAAATGTGCTGCAAATCTCATGTAGTCAGATGACTAATTTCAGTGCTGTTTTTTACTCATGTTTTTATATCAGATAAAAAGAAGGTAGTGGCGGGGTCCTGGCAGCAGCATGCGCTCCCTTCTTCGGTCCGGGACGGGACGGGCGACGGCTGCTTCTCTAGCTGTGGAGCTGAGGGGCAAAGCGGACGGGCCTTTCTCAAACAGGTACTGTACTGTGTGACATGGTGGTCCAGTGGGTTAAACCATGGAACTGATACGCAGAAGATTGCTGGTTCGATCCCAGCGGTCACCACCAGTGTGTCCTTGAGCAAAGCACTTTACTCCATGCTGCTCCAGGGGGATTGTCCCTGTAATAAGGGCACTGTAAGTTGCTTTGGATAAAAGCGTCTGCCAAATGCATAAATGTAGATGTTAATGTACTTCAAACAGGTCTGGCGACTCATCGTGGTGCAAGAATCCGTCCCTGCTCCCCTCCTGGACCTGTGAGGACACCAGCGTGCATGCACAGGGAGAGAGACGGTCTCTCGAGGAGAGGCGCTCAGCCTTTAACAGCGGCGTTGACGAGGCGCTGTGTGGGTCCTAACGCCCCAGTGTAGTGATGGGGACACTATACTGTCGTCCTTCGGATGAGACGTTAAACCGAGGTCCTGACTCTCTGTGGTCATTAAAGATCCCACGATGTCCTTCGAAAAGAGTAGGGGTGTAACCCCGGCATCCTGGCCAAATTTGCCTCCTAATCATCCCCATAGAAATATATATTTCAGTAATACTCATTACATGCAACGTGAGATATTTCAAGCCTTTATTTGTTATAATTTTGATTAGGGATGCACAATATTATCAGCACGACATCGGAATCGGCCGATAAACGCTTAAAATATAAAAATCGGCATCAGCCGATATGAAAAAATTATGCCGATATGCCTTGCCGATAACGTGTTGATGTGCGCCTGCAACAACTCACGTGTGCAAGGAGTGCTATAGCGATAAGATCACGTCAGCCGTGCGGCCATTCTTGAAGTAAAAACAAGCAAAATCATTGCATGTATGGTGATTTATATTGACAGTTTTTTAATGCTGCCTTGAATTTGTGAATGCGAGTACAGAAGGACGTGACCGTCAACGCAGAGTTGCCAGGTTTTCACAACAAAACTAGCCCAAAACAAGCACAATGGCGTCTCCCCACTCTCTCTAGCGCAGCAGCAGAAGCTCCTCCAGGTCCTAGTGCCCCCGCTGGAGTGTCATATATATTTATGGGGCGCTGTTGTTATAGTAATAAAATGAAAAGTAGAATACACAAATAAATTGAAGTTACTTCTTTTTCTGAATAAATAAAGCAGTAATGATGTCAAATCACAAGCATGACACTTGTAAATTAAATACTTTTATATACAGTTTATTAATCTCTAATACAATTTTATGAAATGGATGATGAAAAATAATCCAAGGAGCTCTAGCTTCAAGTAAAAAATTCTACAATTATTTTAAAGACGGCATCAACTGATGCCATGCCACCCCCACTTCATGTGCACTAACATTACATCCAAAAATAAAATATTTATGTTACAACTGCATCTGTCTGGGGTGAAAAATCACTGACTTTATTATTGTTATTTTCAGAGCTTTTAATATACTCTTAATATAACAAGAACTTTATTAACATTTATTTATCTTTAACAAGCATCCTTTTAGTAAGGAGACCTCAGAAATCTGAAACCAGAATGAAACAAAAAAGCTTTTGCTCAAAATGGTGTTGTTTCCAAACAAAGGGAAATGAGTTGAAAAATATCGGCATATCGGATATCGGCAAAAATCCAATATTGTGCATCCCTAATTTTGATGGTTATAGCTTACAGCTTATGAAAACCCCAAATTAGAATATTACATGAAATCTTCTAAATAAAAAATAGGTTTAAATACAGAAATGTCTGAAAGTATAATCTTGTGCATGAATTACTGCCTCAATGCGGCGTGGCATGGATGCTCTCAGCCTGTGGCACTGCTGAGGTGTTATGAAGACCAGGATGCTTCAATAGCGGCCTTCAGCTCTTCTGCACTGTTCGAGCTCATGTCTCTCATCTTTCTCTTGGCAATGCCCATAGATTCTCTACGGGGTTCAGGTCAGTTTGCTGGCCAATCAAGGACAGTAATCCCATGGCCACTGAACCAGGTTTTGGTACTTTTGGCAGTGTGGGCAGGTGCAAAATGAAGTCCGCATCTCCATAAAGCTTGTCTGCTGAAGGAAGCATGAAGTGCTCTAAAATGTCCTGGTAGGAGACGGCTGCGCTGACTCTGACTCAATAAAGCACAGTGGACCAACACCAGCCGATGACATGGCTCTCCAGACCAACACAGACTGTGGAAACTTCACACTGGACTTCAGGCGTCTTGGACTGTGTGCCTCTCCGTTCTTCCTCCAGACTCTGGGATTTGCTCTCATCAGAAGAGAGGACTGGAGCACTGAGCAACAGACCAGTTCTTTATTTCTTTAGCCCAGGTAAGACTCTTCTGACCACAAGTGAAGCCCATGTGAGATGGTGGTCCAGTGGGTTAAACCATGGAACTGATACACATAAGGTTGCTGGTTCAATCCCAGCGGTCACCACCAGTGTGTCCTTGAGCAAGGCACTTTACTCCATGTTGCTCCAGGGGGATTGTCCCTGTAATAAGGGCACTGTAAGTCACTTTGGATAAAAGTGTCTGCCAAATGCATAAATGTAAATGTCCAGGATCCGTCTGCGTGTGGCTCTTGATGCAGTAACTCCAGCCTCCACTCCTTGAGAAGCTCCGCCACACATTTGAATGGCCTTTTCCTGACAATCCTCATCCCTGCACCTTTTTCTTCCACACTTTTCCCTTCCACTTAACTTTCTATCCATGTGCTTTGATACAGCACTTTGAGAACATCCGACTTGTTTTGCGATTCCCTTTTGAGGCTTTCGCTCCTTGTGGAGGGTGTCAGTGATGGTTTCTGCACAGCTGTCAGGTCAGCGGTCTTTTTCCATGATTGTGAATTCTTCTGAACCAGATGGAGAGACATTTAAAGGCTCAGGAACCCTTTGCAGGTGTTTTGGATGAATCATCTGATGAGAGTGTGACACTTTGAGCCTACAATACTGAACCTTTTCACAATATTATAATTTCTGATATTTGGGGGTTTCATAAGCTGTAAGCCATAATCATCAAAATGATAACAAATAAAGGCTTGAAATATCTCACTTTGCTTGTAATGAGACTATATATTACATTAGTTTAATCTTTTAAGTTCAATTACTGAAATAAATTAACTTTTGAACGATATTCAAATTTTTCGAGTGTCTCCTATATACTCTATATTGGCTTTATATACACCTGTGACTGGTCATAATGTGTGTTTATGTTTATAATATATAGCCTGCACTATATGGACAGAAGTATCGGGTCATTATGCGATGGCATTACAGCCCCTGTTGGTGTAATGGTCAGGCGAGACGTGTGTGTCGGTCCAGAGTCCAGTGCTGGCGTGCTTCACTCTCTGAGATCCGACGCTTGGCATTGATCGCTGATGTGAGGCTCGTGCTGGATTTAAACACCTGTGGTTCAGTTCAGTCTTTAACTGGACACTCTCCCAGAAGAAACACACGAGAGCAGAGATAAAGATGACATGAGTTCAGTCAGAGGTCAGAGGTCAGTGGAAGGGTCTGACATTTAAGAGTGTCCACTCGAAAGAAAAGGATACATCTTTAAAACACACATGCGCATTTCATAGAAACACATTTTGAATGCACAATTTTCAAGAAATGTTTGGAGTTCGGAAAAAAATGTCAACGTTATTTTAAATATATATATATATTTTTTTTATTCATTCTTAAATTATCGGTACGTTTTTGAGTTTTCATGATGTGACATTTTAAAACAAGAATGAACCCAATCCTGACCTTAACCTGACCTTATCTGATATTTCAACGAAAATACACAAATGTGAAGTGTCACAGTTTTTACTGCAAATTATACAATGACTTCAAAACACTTCAAAACAACTGCACCAACGAGCTAATCTAGGATTTGTTGATCTAGGCTTTATTTTAAATCGAGTTGTGTTGCACCACTTAACTTTAAACCCAGATTAACAAATCGGGGAATAGAATTTAACCTGCGATTAAAACCTCCATTCACGATTCATTTTCGCCGCCATGTTGGATTCGCCATTGACAGCAACAATACTAATATTCATTGTCCTTCTTTACTGACCACCAGAAACTCTCTTTCTGACATAAGTAGCTCTTGCCAATAAAGTAAATAAACTTGTAAAATGTCAGCTGTCTTTATAAAGCGCTACGTAGAGAGACCGTTACTGATCAAGCAATGAAAACAGCGCGTGCGTAAAGTATATTTATAGTACCGATTAATGGAGTCTATTGTGGCAGTGTAATTTATGACAAAACTACCGCTCTTGACAGCACCGCCCATCCCGTTTGATCCACGAGTGGAGCGGGTATGAGAAACACGAGGCGCGGCCGCGATCACTGGCGCTCGCCTCATATTCTCCGCTGCCGTTAAATGCTAAATATACTCCTCTCTTCTTTTCTTTGTCCAACACCGAAGTGTACCGAGATGAGTGACGGATCCGCATCCCAAACGTAAACTCACGTTCCACCATGACCCTCACACTCTGCTGGCTCTATTCTAGGGCTGTAATCAACCAAAGGAAATCTTGGACTGAAGTCTAAAAATCGACTAAAAATGACGTCAGGAAAAAAAGGTTAAATGAATCAGCTGCGCACTGTGCGCAGTACTTGATAGCCTTGTTGTCTGCCTAAATGAATTATAAATAAACATAAACTAGTAGGCTATTTGCAGTATATTAAATCGTTTTTGAGCTGATTATTTTGGACTGAAATGAGTCTGACACACGAGTCTGTCGGCTCTGACAGCGTTGCATCACGTGCACCTGCGCAATATCAGCCTATGATTTCCGAAAATATAGTACTATGTTGTCAACTAGTGATATCATCACAAGAACTTTTGGGGAATATGCAACATAATTTAGACATAATTGTTTTTGTCATATGTATTATAATAACTGACAGACAGTATCATTTCAGCCGCTCTGTGCAGCTCGAACATAGGATCAGCTCAGCTTCGCGGCTGAGACACGAATAGACTATTAACTTAAAGCTTTTACTCTTAAACACAAAAGGCACGTCCACTTTAATAAAAAAGGAATATTTATTAAACAAGCCAGATCAAGAGCAGAAACGAAATAAAGTGCATAACTGAAAAATAAAGCATAGGCTCGAAACTAACAAACAGTGGGCACAGCGCATCGCACATTAGGCTCCAAATAAAAAATAAAATAATAAAGTGCCCAAATCCAATAAATAATACTAGAAATACATTTGCAGTTTGCACAATAATAAAATGGACGGGGCAACTCAAAACAGACGGGGCAACGTAACGCAGACAAGTTGGCTTACCGTCTTTAGGTGATATGACATGTTTGTCAGCTGTGATATGCAAACTGTTGCTTGCAAAATTTGCATTCGACTTTTTTCCCATTTTCAATTTTTAAAAAATGCTGCCACACTGCAGATGTCTTTGTTGACATGGTAGAAGAGGACTGACAAGGAAAACGCTCTCACAGTTAAATAAATAATATAGGGCAAACTAGCCTTCTTCAATCTGTCTCTCTTCTCCAGTGGGTTGGGCTAATCCAAAAGAAGTGGAAACAAGGGGGTGTTCTGAAGACAGACTGTTACCTGTGAAACAGGGCTGCTCTGAAAACACCCCCATTAGCAATTAGTGCTTTCCACCTGATGAAATGAACGCAGCAAAACTGATTAACCCTTGATCGGCCCTTGGGGTCCAGCTGACCCCACTAGACTTTTCCTCCATTTTTAAAAAGTGTCCCCTTCATCTCAGGGCCATGGGACTCTGTGACTTTTCCTAAATAATCTATCTAAACATGCACAGAAAAATCTGGGCTTGATTTGGTTGTTCTAAAGGTGTGTAAAAAAAAAAATTACCGTTTAAGTCCCTCAGGGTCAGATTGACCCCACATTGAAAATGAATGGGAAAGTATAAAAAAATTAATGAAACTAAATCCAGTATAAATCTGAAAATTTCTACATATATATCAAGATCTCGTCCTAGAGCATAAACACAAAGTAGAACGAACTTTCTATCTCATACACACACACACACACACACACACACACACACACACACACACACACACACAAACACACACGTGTGTGACTGCAACAGAGAGCATTTTATAGAAACTGGCAAATAAAATCAACAAAACTGGCATAAATCTGAAAAAATTCCATACATAAATGAAGGACAAATACTAGAGCACAAATGCAACATGGAACAATCATGTTCACTCACACACACACACACACACATGCATGCACACACACACACACAGGTGTCTAGGGCATTTTTTAGATTTTGTCAAATAAAAACAGTGTGAAGGGGTAGACACACACACACACACACACACAGAGAGAGAGAGAGAGAGAGAGAGAGAGAGAGAGAGAGAGAGGAGAGAGAGAGAGAGAGAGAGAGAGAGAGAGAGAGAGAGAGAGAGAGAGAGAGAGAGAGAGAGAGAGAGACAATGAGAGAAAGAGAGGGAAAAGGGCAAATAAAATAAAGATGAAAGGCAGCTAAACTTTTGCACTCTGAGAAAGTTTACTGTTGATGAAAGAGCTGCAGCAGTATTTTGAAAGCACCCCACAGTTAGGGTATAAAAGTGGCTGTCTGAGTCCTGCACACAGCTCATTCTGTGGCAGCACCATGGCAAAAATAACTTCATTCTCTTTGTAAACTTTGTTCAATGCATGCGAGTGCTGCCGTATGTTCCAGTCATTTTTGCCGTCATCACCCGGCAGGGGCGGGTCTAGACAATTCCTCGTGGGGGGGCACAGACTCAGAGAGGGGTGGCACATTTAAATGCATGTAAACAGTGAACCAGTATAAATAGCCCTACACTGGAGGTAATAATACTGTATATTATTGATAACAAAACGTATTATAATGAGTGAAAAGGAATTCAAAATGAGCAACTTCAAATGTGATATGAAATAACTCAACAGTAGTAGAAGCACATGGGCTGTGGTAAATGCAATGCAAGCAAGATTTTTTCCATCATAGTTGTATATAGTTTTAAACAAGATGGACCAACATAATTGACAACAGTAGAACGGCTTTTGAGCTCGACAAGAAGCTGTAGCAGTGTTTATTCATATTTATATTACATTATAAATATATTATTTGTGTTTCCCACAGGATTTTGTGAGACTGTGCTGGGTAGATATTGGTCCCTCTATGGGGTCCCTCTATGGGGTGTGCTCCCCAAAAGAAAATTTGTTCATTTTAAATTTAAATGCATACATTTGATGCATTTTGAGAGCAAAATTAAGTGACTAGATCCATGAAGAAATTAGTTTTTTGTAAACAATTTTGTCAAACTTTAGTAGTAATTTATTTATTGGTTGCATAGAAATGAATGGTGATGGTATGGGGCACATAAATGATAGTTCATAAATGGTAAAACATGTAGCGTATGCATTCGAACCATCAAAAATATTTAAACCTCCTCACATTATTAATCCATAATTGAGATTTAAATCCGAGTTTAAAGTTATGGAGCAACAGGATTAAAGTTAATCTATTTTAAATATAACTGTATTTGCATTTTTGTAAGGGTAGGTTTAGGGTGTAGGCATTGATAAAACACATCTGGTAAGTAGTACATTTATTTATTGTTATTTTATTGTGAGATTTTGCCTCACCTCCGACCGTTGCTGTACCCCTTCTAGCCACAACTCTTCTTCTCTACTTTTAGTGGCAGAATTACAGCGCCACACATAGATAACAGTGTTAAGTTTCTAACAGCACTTTGTGTTTTCTGTTCTTAAACCCTCGACAAAACTTAAAGGAAGCATTTGACTCAAGATCATTTTGCTATCTTATCTTATCTCGCTCTATGCTCACCTGCACTTGTAAATGCAGTGATGGACAGCTGTCTTTTACTATTTTGTAAACTCATTTTCAATTTTCATCCAAGTAATTCCAAAAATCGCGAGGCAAACATGTGATCAAATACACTTAACTTATTAACCCGCTCCACAGCGCCACCCAGTGGATGAACTGCAAGTTTTAGTGGGATTTATCATGGATTCACAGGCCAGCAAATCTTGAATATTCGTGTCTAGTATGTGTCACACTATTCTTGTGTCTGTTGTGTGTGTTAGTTCAGGGAACTTTTCTGTCCTCGTGTGTATATTGTGTCACTAACCTCTGGATTGTGTTTTATCAGTGCTGATGGGTTATAGAAACCGATGATTCTGAGTGAATCTGTTGAAAGGACTCAGGTGAGTCTGGATCCATAGGTAGGTATCTCAGGTGAGTCTGGAGCAATAGATAGGTATCTCAGGTGAGTCTGGAGCAATAGGTAGGTATCTCAGGGGAGTCTGGATCAATAGGTAGGTATCTCAGGTGAGTCTGGAGCAATAGGTAGGTATCTCAGTTCAGTCTAGATCAATAGGTAGGTATCTCAGGGGAGTCTGGATCAATTGGTAGGTATCAGGTGAGTCTGGATCAATAGGTAGGTATCTCAGGGGAGTCCGGATCCATAGGTGGGTATCTCAGGGAAGTCTGGATCCATAGGTAGGTATCTCAGGTGAGACTGGATCAATAGGTAGGTATCTCAGGTGAGTCTGGATCAATAGGTAGGTATCTCAGGGGAGTCTGGATCAATAGGTAGGTATCTCAGGTGAGTTGACTCAAGATCATTTTGCTATCTTATCTTATCTCGCTCTATGCTCACCTGCACTTGTAAATGCAGTGATGGACAGCTGTCTTTTACTATTTTGTAAACTCATTTTCAATTTTCATCCAAGTAATTCCAAAAATCGCGAGGCAAACATGTGATCAAATACACTTAACTTATTAACCCGCTCCACAGCGCCACCCAGTGGATGAACTGCAAGTTTTAGTGGGATTTATCATGGATTCACAGGCCAGCAAATCTTGAATATTCGTGTCTAGTATGTGTCACACTATTCTTGTGTCTGTTGTGTGTGTTAGTTCAGGGAACTTTTCTGTCCTCGTGTGTATATTGTGTCACTAACCTCTGGATTGTGTTTTATCAGTGCTGATGGGTTATAGAAACCGATGATTCTGAGTGAATCTGTTGAAAGGACTCAGGTGAGTCTGGATCCATAGGTAGGTATCTCAGGTGAGTCTGGAGCAATAGATAGGTATCTCAGGTGAGTCTGGAGCAATAGGTAGGTATCTCAGGGGAGTCTGGATCAATAGGTAGGTATCTCAGGTGAGTCTGGATCAATAGGTAGGTATCTCAGGTGAGTCTGGAGCAATAGGTAGGTATCTCAGGGGAGTCTGGATCAATAGGTAGGTATCTCAGGTGAGTCTGGAGCAATAGGTAGGTATCTCAGTTCAGTCTAGATCAATAGGTAGGTATCTCAGGGGAGTCTGGATCAATTGGTAGGTATCAGGTGAGTCTGGATCAATAGGTAGGTATCTCAGGGGAGTCCGGATCCATAGGTGGGTATCTCAGGGAAGTCTGGATCCATAGGTAGGTATCTCAGGTGAGACTGGATCAATAGGTAGGTATCTCAGGTGAGTCTGGATCAATAGGTAGGTATCTCAGGGGAGTCTGGATCAATAGGTAGGTATCTCAGGTGAGTCTGGATCAATAGGTAGGTATCTCAGGTGAGTCTGGATCAATAGGTAGGTATCTCAGGTGATTCTGGATCAATAGGTAGGTATCTCAGGGGAGTCTGGATCCATAGGTAGGTATCTCAGGTGAGTCTGGACCAATAGGTAGGTATCTCAGGTGAGTCTGGATCCATCGGTAGGTATCTCAGGGGAGTCTGGATCCATAGGTAGGCATCTCAGGTGAGTCTGGATCAATAGGTAGGTATCTCAGGTGAGTCTGGATCAATAGGTAGGTTTCTCAGGTGAGTCTGGATCCATAGGTAGGTATCTCAGGGGAGTCTGGACCAATAGGTAGGTATCTCAGGGGAGTCTGGATCCATAGGTAGGTATCTCAGGTGAGTCTGGATCAATAGGTAGGTTTCTCAGGTGAGTCTTGATCCATAGGTAGGTATATCAGGTGAGTCTGGATCAATAGGTAGGTATCTCAGGGGAGTCTGGATCGATATGTAGGTGTGATGGCCCACAATGCAGCCACACATCAGTGAGCGGTAATGTCACACACACACACACACACGCACGCACGCACGCACGCACGCACGCACGCACGCACGCACGCACGCACGCACGCACGCACGCACACACACACACACACACACACACACACACACACACACACTTTGAATATCTTAGTATTTAGTTTCCCCCACATAATTTTTTCTGTATTCATAGCACATTTATTTGGTAATAAGACTCAGACACTTTATTCCTCATTTACATATTTATTTTGAGTGGCAGTACATCATTAGCTGGTTTGAGTGCACACAATCTAGTTTATGTTGTATGGTACACTGATATTAATATTGATTTCTTTGAGTTTAAGTTACCGTTGGGGTGCTGTGGATGGTCGGAACTGTTGACTGATGATCAGCGACTTCCGATTGGCAGTGCGCGCGTGTAAAGGGCCGGCAGGCTACACGGACTGCTGTTTTTGGTTCCGCCTGCTGCTACCAATCAGCAGATTGACTGTGGGGGGGAATATAATGTTTGGCTCTGGGTTTTGATGCTAATTTCTTGTTTGCTTACTTTGTTTCTTTGTTGACTTAAGATATGTATGTATTGTTGTTCTAATTAGTGAACTGGCCTGGTTATTATTGATTTCTGATTGTATTTTGAAGTTTGTGTTTTTGTCTTCCCCCTTGTGTGTTAATGTGGACTAGTCCGTTTGTATAAATGTGTCCCTGCTGTGTCATTAGTAGGTTAGTTCAGGTTGGTTCTCACATGTATTGAGTTATTTGAGTTTTGTTTTGTTCTGTTGACCTTAGTTATAGGCCTAACATTTGATTTGTTTATTTGGACTTTAGTTTCCTTTGTTGAATCTTTTGTGTAGAAGCCTGAGTTTATATTAAATCATTTTTTGGGAAACTATTTTTCATTGCCTTCCTTACCTTGACTGTCGGTCCCTCACAAGTGGTGGCAGCGGTGGGATCTGCCAGTAGGAGGCATAGTTTCCCAGAAATAGAAGTTTTTTTTCTCCCTTTCTTTCCTTGGAGGTTGGCACTCTATGTATGATGAATCGTGGAGGAAGAAAAGCAGGCCTGAAATCCGCTCCAGTAGAGCCACCTGAGGAAGTGTCCCAGGAGCTGGGGGAGGATGGAGAGGCACAAGAAGTTGGGGAGGTGGATGAGATGGAGTCTGAAAGCAGAGAGCCCACAATAGCAGACCTGACTGGCCTGTTTCGAGCACATATGGCAAAGGTGGATGCCCGAGAAACTCACCGGACTCAAGAGTATGCCCAGCAAGAGCGTCGTTTTAAATCTCTGCAACATCAGTTTGATCTGCTGCAATTGGAGGTGCAGGCTCGCACAAGTCCAACCTTTAATCCATTGCTGACTGATGGGGACCCCTTGGAAGGTCCGGACGGTGAGGAAGCAGTCTCTGGCCGCCCGTTGTCTCAGTCCACTGTTGGTCGGAAGGATTTGTCAGAAACCCGTGATGCAGGTCAGTGTCAGTTTAAAGAGCCCAGACTTGAGAAATTGGCTGATTCTGATGATATTGAACACTTTCTAATTACTTTTGAGAGGATTGCAGCCGTATGCCGGTGGCCAAAGGAGGATTGGGCCTTCCATTTGATTCCACTCTTGACAGGGAAGGCCAGAGCTGCGTATGTCCATATGGATAGTGCTGAGGCGCTCGACTATGAAGAGGTGAAATCGGCAATCTTAAGAAAATATGACATAAATCAGGAAACCTACAGACAACAGTTCCGTTTTCTGGAGGTTGAACCTCTGGAGACTCCTAAAGAACTATATGTGCGGTTAAAAGAACTCTATGGGAAGTGGGTCCAGCCACGGGGTAAAACAGTGGAGGAGGTTGGTGAAATCATAATTCTTGAACAATTTCTGAGAATGCTTTCTTCTGAGCTCCAGGTGTGGATCCGGGAACATGATCCTAAAACTGCTGCACAAGCTGCAACGCTGGCCGACGTGTTCGTGGCCGCACGCCGGAGGAACCAACCATGGGCGTGGAAAACCAGCAGGGATGATCATAGACAAAATCTCCCTCAGCAACCACAGAGACATTTCCCCAGTGCTGGTAAGCCTCCTGGAGGAGGACCTGCAGTTTCAATTCCCTTTAAAGGCCAGAAGAAAGTGCCGATTTGTTATTTGTGTGGTCAGGAAGGTCATACCAAACCTATGTGCCCTAAATATACTGCCAAGACAGCTCACCTGTGTTATGTGCCCAGGGGTGGTGCGAGTTCACCTGTGAATGTTGACTGGTTGCCACCGATGACAACAGTGGAGGTGAATGGAAGAGAATTGCAGGCCCTGGTAGACACTGGAAGTGAGCACACCCTGGTACATCGCAAGTATATGCCATCTACTTTAATCAACTGTAATGGGAAATCAATCCGCTGTGTTCATGGTGATGAGAAGCGGCTGCCTACGGCAGAGGTATACCTTAAGGTGAAAGGACAAACTTATCTACTGGATGTGGCCGTGGCGGACAACTTACCATTTCCGGTGGTGTTGGGCCATGACCTGCCAGTGCTCTCGGACTTGTTACAGCCAGTACCCTCGTGTAATATGGTCATCACACGATCAAAAACCAGTCAAGAGGAAGGGGAGCAGTGGCTTAAGGCCCTACCCTTCTTTGACAATGAGGTGGAAACTGCGGAATCTGCAAAGCCCAAGAAATCCTGTCGACAGAAAAGGTTGGACAAAATTAAATATAATGTTTCTAAAATGCCAGTTGACTCCGTCTCTGAGTGTACCCCAGAATTTAGGCTGCCGACTAACATTGCTCAGTTGCAACAGGAGGATGCCAGTCTTGTCCCTTGCCGGGAGAGGGCAAAGCAAGAGGATGCAGAAAAGGATGCTGACTGTAACTCGACTGGGGAAAGATTCTTCCTTCAAGAGGGAATCCTTTACCGTCAGTTTGGGTCAGTAACACAGCTGGTGGTTCCACAGGGTGTCCGCCACACTATCCTTAGCCTGGGCCATTCGATTCCCTGGGCTGGCCACCTGGGGAAATCTAAAACTCTCGCAAGGATTAGAAGACACTTTCATTGGCCCGGCGTGAAGGCAGAGGTGACCCAATATTGTCGGAGTTGTCCAGAGTGTCAAAAAGTTTCTGCACAGGGCCCGAGTCGGGTTCCTCTCCAACCGCTCCCCATCATAGGCACTCCGTTTGAACGGCTGGGGATGGATGTGGTCGGACCTGTTGAGAAAAGTGGCTCAGGTAACCGGTTTATGCTTGTTATAACAGCCCAGGGAATGCTTTTCTGTTGTTATCTCGGGACACTAGTCCCGAGGTAAATAGTTCGTCAGCTCCGGTTGGTATCCAGCCTCTCATGAAGACTTTGGATGCCCCAACACCTGTGATGAGACGACTCCACGCCTGTGAAGAGACGACTCAACGCCAGCGTTGTTATGGCCTAAATTAATACACGACTGATTATCTTTTTCGAACATTGTTCTTTAACATTGTGTTTTTTAACATTTTTTATACTGTTCATCTATGAAATGCACTTTCTGTAAAGCTGCTTTGAAACAATGTGTATTGTGAAAAGCGCTATACAAATAAATTTGAATTGAATTGAATTGAATAACTGACTACGCAACCAGGTATCCAGAAGTGTTTCCCTTGAGGTCCATCAAAGCAAAGTATGTGGCAACCTGTTTTGTGCAACTGTTCTCCCGAGTTGGATTTCCGTGTGAGATTTTGACTGATCAAGGGACTAACTTTATGTCTACCCTTCTGAAACAGGTGTACACACTGCTTGGCATCAAAGGTCTGAGAACAACTCCTTACCACCCCCAGACAGATGGGCTCACTGAAAGGTTCAACCAGACCCTCAAACAGATGCTGCGCAAGTTTGTTTGTGACTCCGGTAAAGACTGGGACCAATGGCTCCCCTATATCCTGTTTGCCTATAGAGAAGTGCCCCAATCATCGACTGGCTTTTCCCCATTTGAACTTTTATATGGACATGAGGTGAGAGGTCCGCTTGCTCTGCTCCGAGAAATGTGGGAGGGAGGCCAGAGAAGGGATGAGCCGATGAATGTCGTGTCCTATGTGGTGCAGATGCGAGAGCGCTTGGAGAGGATGAGCGCACTGGCCCAATCTCATCTGGCTGAGGCGCAAACACGCCAGAAGACCTGGTATGATAAGTCGGCTCGTGAGCGTCATTTTGAACCCGGTCAGAAGGTACTGGTGATGCTGCCCAGCCATGAAAGCAAACTGCTGGCCAAATGGCAAGGCCCGTTTGAAGTTAGGAGGAAACTGGGTTCTACCACCTATGAAGTTTCACTGTCCGGCAAGGATGGTCCTACATGAAGGCTGCACATTAACCTTCTTAAGCAATGGGTTCCTCGTCCTGATCAGACTACACAGAGCTTAATGATTAGGCAGGTGGAGGAAGAAGAAGACCTGGATGACCAATACTTACCCCAGTCTGCTCAAGGGGATGTCAGTCTGAGTCATTTGTCAACGCAGCGCCAGCTTGAGGTGAGGGCTCTTTGCCCATCAGGGGTTTTCTCAGAGTACCCAGGGTATACCACTTTAATAGAGCATGACATTGTGTTGAAACCAGATGCTGTTGTGAGGAGAATGAGCTATCGGGTTCCAGAGCGCCTGCAAGAGTCACTCAGGAAGGAAGTGGATTTGATGCTGAAGCTGAAGGTCATAGAGCCCTCCAGAAGTGAATGGTGTCATCCGGTGGTCCTTGTTCCAAAAAAGGATGGCAACATAAGATTTTGTATAGATTTCCGTTACCTTAACTCTGTGACCAAATTTGATGCCTACCCCACTCCTCGTATAGGGGACCTCACTGATCGCCTGGGTAACTGTCAGTTTCTGACGACCATCGACCTTGCAACGGGGTACTGGCAGATACCTTTAACTCACCAGTCCAGAGAGCTGACAGCGTTCAAGACCCCATGGGGGTCATTTCATTTCAGGGTCCTTCCTTTTGGATTGCATGGGGCCCCTGCCAGCTTCCAAAGACTCATGGACCATGTCCTACGAGGGTTGACCTTTGCAGCTGCTTATCTGGACGACGTGGTGATTTACAGCAACACGTGGGAGCAACATCTGCAACACATCCAGGAGGTTCTACAGCGTCTTCAGCGAGCTGGTTTGACTGTTAACCCACAAAAATGTGCCATAGCAAAAACTGAGACAGAATATCTGGGATTCGTCATAGGTGGTGGGGTGATAAGGCCTCAGGTGGAAAAGGTACGGGCTATTGAGATGTGCCCTCAGCCACAGACTCGCAAGGAGCTGCGATCATTCCTAGGCATGGCTGGGTTTTATAACAAGTTTATCCCCCACTTCTCTAACAGAGCTGCAGTCCTGACCGATATGGTGGGTTCAAGGTGCCCAAATCAGGTCCGATGGACGGGACAAGCGGAAGCAGCATTCCAAGACATTCGCACCGCCTTGAGCAGGGATTCTTTATTGCATAATCCTGATTTTAACCAACTGTTCATTCTCCAGACAGACGCTTCGGATAGAGGCCTGGGAGCGGTATTATTGCAGGGTGCTCCTGATGTTCGGCGACCCATTGCTTTCCTCAGCCGCAAGCTCTTCCCCAGAGAACTCCGTTATTCCATTGTGGAGAAAGAATGTTTGGCCATAAAATGGGCTTTAGATTCTCTGAAATATTATCTCTTGGGAAGGGAATTTGTCCTGGAGACGGACCACAAGGCCTTAAAGTGGCTCCAAACAATGAAAGACATCAACAGCAGAATAACACGTTGGTACCTGGCCTTCTCCATTCAACATGTCCCTGGCAAAGAAAATCTGACGGCGGATTACCTTTCCCGCTGTGCCAGTGACATTTGTGAAGGGAGGGAGTATGTGATGGCCCACAATGCAGCCACACATCAGTGAGCGGTAATGTCACACACACACACACACACACACACACACACACACACACACACACACACTTTGAATATCTTAGTATTTAGTTTCCCCCACATAATTTCTGTATTCATAGCACATTTATTTGGTAATAAGACTCAGACACTTTATTCCTCATTTACATATTTATTTTGAGTGGCAGTACATCATTAGCTGGTTTGAGTGCACACAATCTAGTTTATGTTGTATGGTACACTGATATTAATATTGATTTCTTTGAGTTTAAGTTACCGTTGGGGTGCTGTGGATGGTCGGAACTGTTGACTGATGATCAGCGACTTCCGATTGGCAGTGCGCGCGTGTAAAGGGCCGGCAGGCTACACGGACTGCTGTTTTTGGTTCCGCCTGCTGCTACCAATCAGCAGATTGACTGTGGGGGGGAATATAATGTTTGGCTCTGGGTTTTGATGCTAATTTCTTGTTTGCTTACTTTGTTTCTTTGTTGACTTAAGATATGTATGTATTGTTGTTCTAATTAGTGAACTGGCCTGGTTATTATTGATTTCTGATTGTATTTTGAAGTTTGTGTTTTTGTCTTCCCCCTTGTGTGTTAATGTGGACTAGTCCGTTTGTATAAATGTGTCCCTGCTGTGTCATTAGTAGGTTAGTTCAGGTTGGTTCTCACATGTATTGAGTTATTTGAGTTTTGTTTTGTTCTGTTGACCTTAGTTATAGGCCTAACATTTGATTTGTTTATTTGGACTTTAGTTTCCTTTGTTGAATCTTTTGTGTAGAAGCCTGAGTTTATATTAAATCATTTTTTGGGAAACTATTTTTCATTGCCTTCCTTACCTTGACTGTCGGTCCCTCACAGTAGGTATCTCAGGTGAGTCTGGATCAATAGGTAGGTATCTCAGGGGAGTCTGGATCCATAGGTAGGTATCTCAGGTGAGTCTGGACCAATAGGTAGGTATCTCAGGTGAGTCTGGAGCAATAGCTAGGTAGGTATACCCTCACTCACTATTCCCTACATTATTGCACTAATGTATCTCAGGTGAGTCTGGACCAATATGTAGGCATCTCAGGTGAGTCTGGATCCATAGGTAGGTATCTCAGGTGAGTCTGGACCAATAGGTAGGTATCTCAGGCGAGTCTGTATCAATAGGTAGGTATCTTAGGGGAGTCTGGATCCATAGGTAGGTATCTCAGGTGAGTCTGGATCAATAGGTAGGTTTCTCAGGTGAGTCTGGATCCATAGGTAGGTATCTCAGGGGAGTCTGGACCAATAGGTAGGTATCTCAGGGGAGTCTGGATCCATAGGTAGGTATCTCAGGTGAGTCTGGACCAATAGGTAGGTATCTCAGGCGAGTCTGTATCAATAGGTAGGTATCTTAGGGGAGTCTGGATCCATAGGTAGGTATCTCAGGTGAGTCTGGATCAATAGGTAGGTTTCTCAGGTGAGTCTGGATCAATAGGTAGGTTTCTCAGGTGAGTCTGGACCAATAGGTAGGTATCTCAGGGGAGTCTGGATCCATATATAGGTATCTTAGGGGAGTCTGGACCAATAGGTAGGTATCTCAGGGGAGTCTGGATCCATAGGTAGGTATCTCAGGTGAGTATGGACCTATAGGTAGGTATCTCAGGTGAGTCTTGATCCATAGGTAGGTATCTCAGGGGAGTCTGGATCCATGGGTAGGTATCTCAGGGGAGTCTGGACCCATAGGTAGGTATCTCAGGTGAGTCTGGAGCAATAGGTAGGTATCTCAGGGGAGTCTGGATCAATAGGTAGGTATCTCAGGGGAGTCTGGATCCATAGGTAGGTATCTCAGGTGAGTCTGGGGATCCATAGGTAGGTGTCTTAGGGGAGTCTTGATCCATAGGTAGGTATCTCAGGTGAGTCTGGGGATCCATAGGTAGGTGTCTTAGGGGAGTCTTGATCCATAGGTAGGTATCTCAGGGGTCTGGATCCATAGGTAGGTATCTTAGGGGAGTCTGGACCAATAGGTAGGTATCTCAGGGGAGTCTGGATCCATAGGTAGGTATCTCAGGTGAGTCTGGACCTATAGGTAGGTATCTCAGGTGAGTCTTTATCCATAGGAAGGTATCTCAGGTGAGTCTTGATCCATAGGAAGGTATCTCAGGTGAGTCTGGACCAATAGGTAGGTATCTCAGGTGAGTCTGGATCCATAGGTAGGTATCTTAGGGGAGTCTGGACCAATAGGTAGGTATCTCAGGGGAGTCTGGATCCATAGGTAGGTATCTCAGGTGAGTCTGGATCCATAGGTAGGTATCTCAGGTGAGTCTGGATCAATAGGTAGGTATCTCAGGTGAGTCTGGATCAATAGGTAGGTTTCTCAGGTGAGTCTGGATCCATAGGTAGGTGTCTTAGGGGAGTCTTGATCCATAGGTAGGTATCTCAGGTGAGTCTGGACCAATAGGTAGGTATCTCAGGTGAGTCTGGATCAATAGGTAGGTATCTCAGGTGAGTCTGGATCCATAGGTAGGTATCTCAGGTGAGTCTGGATCAATAGGTAGGTATCTCAGGTGAGTCTGGATCAATAGGTAGGTTTTTCAGGTGAGTCTGGATCCATAGGTAGGTATCTAGGGGAGTCTGGACCAATAGGTAGGTATCTCAGGGGAGTCTGGATCCATAGGTAGGTATCTCAGGTGAGTCTGGATCAATAGGTAGGTATCTCAGGGGAGTCTGGATCCATAGGTAGGTATCTCAGGTGAGTCTGGATCCATAGGTAGGTATCTCAGGGGAGTCTGGATCCATAGGTAGATATTTCAGGTGAGTCTGGAGCAATAGGTAGGCATCTCAGGGGAGTCTGGATCCATAGGTAGGTATCTCAGGTGAGTCTGGATCAATAGGTCGGTATCTCAGGGGAGTCTGGATCAATAGGTAGGTATCTCAGGTGAGTCTGGATCAATAGTTAGGTATCTCAGGTGAGTCTGGATCCATAGGTAGGTATCTCAGGTGAGTCTGGATCCATAGGTAGGTATCTCAGGTGAGTCTGGATCCATAGGTAGGTATCTCAGGTGAGTCTGGAGCAATAGTTAGGTATCTCAGGGGAGTCTGGAGCAATAGGTAGGTATCTCAGGGGAGTCTGGATCCATAGGTAGGTATCTCAGGTGAGTCTGGATCCATAGGTAGGCATCTCAGATGAGTCTGGATCAATAGGTAGGTATCTCAGGTGATATATCGCTACACCCCTATCGCCGACTTAACCTCTGCAGCCGAAAACACAGAAAACATTAGCAATAAATTATTCACATGTTTAAACACTCCTTGCTGTTTTTTTTTTCACAACACATTCATAATCATTACTTTTGCTGGTGCGCTGTGGCAAGCTTTGTGATTAGGCTGTGTGGCTAATTAATATACACGTGCGATTAGTCAACTAAATCACTTAAACGAACGACTACCAGTCGACTAGAAATCTTAGATCTTTAGTCGAGGGCAGCCCGACTGAACGGAGGGTTTAAATACACAGACCAACCGATGGAGCTAAAAGAGACACAGGTGATCACAATGGGTTGCTACGGAAACAAATGATCACACATTAAGAAACTAGTGCTGTGTTCGTAATCGCCCCCTATACCCTCACTCACTATTCCCTACATTATTGCACTAATGTAGTCCACTAATGTAGTCCACTTGTACCCCTTTTCCACCAAAGCAGTGCTAGAGCTAGTTCAGAGCCAGAGCTAGTCCCAGTTCATAGTTGGTTCAACTGAGGAGCCCTCTAAGAACCGTTTGCTTTTCCAGCTGCTGAGAGCCACAACAGAGCCAGGTCTTACGTCACTGTATACGTCTCATCTTTCTCAGCAACGCTAGCGAGGCAGCGGCAGTGTTGCCAAGTCCGCGGTTTTCCCGCAGTATTGGGCTACTTCATCACTGTTGCTGCGGGCTGATATTTAGCCCCGGGAATGCTAATTTTAGTAGGCAACCATGCCAAAGAAACACATATTTTACCCCCAAATGTAGGCTGTAGGTTTTCCGAGATGCATCGGCGCTGCACAGACCGATCCATGTATGATATAAAAAAAACACACGAGTGAATCAAAAGCATAAGGAGTCGTGTGCTCTCGCTGGACTTGTTATCATACGGCGATCGGTCTCTGCACAGCACCGCTGCGAACAAGCTTTCCATCAACAATGCAAACGTTGCGTTACTATTGATTCACGTGGCTTTACGATCCTACATCGGCATCAAAACACAGCGAATTCAACGCATTCATGCAGTTCGCCGTAATTTGTATAGACGGAGATTACAAACGAGCAGCAGCTGTTAGCTCCATTAGCTGCTATTTCAACAATGGCGGATCTCAAGTTTGTGTTGGTCTTGTTGACCCCGCCCCCAGCGCCTGATGTAATCGGTTCTTACTTCTAGCCCTGTTCTAGCCCAGCAATGTTTTGGTGCTACTTAAGAACCACTTTTCCTGGCTCGGAGCTGGGGCTTTGGGTGTGGAAACACAAATAACCAATTTGAAACTAGGTCTAGCTCTAACACTGCCTTGGTGGAAAAGGGGCATTGAAGGAGTGAATGAAAACGAGTGAGTGAATTCAGACACTGGGTGCTCCAGAAGGGCTGCCGCTTTTGCATAGTTTGTGCTGTTTAATAATCATTTGAAACGCAGCAAACTGGCAGCTCCAGTAGTAATGACAAGATTCATCTTGATTAACTCTGGAAACTAGCATGTATAAACCATAAATAAACACAATTTAATAACCAATTCAACAGGAATTTATACCTGTCTGATATTACACTGGATTAGCGTGGTTTGCTGATTAACTCCCAGTTTTTTCTGTGAGTAATTGTGTGCGCATCAGATGTGTAATCTGTTGTTGCTTAAATGTTGTACATGTCATGACTACTATGTTTGCTCGGAACTGCACCTAAGAATTTCACCTACTGTTGCACTTGTGCATATGGTAGAGTGACAAATAAAGTGATTTGATTTGATTTGATTGAAAATGGATGTATGGATGATTCAGGTGACTTTCACAGTGCATTATGGGTATTCTCTAGCCGTTGAGCGTACAGCAGTTGTTCACTTGTGATTGTGGTGCATTGTGGGATAGAATGAGTGCACACGATAATGTCCACTATGGTTTCGGACACATTACACTCTTTATATTTTTCTCATTTACACAAAAGTTGACATGACATGTAAGAGCTACACACTAAGCTTGATTTTATATTTAATCTTGTATTTATATGAGCTTTTGTTATTCATATCAGAATCTGCACAAAAAAATGTTAAATGTATACTAGGCAATGAGTGAAGGTACATTATGTGGAGAAAACGTTTATATGCCAGTTTAATGGCTTTCAGTTTTTTTTTTCTCCAGATTTTCTTGTACAGATTCAATCAGAAGATGTGAAAAGTGCAGAATATGATCCATCAGGACTGTGTTGGGATAGAGAAATACTGAAGCCCGATTGAATCACGTCTGTGCACTTCAGCCCAGCAAAACAGGCGGAGTCGACTGTCTATATAAGTCAGCACTTAATAGCAATTAGTTTAAGTTTTAGTTCAGGTTTTACCCGAAAGTAAGAATTTTAACGGATTAATACTATCAGTTAAACGGTTTAAAGTAGGGCTGGGCAAAAAAAAAATTATTATTTGATTAATCGTTTTTAAAATGTGGTCGATTAAAATTCGATTCTCAAAGGCCATAAATCGTTTTTTTCCCCATATTTATTTCCGCAAACATTGAACATAAGATTAACGTAAATCTAAATACTAGTCTTCTCCACTAGATGTCACCCTCTGGCCTTGCGCGATGTTACAAAGGAGCGAGAGGCGCGCCTGTCATTCATTTATTTAATGCTTAAATGGCGGCTTCCGGTGCGTTGTTGACGTTTGTAATGCTGAGGTGAAATGCTACAAATCTGCAGAACCATTTGATGACGAGACATCACCCAGACGTTGCAACACTCCCACAGCCGAGCACACAACCGCTAAAAATAGATCACATACATGCGAATGCTTGCCTTGCATTATGATCATTAAACTTGAGCGTTTACTTACACACATACGTTAGCCATTATAGACATATTCAAATCTACTTTGAGTCAATAGACAGCGCAGGACCAATAATTCAAACCTAATAGCTTATATTATAAACAGATTTCCTCAAATAAAAGTTAGTCCGCACGGCAACTACTTGTGTCCAGGGATGAACGCGCTTCTCGTGTATGAAAATTCTCGTGTATTCTCGTGTATCTTTAACCTGTCCCTCTCCCTGTCCGTGGTCCCCACATGCTTCAAAACGTCCACCATTGTGCCTGTACCGAAGCAATCAAAAACCACCTGCTTAAACCATCATCAGCAAATGCTTTGAGAGAATAATCAGAAACCACATCTGCTCTGTTCTCCCTCCCTCACTGGACCCACTGCAGTTTGCATACCGCAAAAACCGCTCCACTGATGATGCCATTTCATCTACAATTCACACTGCTCTTTCCCACCTGGAAAAGAGGAACACATATGTGAGAATGCTGTTTGTAGACTACAGCTCAGCATTCAACACCATTGTGCCCTCCATACTTGACATGAAACTCCGGGCTCTAGGCTTAAACAGCTTGTTATGCAGCTGGATCCTGGACTTCCTGTCAAACAGACGCCAGGTGGTCAGAATGGGCAGTAACATCTCCTCATCACTGACTCTCAACACTGGAGCCCCTCAGGGCTGTGTTCTCAGCCCACTCCTGTACTCCTTGTACACACATGACTGTGTGGCAACCCACAGCTCCAACACCATCATCAAGTTTGCTGACGATACGACGGTGGTAGGTCTCATCACTGACAATGATGAAACGGCCTACAGAGAGGAGGTGCACACTCTGACACGGTGGTGTCAGGAGCACAACCTCTCCCTCAACGTCAGCAAGACCAAGGAGCTGGTGGTCGACTTCAGGAGGAATGAGAGAGAACACCGCCCCATCACCATCGATGGAGCACCGGTGGAGAGAGTCAGCAGCTTCAAGTTCCTCGGTGTCCACATCACAGAGGAACTCTCATACCGAGGCCGTTGTGAAGAAGGCTCATCAGCGCCTTTTCTTCCTGTGACGGCTGAGGAGGTTTGGAATGAACCGCCACATCCTCACACGCTTCTACAGCAGCACCATCGAGAGCCTGCTGACTGGCTGCATCACCACCTGGTACGGCAACAGTACCGCCCGCAGCCGCAAGGCCCTGCAAAGGGTAGTGAGCACGGCCAGCTGCATCATCGGAGGTGAGCTTCCCTCCCTCCAGGACATTTATGCCAGGCGGTGTGTGAAGAGAGCTCAGAGGATCATCAGAGACTCTAGCCACCCGAGCCATGGGCTGCTCTCACTGCTGCCATCAGGCAGACGGTACCGCAGCATCAGAACACGCACCAGCTGACTCCAGAACAGCTTCTTCCCACAAGCAATCAGACTACTTAACTCCTGATCCATCAGGATCATAACACACACTGACAGAATATCACTCAGCACAACCCACTGTAGATACACACACATTATATACACATTTATTTATCATATAGCACCTATTGTACATTGATCTCTACTGTGAATAATATTGTATACTCTACATTGTATATTATTATTATTATAGCTTAATGTATACTGTTTAATGTATGTATAGTGTATATTGTGTATATGGCTGTGTGACAATAAAGTGATTTGATTTGATTTGAAAAGTAACGAGTGGTGCAGAGGGAGGCTCGGACGCCGGGGGCTCCGTCTCATCCCCCATCGGAGAGATGACCGAGCGGCACGCCCCGCAAAGAAAGCACCCATTCCCAGTTACGACCTCAATCCTCGAAAGGCTTCTTCAGGCACTACGATTGACCCAAATTACAGACGGTTTCGCCGGCGCGTTTCCGAGATATAGCCTTTTAAAGTTTCAACTCGTTCAATCCGGGCACGAATCAAAGCTCAGACGCCTCCATAAAAATGGACGGAGTGAGAATGACGGGCAGCAAAATCCCAAGAAAAGCTTGTCGTGTACTGAAAATCATCCAATATCCTTTTAATGTTTTAGAATAAATAAATCAAAATATCCATAAATACTCAATTGTATAAAATACTGCTCAGATACAGTTTTTAGAATAAAGTTGCATCAAAATTGTATTGTATTTAAAATATAGTGATGGGTTCTGTTTTAATGTACCCGAGTGTACCTAAAATTTAAAAATATATATTTTTAATTTCCCACTTGTAAACCTGTTCACTGTTCTTTTTTATAAATATAGTATTTGTATTAAATCTATATTCATTGAGTTGAATCAAGAATCGAAATCGAATCGAATCGAATTGGAACATCTGAATCGATACCCAGCCCTAGTTTAAAGGGCATTTTATTTTTAAGGGTCTTTTTAGTTTTTTTGCTGCATGGTCATGGGCGTCAGAAGCAAAAAGAAATGTGGGTGGGTCCTCTAAGAAAAATGTTACTGGAGTAGATGACATTTACATTAAGTACAAATATACGGCCTTGTTTGCTAAACGTCTGGTTGGACAAGACAAAATTACGGAAATCACCACATCATTGAGATCAGCAATAGTGTAGAGGTCAGACGCATGGCATCAAGTTTTGACGCAAATCGCCGAGGTTCGAATCCGCCTTTTTGCCGAACTCACTCTACTCCCTTTTCCCATCACATATCAGAACGGAAAGGCATTTATTTTCAATAAAAATGAAGAAAATATTAGAAAAGTGGAAATAAAGCATCTAACATGTGTTTAATAATAAGTGTTTATCGGTTAGGGGTGAACAGACGTGCTGAATTAGAGACAATAAAAGTGAGTGGGTCCAATATCATTGATCGTATAAAGTGGGTGGGTCTTGTCCCGCCCACACACAATGGTTCTGACGCCCATGTGCATGGTTAATGGAAAAATATGCTGTATTTGTTCACTCACGGGGCGCGTCGACACGTGCAACCACACGTGCTTACACAGACATATTTTGCAAAATGAAGCAAATGGTAAAGAAGTAGGCCAACTGTGTGGGACCATTTCGACAGAAAGGGTGACGAAGTTACTTGCAAAATATGCAACACCGTATTAAAATACAGCAGCAGCACAAGCTCCTGACTGGTGCAAAGCAAATGAATGGCGCTTCCCAAGGCTGGCCACTCTAGCGAGGCGTTATCTCTGTATTCCCGGGGCATCAGTGCATCTGAGAGGGTGTTTTCTACCGTAGGTCTAACTGTCAACAGGCTGCGCTCCAGACTAACCCACAGCACTTAGACATGTTACTTTAAATAAAAATTTTTAAAAACAGTCAAGCTGTGGATTGAGGTAGGCCTGCTATTTTTATTTGACGAAAAAAACTATTCCGGTTCTTCAAAGCTTCAAACAGATTCAGTGTATTTTCGTTTTGTCATCTTAATTTGTTAATTATTTAAGTGAAAAATATTTAGTGTAGGGCGATTTATTTTATGCTTTTTATTTATATTATTTTATTCTGTTTTTCTCTGTGGTCAGAAACGCTGCTGTGATAATGTGAATCCAGTGTCCTGTATGCTACGGTTTGCACGGTAAAATAAACTCGTTTTAACGGGTCAAAGACACTCGTCAATTGTATTTTTTTTTTATGCAATTCAATATCATAATCTTATCAGTTAACGGTTAATATTCGGATAATGAGTGGCGGTTGTCGGTAACGCCAGCCTCTCATGAACGCGCAGACGACAGTTAGAGAAAACAGTTTATAAAGTTTTGAATATGGATATTTGGATCACCACTTCGCTTCAGAAGGCCTTTATTAACCCTCCAGAGCCGTGTGGAGCAGTTATATGATGGATGGATGCACTTTTATGATAGATAGATATAGATGCACTTTTATATGATGGATAGATGCACTTTTTATGATGGATGCACTTTTATGATGGATAGATGCACTTTTATGATGGATAGATGCACTTTTATGATAGATAGATGCACTTTTATGATAGATAGATGCACTTTTATATGATGGATAGATGCATTTTATGAAGGATGGATGCACTTTTATGATAGATAGATGCACTTTTATGATGGATGGATGCACTTTTATGATAGATAGATGCACTTTTATGATGGATGCACTTTTATGATGGATGGATGCACTTTTATGATAGATAGATGCACTTTTATATGATGGATAGATGCACTTTTATGATGGATGGATGCACTTTTATGATGGATGGATGCACTTTTATGATAGATAGATGCACTTTTATGATGGATGGATGCACTTTTATGATAGATAGATGCACTTTTATGATGGATGGATGCACTTTTATGATGGATGGATGCACTTTTATGATGGATAGATGCACTTTTATGATGGATAGATGCACCTTTATGATGGATAGATGCACTTTTATATGATGGATAGATGCACTTTTATGATGGATAGATGCACTTTTATATGATGGATAGATGCACTTTTATGATGGATGGATGAACTTTTATGAAGGATAGATGCACTTTTATGATGGATGGATGCACTTTTATTATGGATAGATGCACTTTTATGATGGATAGATGCACTTTTATGATGGATAGATGCACTTTTATATGATGGATAGATGCTCTTTTATGATGGATAGATGCACTTTTATGATCGATGGATGCACTTTTATATGATGGATAGATGCACTTTTATGATGGATAGATGCACTTTTATGATGGATAGATGCTCTTTTATGATGGATAGATGCACTTTTATATGATGGATAGATGCACTTTTATGACGGATAGATGCACTTTTATGATGGATAGATGCTCTTTTATGATGGATAGATGCACTTTTATATGAACATATTTGTGTCCGCTGGGCTTTCTGGGGCTTGAGAGGGGCAGTTGTGGAGCTGTCAATGGAGGGACAGAAATCTCTCAGAGTTCATTAGAAACATCTTCATTTGTGCTCCGATGAGCGAATGTCTGATGTGAGTAATTCATGTCATCATTTTCATTTTTGGGTTAAACTAAGCCTTTCATTTTTCAGTTGAAATGGCTGATAGTTTAGTATTAGCAGCATAAATTCATTAGGAGACCAAATGAACCCCTAATAACAAAATATCGGTCACACTTTACAATAAGGTTGTATTAGTTAACATTAGTTAATGCATTAGTTAACATGAACTACTCATGAACAACACCTCTTGTAGGTTTCCACTGAATGAAGCCCTAGCTTGACACTTTGTCCGTTCTCTTCGTCCGTATCCACATCAATAAATCCACAGAACCACTCGTGCAAAAAAATGAATCCGTTTACTCGTTTAGCAACAAAAACATAAATCACAAGAATATTACAGAAAATTAAAATAAAGGAAGAGAGAGAAAAGGTCAAAAAACTGTGAGGCTCCACTCTCTGCTTGCCTGACTCAGATCACCTTTTTTCCTTCACAATTCTCGCGAGTTTTTTTACCCGCAATTAAAGGTGCCTGCGGTTAAAGGTAAATTTCGATAACAGTCCTCTATTCCAAAATATCACCAATGTAATATAAATGCACTCTAAATTATATACCCACATTTTAGATAATTAAACAATTAACTTCTTGTATTACTGTAAATATTAACTGAATGTGGATAATGCAAATATTACCTACAATTTCCTACACATAAAAGAATCATGTAAATTACTCTTTAACACATAAATTACAATTATTTATCAACTGCATTTAGGCTCCTACATTACCGGCCCCTAATTGTTATCAATGTCCTTGAAACAATTACCCAAAACTTAAATTAAAGGAGCCTACATGCTAACTAACCAATTATCTAAAGAAATCTTCTTGGTCTTCTCCCTGTCCGAAATAGGGTCTTTCTTTTGGAACAGTTTATACATTGTCCTCAGATCCTTGAAGAAGACATAGCTTTGTTATCGGGCGACAAAGCTCGTTGCTCTTAGTCTTGACCTTCACTTGACGAACGAAGCCTTTTTTGTCAGGAAAAATCTCCACAATTCTTCCAAGTGGCCATGAATTTCTGGGCGATGTATCATCCACAATCAGCACTACATCACCAACACTGAAGTTTCTTCCAGGAGTGGACCATCGTTGACGTTCCTGGAGCTGCATAAGATATTCTTTACACCAGCGTTTCCAGAAGACATCCACGAGGTACTGGACTTGTCTCCATCGGCGGTTAGCGTACTGGTCATCCTTGCTGAACACTCCAGGGGGTAATTCAGGCTTGACCTTGAGTAACAACAGGTGGTTCGGCGTTAAGGCCTCTAAATCGTTGAGATCTGAAGATGCCTGGGTGATAGGTCTGCTGTTTATGATGGCCTCAGCTTCACAAAGCAAGGTGTGGAGACCCTCTTCATCCAAAAGTTGTTCCTTCACTGAGATATTCAGAATTTTTCTCACCGATCGGATCAGTCGCTCCCAGCTTCCTCCGTGGTGAGAACCTGCTGGTGGATTAAAGTGCCACTGAACTCCCTTCTCTTGCAAGTTCTTTGCTATCTTGCTGGTGTTCCATTCTTTTATTGATTTTTTCAACTCACTGTCAGCCGACCTGAAGTTGGTTCCGTTATCAGAGTACATCTCTGTGACTTGTCCTCTTCTTGCAATGAATCTTCTAAATGCATTGAGGCATGCATCAGTGTCAAGTGAAGATGCGACTTCTAGATGTACAGCTCGTATGGCAAGACATGTAAAAATGACACCATATCTCTTTATTTGCCCTCTTCCTCTTTTCACCAGAAATGGGCCAAAGTAGTCAACACCGACTCTTGTGAATGGAGGACTGTCAGGCAGGACCCTGCACCTTGGCAGATCAGCCATGAGTTGTTTGCCGGCAGTTCCATGTAGTTTCTTACAGCTGATGCATCTGGACAAGAACTTTCTAATAGCGCCATTTGCTCCGGGAACCCAGAATCTTTGACGCAGTTGTGCCAACATATGATTTCTTCCTGCATGAGCTGTAACATCGTGAATGTGTTTCAGCACAAGCATCGTGATGTGTGAATCTTTTGACAAGATTGCTTGCTGCTTGGAATCCTCTGGCATTGCTGCGCGGCTCATCCTTCCACCAACTCTCATGACTCCATTTTGAAGTACAGGGTTCAGCTTGTAAAGTAGACTACTTTTCTTTACCCTTTGATGTTCCTTTAGCATAGTCAAGTCTTCTTTGAAGCTTTGTTTTTGACAGTACTTCACAATTTCTGTTTCTGCTTCAGTCAAATCTTCACAGGTTAAGTGTGTTCCTTTGAAAGCTTTCTTGTACTGACTAATTCTGTTTTCTCCATGTGAGTTTGGTTCCTTTCTCTTTGCTTTTAACTCCTTAAGCAAATCTTTAAATTTCAAGAACCAGGCCACAGCGCGTTTTAGTTTTGTCCAGGATGAGTAATAGGTCATCAACTGTTCTGTAGCATCTTTGGGCTCTTGCATCTGAATAACATGCACTTGAACTACCTTTTTAACCTCCGAGTCGTCAATGTCCAACATTCCAGGATCTGGATTTTTGGGCCACTGGTCTTGTGCACAGAGCAGGAAACTTGGTCCTGAAAGCCAGCTTTCACTATTCAAGAACGCCTCAACAGTCTGTCCTCTCGAGACAGCAGGATTCAGATTGGAATTTACATATCTCCACTGTGAAGTCTGAGAGTGCTCCAGGATTGTTGTGATCCTATTGGCAACGAAAGTCTTGAATCTAGTGCCTTCGCTGTTCAGATATTTCAGCACAGCCGTGCTATCGGTCCAAAAAATTGATTCGTTAAGTTCCAGTTCAAGCTCTTTCTTCAGAAGCTTGTCCATCTTGACGGCAACTGTTGCTGCAGTCAATTCCATTCTTGGTATGGTTGGAGATTTTAAGGGCGCAACCCTTGCCTTTGCCATAATCAGGGTGGATTGAGCTTCACCGCTCGCAGTGCGTAGCAGTAGGTAACTTGTTGTTCCGTATGCGTCTTCACTAGCATCAGCAAAATGATGTAACTGTGCAAAGACTGGATCACCAAACTGCTTTGACTTAACACATCTGTCAACTCCAAAGGTCTCAAGCTGTTGCAAACCAGCCATCCACCTTTTCCAACTCTTAATGACGTTATCAGGCAGGTCTTCATCCCAGCTATACTTCTGCCGGCATAAGTCTTGCAAGATTCTTTTTGCAGGCAGTACCACTGGAGCAAGAAAACCCAACGGATCAAAAATGGAACAGAGGAGGGAAAGCAGACCTCTCCTTGTGTGTGGTCGAACTTTGAGGTTGATTTTGAACTTGAACTGATCCGTTTCGGCACACCACTGGATTCCCAATGCTCTCTCCATTGGCAAGTTATCTTCATCCAAGTCCAAATCCTGAAAACCCTGGGCCCTTTCCTCTTCAGGAATGGAGTTGAGCAGCCTTCGACTGTTACTCGACCACTTCGTTAGTCGAAATCCACCTCTTGCCAACATGCTCCTCAAGTTAGCGCAAAGGGTAACTGCTGTATCTTCATCTGTGACTGACTTAAGACAATCGTCTACATAAAAATTTTTCTTTACTGTTTTGGCAGCTTCTTGACCAAATTCATCCTCAAAATCTGTAGCACATTTCTGAAGTGCAAAGGTTGCAACACTTGGCGAAGACGTCGCACCGAAGATGTGGACCAACATCTTATGCTCGACAAGTGCCTGCTCGCAGTTCCCTTCGGGCCACCAAAGAAACCTGAAGAAATCTGTGTCTTCATTACTGACTCTGACTTGGTGAAACATAGCCTCCACGTCAGCCATGACCGCCACGGTCTCTTGTCGGAACCTTAAGAGGACCCCCACCAGCGAGCTTGTTAAGTCCGGTCCCTGTAGGAGCTGTTGGTTCAGCGATGTTCCTTGAAAGCTCGCTCCACAATCAAAAACAACACGCAGTTTTTGTTTAACTGGATGTCTAACTCCGTGATGAGGCAGATACCATGTTCGTCCCTTAGTAGGCTGACCTTCAACGCTATCCAGCTTCACTGCGTAACCTTTCTTGAGTAGGTCATCCATAAACGCAACGTATTCTGCATGAAACTTGACATCTCTGGAGAATCTTTTCCGTAGGTTCAACGCCCGTTGCTCTGCGACTGATCTGTTGTTTGGCATGCACAATGACTTGTTCTTCACCGGCAGGCAAACACTGTAATGACCATCCACAAGTGTTGAGGACTGAGACACCATGTCGATAAACTTGTGATCATCTTTGGACATTTCAATGTCTTCATTTTGTCCAACATCAGGAAAATCCTGCTTGAACTGCAGTTGCCAAAGCTCTTCTAGCTTGGCTACTGAGATACGATTGGTGGTGACTCCTGTCAATGTGTTTGTCTCCCTCATATCGCTTCCACTTCTGAGTGGCCCATTTACTGTCCAGCCTAATATTGTTCTTACAGCGTATGGACCGTCATCCACGCTGCTAACCACCTGCAGTGGCTCCATCGCCTTGGGAACATTTGCTCCTATGAGTAATCCAACCTCTGCTTGGATAGTGGGGAGTTTCACCTCCTTTAGATGAGGCCAACTGTCAACATCCTCTTGGCGGGGAATATTGTCTTTGGTAACGGGGATGTTTTTCTGTGAAAACACCTCTGAAAGTTTAATAAAGTGATTGCCATCCAAGCTACTGATTTCCATTCCATTCACAATGCAAGTGTTAACGATAGATTCATTCCCCATTGTTTGCAACAAGATGCTTGTATTGCGTCCATTCATACTCAGTTGGTTTATTAGTGACTCCGTAGCGAAAGTAGCTGAGCTACCTGGATCCAAAAATGCATACGTTGTCACTGCCTTGGTTCCTTTTTGTGCTTTGACACACACTGGGATGATCGAAAGAGCACAGTTTTCCTTAACGGTCCCGGTGACAGCAAAAGTTTCTTTCATGTGTACAAGGGCACTTGAAACAGATTGCTGCTCACAACGCTCGCTGGTGACTTCTTCTCGTAAGCCCTTAGTGTTCATGTGCAGCAGTGTGGGATGCAGTCGAGAACATTCTTGACATTGAGCTTTCTCTTTACAGCTGCTACTCATATGACCATGTTTCAAACATGCAAAACACATACCCTTGCTTCGCAGGAAGTCAATCTTTTCCTTGTGTGACTTGCTCTTGAGTTTTCTGCAAACTGTGAGATTATGTTGCTCTCCCTTGCAATAAACACAAGGCTTGCTGTTTGCGTCCACTGAGACATTTTGTGCTTTTAACGTTGGTTGTTTGTCGCTTTCAGTTTGGGAGGAGACAATGGCTGCTGTGAATACTCTCTTTGGTTTGAGTGTCTCTGCGTATTTTAGGTTTGTTTTTTGTACTGGTTGTTTTAGCCTGGTGGTGGTTTCTTGTATGTTCCCATAGAGTGGGTGTAGTAAATATCTAACTTGCTTGTTGACGAATTCGACAAACTCCTTGAACTTCACCCTTTTTCTTGTTTTTTCTTGTAGATCGCATGCAGACTTTCTCCAAGCTTCTTTGAGTTTGTATGGCAGCTTGTTAGCCAGTGCTTTTATGTTAGCTGTGTTGTCCAAGTCTTCCATGTAGCTTATATCAGTCATTGTGTTGCAGCAGCCTGTGAGGAACAATGCAAAAGACTGCAGTGCAGCGCCATCTTCTGGCCTGATTGTCTGCCAATCCAAAGCCTCCTTTATGTAGGCTTCTGCAATCTTGTAGTCATCACCATAAAACTCCTTCAGCATTTCTTTTGCTTTAGCATAACCTGCTGAGGGTTCCATGTGAATGCAGCTTTTTACCAACTCATGTGGTTGTCCACTTGTGTACTGCAACAAAAACTGTAGGCGATCACGACTGTCACCAGTGCGATCTTCAACTCCATGTTCAATAGATCTGATAAAGGATTTATACTCAAGCGGATCACCCTTGAATGTTGGAATGGTGAGCTCAGGGAGTAACGTGGCTTTGTGATTTTTCACAAGGTATTCAGTGACGTCAACTTGCTGAGAGATAGCCTTGCATAAACTATCAAGCACTGGTCCATCATTGACGTCCATATTCAATGCAGGCAGGGCTCTCTGCGGCCTTGCTAGCTGATCCTTGTTTTCAAGGTTTGACGTAGGCGGGGTGTGCTGTGTTGGTGGTTGGTTGTTGGTGTTCACCTTTGTTTCAGCGATCTGTTCATTAGCTTCTATACTGCTATCGGCTGTTTGTGTGCATTCATATTTTTGCAAAACTTCCATTTTTGCATCTGACTCTGCAAGAGCAGTCTGCATTGCATGCATCTCCTTTCTAGCCTTTATCGCAGCCTCTACTCTCTTTTGCTCAGCCTCAAACTCTGCCTCTCGTCGCTTTTCTTCCGCTTGCAGCTGAGCTTCCCTGCATCTTTTTTCTGCATGCCAATCTGCTTCTTCCTTTTCTATGGCTAGCTTCTCTTTTAAAGCTGCAGCCTTTGCCTTTAATGAAGCACGCTCCATTTCTGCCTTTATTCTGACTGAAGACGATGATGACACACTTCAACATTGTGATATGGATCTGCTTGAGCGTTTCGTGGTGGTTTTTGATGATGTAGACCTACTATCTGTAGGCAATACGTGTTTATCACACTCTTCAGCCTGCTCAGAGCGTTTCATGACATCTTTCATCCATTCCTCACATTTCCAGAAAAAATCATTTATTGACTTATTTTTAAGATCAAACCAATTATTTTGATCATCCTGGAATTCTTCCTCAGACATAAATCTTCTCAAACCAGAATTTAAGTCGGAAAATTCTTGCTGCAAACCACTGAAGTCCACACGCAATTTATTTTTAACAATGTCAGCGTTAGCATCATGTTCCATTAATTGCTCAATATGCTTTACCATGCTCGTTAACAGGGATAACTTGTACCTGCGTGCATTGAGTTGTCTAGACTTGTGTTCCTCCACAGCCTTCTCAGTCATTTTTACTGTCCGTTTTTCACTGTCTTCATCCATAACAAACGAATGTTTCCACACTTAATTAGTGCAAATGTAAAAACCGTAGGGTGAGCTTTTCGCACATACACTGCGTTCCAATTCGTCGTTCAGCCGAAAGCCGTCCTTTATTTATTTATTTATTTCTGTATTACGGCAGTGCGCACACCACCCGCACTCCGCGTGATTCAATTGACGATCCCCCTTTAGTGCAAGGAAAACTATCACTTACAGATTCAACGTATAAGTTTCCTCCTTCCGTCCTTTGTATCGAGTCAGGCCAGTCCAAAGTCCAATAATCCGTGCAGAGCCAGTTTTTTGACTAAAATGTAGGTTTCCACTGAATGAAGCCCTAGCTTGACACTTTGTCCGTTCTCTTCGTCCGTATCCACATCAATAAATCCACAGAACCACTCGTGCAAAAAAATGAATCCGTTTACTCGTTTAGCAACAAAAACATAAATCACAAGAATATTACAGAAAATTAAAATAAAGGAAGAGAGAGAAAAGGTCAAAAAACTGTGAGGCTCCACTCTCTGCTTGCCTGACTCAGATCACCTTTTTTCCTTCACAATTCTCGCGAGTTTTTTTACCCGCAATTAAAGGTGCCTGCGGTTAAAGGTAAATTTCGATAACAGTCCTCTATTCCAAAATATCACCAATGTAATATAAATGCACTCTAAATTATATACCCACATTTTAGATAATTAAACAATAAACTTCTTGTATTACTGTAAATATTAACTGAATGTGGATAATGCAAATATTACCTACAATTTCCTACACATAAAAGAATCATGTAAATTACTCTTTAACACATAAATTACAATTATTTATCAACTGCATTTAGGCTCCTACATCTCTGTTCAGCATTAGTTCATCTTTGTTAACGTTAGCTCATAAAAATCCAGCTGTTCATGGTTTGTTCATGTTAGTTCACAGTGCATTAACTAATGTTAACAAGATTTAAATAATGCTTTAGTAAATGTTGAAATTAACAAAGATAAATAAATGCTTTATAAGTGCAGTTCATTATTAGTTCATGTTAGCTAATGAACCTTATTGTAAAGTGTTACCAAAATATCATATCAGAGCACCAAGAGAGAAGAGAAGGTCCATCATAGAGAAGAGTTTATTACTATAATGTAACATTACTTGGATGATAAATCATAAGTTTTGATCAAAAGCCATATCAAAGACTTCATATTTACTGTAGAGCAAATGATTGCCGTGACATTAATGTCATTTCCTGTAAAGGGTCAATCAAGAATCAATAAAAACAACAACATAAGACTCTGAGAGTTTGAACAGAGCTGGGGATCATCTCTATATGGACACAGGACGCCCTAGCAACCACATAGAAACCCCCTAGCAACACTGAGAGGCCCAACTGTCTGTTCGTCTATATTAAAAAAGACCTCAAGCCAGCAGTAAGTAACTTTCAAAATGTAAATCTAGTTAAACATTATATTCTTACTGTCTCTGCTATAGTTCCCGTGATCGGATCTTCTTATTGGTTTTATTTTATTTAGTCGATGTCAAATAAATGATGAAAGTGGAGAATCCGCGCGCAACTCAAAGTTACGGTACGCGACGCAGGTAAAAATAGACGATGAGAAGCGTTGTGGAAAATTAAATTATATATAAATAATGGGAAAACTGTCCATTTGTTTGTGAATTGACCGTAGCCGAGGTCCGGACCTCTTTATTTCTCCGAGGTGGAGGCATATATAATAAAGCTTGAGAAATAATCGCCTAATATAGTTTAAACTCCGCACCAATATCTTCAATACATTTCATATTTGACAGCTGTTTTAGCACAGAACTGGAAAAATAATCAGGCAAACTAATAAACTTGTGTCTAATTTCACCGTTTTGAACAGAAAATAATCCTATAATTGAATACTTGCACTATTTTCGAGTAATTGCTCCATAAACCGCCAGGAAACAGCGGAGAGAAGGAGTAACGTTACACTAGTGATGTTTACTTTAGTACTTCACCAAAACCACAGAAGAATCGTGTAAAACACAGTAAACCTGGAGATTATTACTTGTGACATTAGAACTAAATATATGGATGAAAACATGTATAGCCTACAACTAAATTAACGGTTTTCTCATTTCACTAAACATTTTCATTCAAATTCGTGAATATTCTTCTCTGGAATTCCATTGTGCTACTGTGACATCACAGTAGCAGGGATTAAAGCGCTTATACTTTGCTCAAGCGTTGCTGATTCTGGTGTTTCTTGCGTTTCTCTCTCGATTCGAGCTTTATTCACAACAATTTGCTAGCATTTTGAATACATTTATTGTGCAATATTATACTTGCCAATATTACACAGCTTTTATCTGAACACGCTTAACTCATCACAGATAAATACGACCCGTTGATCTTGCTGCAGATCCTGCGATCTACGCTAGCTATCCTAGTTAAGGCTTCACCATGGTGTTCTTGAGTTTATTAGGGCTATATGCTTATTTCCAGAGGACAGAGGTCAGCGACAGCCACTCAGATGAACACCAGAGCGATGATGATCCACCTGTGGAGAGGAATGATGATGGTAAATGAGATGTTATGACAATATTAACTCTTTTGGCTCTATTTTAATGTTTAAAGGACAGTCACACATGTTCAGGCACAGCTGAAGATTATTTTTATCTGTAACTTAATGTGTCACAATACAACATACAGCACATATTTGCACAATTACACATTAAAACTGAATTGTACTGCAAAATTCAGACTTAATAAACTCGACACGAGATACAGGACATTACACGCCATCTTTAAGTTCATATATAGAAATGAAAATGCCTCACTGTATGTTTCCTAATAAGGTGAATATTAATGACATGATGTGTGTTTATTGTTTGCACACATTGACTGACAACTGAAAAACTGGGAAGAATGTGTCCAGTGTGAATCGGCCGAAAAGTCACTTCATAATTTACAGCAAGCCTAGCGTCAGTAACACGAGTGTTTGATTAATAATGTTGGTGTCATTGCCCTCTGTAGGTCAGACGTCTCCTCAGGACAGCAGCGGACCTCCTCAGGTCCTCCACATCTCAGAGGAGCGCGCCACTGCTGACCCTCGAGACGATCACGACTGGATTGACGAGACCTTCGATGCTTTCACCCGTGCCGTGTCAAAACTTAATGCCTCCTTCCAAACCCCTGCCCATGTGTCACCTGACACGAGTGACGTCCCCCAGGCTTCAGGCAGTCTAGCGGAGGATAAGAGAACATTTATGGGTCAGTTTGCTGAGAAAACCCAAACATAACCCGACACACATGCACTCTTTCATCAGCAGTTCAGTGGTTTATACTTTACATTCATGCTTTCTTTAAGGGAAGCTGAGAACACGGAAATTAACTTTTTTTGACATTCAACAAGATCATTTAAATGTGTGTGTGTGTGTGTTTAATGGCTACTGCAGTTCACTTGAATAGTACTGTAGTGTGACAAATGAGTTTTTAAAGGCACAAATATTTAAATTAGCAACTCAATTAATATATGAATCAGAAAAATCTTGTTGAAATAGTTTTAGATCAAGTCGGTGACATTTCTTCCTTTCTTCTTTTCACAAACATCGGTTCCTGTAGATATGAGGTGGGCGTTGCACTGGGTGAAGGAGGCTTTGGGACGGTTTATGCAGCGACTCGGCTGAAAGATGGCCTTCAGGTACTTACAATTTCTATCTCGATGATTATTTTGGTCTTGTATTACACTCTTACCCAATCTTATATTCACTATTTAGTGCACTTCACATGTCAGGCCGGTTTAAATAGTCAAAATTTAAATTTACAATTAAATTAATGGAAATGTTCATGTTTGTTCAGGTGTAATGATTGTAATGTGTGAACTTTGAACACATGTACTGTAAATAATTCTAACGCTAATCCATTTTCTGTGTTTCTTCATCAGGTGGCGGTGAAACTGGCCGCCAAAGAGCTTGCAAAATATACCAGGGTTGTAAGTCGGCTCTGTTTGACCTCTCAGTCACTGTTTTCAATTTCAAACATCTCATATTAACATTAATCACAGACTATAAATCATAAATATTGATAACTGTTTGTCTTTCTTCAAGGACGGTTATTCCAGACCCATCCCGTTAGAAGTGGCTCTGCAAATGTCCGCCAATCGAGGGCCCAGTGTTCCTCAGATCGTCAAGCTCTTGGACTGGCAGGACGAGGCTGACCAATATGTGATGGTGCTGGAGCGGCCCATGCCCAGTCAGACCTTGCGTGACTTTTTACCAAACGTCACGGGCAGCAGATATGAAGATTTGGTTCGCCTGATTATGTTCCAGACCACTTTTGCGGCGCAGACATGCTGCCAGCGAGGAGTTTTCCACCGAGATATCAAACTCGAAAACTTGATTATTAACACCGACACCTTTGAAGTTAAATTAATTGACTTCGGATGTGGGGAATTCCTCAACAGCGCGGGATACACCTCCTTTTCTGGTATGTATAATTCTCAAAGCTGCAAGGTGTGTCTCAAACTCTGGTGACGATTGAGAGCCGTTCACACAGGACTCTGAGTGAGTCCAGCTCTCATGAAGCATCATGGGATGGGATCCACTGTTGCGATTAGCATCAAATCATTTCTTGCATGATAATGGATATAGTCAATGTTGTGTTAATGGAAATGTACTCATTCTTTCCTCCAGGCACAGATGATTACTGCCCCCCCGAGTTCTGGATAAAAGGACAATATCACGGGAAACCGGCGACAGTGTGGTCACTCGGCGTCCTCCTATTCTTAATGATGTGCGGGGATTATCCGAAGAAACGGGACCTGGATAAGATGAATCTGAACATCTGGACCAGACCTGGATTGTCTCAAGGTGAGATCTTCATGTCAGCAAAGGACAATTTTAATTCTGAATCTTATTAGACAGAACAAAACAACAGTGCAGGAGCATCTGAGCCCAGTGGCTTAATAAGTGATGGTTTTGTGATATTTGTGAAGTTTAAGCGAATAATCAGACGTCTCTCCCTTCTCTCTCCACAGAATGCTGTGATTTGATTTGCCGCTGTCTGCAGGTCAACCCAAAGAACAGGATTGAGCTAGAGAAAGTCGGTCTCCACAACTGGTTTAAGGTATTAATTACATTTAGAAGATTTTGACACTAGCTTTAATTACAATACTTTTCCAAATGTGCTGCAAATCTCATGTAGTCAGATGACTAATTTCAGTGCTGTTTTTTACTCATGTTTTTATATCAGATAAAAAGAAGGTAGTGGCGGGGTCCTGGCAGCAGCATGCGCTCCCTTCTTCGGTCCGGGACGGGACGGGCGACGGCTGCTTCTCTAGCTGTGGAGCTGAGGGGCAAAGCGGACGGGCCTTTCTCAAACAGGTACTGTACTGTGTGACATGGTGGTCCAGTGGGTTAAACCATGGAACTGATACGCAGAAGATTGCTGGTTCGATCCCAGCGGTCACCACCAGTGTGTCCTTGAGCAAAGCACTTTACTCCATGCTGCTCCAGGGGGATTGTCCCTGTAATAAGGGCACTGTAAGTTGCTTTGGATAAAAGCGTCTGCCAAATGCATAAATGTAGATGTTAATGTACTTCAAACAGGTCTGGCGACTCATCGTGGTGCAAGAATCCGTCCCTGCTCCCCTCCTGGACCTGTGAGGACACCAGCGTGCATGCACAGGGAGAGAGACGGTCTCTCGAGGAGAGGCGCTCAGCCTTTAACAGCGGCGTTGACGAGGCGCTGTGTGGGTCCTAACGCCCCAGTGTAGTGATGGGGACACTATACTGTCGTCCTTCGGATGAGACGTTAAACCGAGGTCCTGACTCTCTGTGGTCATTAAAGATCCCACGATGTCCTTCGAAAAGAGTAGGGGTGTAACCCCGGCATCCTGGCCAAATTTGCCTCCTAATCATCCCCATAGAAATATATATTTCAGTAATACTCATTACATGCAACGTGAGATATTTCAAGCCTTTATTTGTTATAATTTTGATTAGGGATGCACAATATTATCAGCACGACATCGGAATCGGCCGATAAACGCTTAAAATATAAAAATCGGCATCAGCCGATATGAAAAAAATGATGCCGATATGCCTTGCCGATAACGTGTTGATATGCGCCTGCAACAACTCACGTGTGCAAGGAGTGCTATAGCGATAAGATCACGTCAGCCGTGCGGCCATTCTTGAAGTAAAAACAAGCAAAATCATTGCATGTATGGTGATTTATATTGACAGTTTTTTAATGCTGCCTTGAATTTGTGAATGCGCGTACAGAAGGACGTGACCGTCAACGCAGAGTTGCCAGGTTTTCACAACAAAACTAGCCCAAAACAAGCACAATGGCGTCTCCCCACTCTCTCTAGCGCAGCAGCAGAAGCTCCTCCAGGTCCTAGTGCCCCCGCTGGAGTGTCATATATATTTATGGGGCGCTGTTGTTATAGTAATAAAATGAAAAGTAGAATACACAAATAAATTGAAGTTACTTCTTTTTCTGAATAAATAAAGCAGTAATGAAGTCAAATCACAAGCATGACACTTGTAAATTAAATACTTTTATATACAGTTTATTAATCTCTAATACAATTTTATGAAATGGATGATGAAAAATAATCCAAGGAGCTCTAGCTTCAAGTAAAAAATTCTACAATTATTTTAAAGACGGCATCAACTGATGCCATGCCACCCCCACTTCATGTGCACTAACATTACATCCAAAAATAAAATATTTATGTTACAACTGCATCTGTCTGGGGTGAAAAATCACTGACTTTATTATTGTTATTTTCAGAGCTTTTAATATACTCTTAATATAACAAGAACTTTATTAACATTTATTTATCTTTAACAAGCATCCTTTTAGTAAGGAGACCTCAGAAATCTGAAACCAGAATGAAACAAAAAAGCTTTTGCTCAAAATGGTGTTGTTTCCAAACAAAGGGAAATGAGTTGAAAAATATCGGCATATCGGATATCGGCAAAAATCCAATATTGTGCATCCCTAATTTTGATGGTTATAGCTTACAGCTTATGAAAACCCCAAATTAGAATATTACATGAAATCTTCTAAATAAAAAATAGGTTTAAATACAGAAATGTCTGAAAGTATAATCTTGTGCATGAATTACTGCCTCAATGCGGCGTGGCATGGATGCTCTCAGCCTGTGGCACTGCTGAGGTGTTATGAAGACCAGGATGCTTCAATAGCGGCCTTCAGCTCTTCTGCACTGTTCGAGCTCATGTCTCTCATCTTTCTCTTGGCAATGCCCATAGATTCTCTACGGGGTTCAGGTCAGTTTGCTGGCCAATCAAGGACAGTAATCCCATGGCCACTGAACCAGGTTTTGGTACTTTTGGCAGTGTGGGCAGGTGCAACATGAAGTCCGCATCTCCATAAAGCTTGTCTGCTGAAGGAAGCATGAAGTGCTCTAAAATGTCCTGGTAGGAGACGGCTGCGCTGACTCTGACTCAATAAAGCACAGTGGACCAACACCAGCCGATGACATGGCTCTCCAGACCAACACAGACTGTGGAAACTTCACACTGGACTTCAAGCTTCTTGGACTGTGTGCCTCTCCGTTCTTCCTCCAGACTCTGGGATTTGCTCTCATCAGAAGAGAGGACTGGAGCACTGAGCAACAGACCAGTTCTTTATTTCTTTAGCCCAGGTAAGACTCTTCTGACCACAAGTGAAGCCCATGTGAGATGGTGGTCCAGTGGGTTAAACCATGGAACTGATACACATAAGGTTGCTGGTTCAATCCCAGCGGTCACCACCAGCGTGTCCTTGAGCAAGGCACTTTACTCCATGTTGCTCCAGGGGGATTGTCCCTGTAATAAGGGCACTGTAAGTCACTTTGGATAAAAGTGTCTGCCAAATGCATAAATGTAAATGTCCAGGATCCGTCTGCGTGTGGCTCTTGATGCAGTAACTCCAGCCTCCACTCCTTGAGAAGCTCCGCCACACATTTGAATGGCCTTTTCCTGACAATCCTCATCCCTGCACCTTTTTCTTCCACACTTTTCCCTTCCACTTAACTTTCTATCCATGTGCTTTGATACAGCACTTTGAGAACATCCGACTTGTTTTGCGATTCCCTTTTGAGGCTTTCGCTCCTTGTGGAGGGTGTCAGTGATGGTTTCTGCACAGCTGTCAGGTCAGCGGTCTTTTTCCATGATTGTGAACTCTTCTGAACCAGACGGAGAGACATTTAAAGGCTCAGGAACCCTTTGCAGGTGTTTTGGATGAATCATCTGATGAGAGTGTGACACTTTGAGCCTACAATACTGAACCTTTTCACAATATTATAATTTCTGATATTTGGGGGTTTCATAAGCTGTAAGCCATAATCATCAAAATGATAACAAATAAAGGCTTGAAATATCTCACTTTGCTTGTAATGAGACTATATATTACATTAGTTTAATCTTTTAAGTTCAATTACTGAAATAAATTAACTTTTGAACGATATTCAAATTTTTCGAGTGTCTCCTGTATACTCTATATTGGCTTTATATACACCTGTGACTGGTCATAATGTGTGTTTATGTTTATAATATATAGCCTGCACTATATGGACAGAAGTATCGGGTCATTATGCGATGGCATTACAGCCCCTGTTGGTGTAATGGTCAGGCGAGACGTGTGTGTCGGTCCAGAGTCCAGTGCTGGCGTGCTTCACTCTCTGAGATCCGGCGCTTGGCATTGATCGCTGATGTGAGGCTCGTGCTGGATTTAAACACCTGTGGTTCAGTTCAGTCTTTAACTGGACACTCTCCCAGAAGAAACACACGAGAGCAGAGATAAAGATGACATGAGTTCAGTCAGAGGTCAGAGGTCAGTGGAAGGGTCTGACATTTAAGAGTGTCCACTCGAAAGAAAAGGATACATCTTTAAAACACACATGCGCATTTCATAGAAACACATTTTGAATGCACAATTTTCAAGAAAAGTTTGGAGTTCGGAAAAAAATGTCAACGTTATTTTAAATATATATATATTTTTTTTTTTATTCATTCGTAAATTATCGGTACGTTTTTGAGTTTTCATGATGTGACATTTTAAAACAAGAATGAACCCAATCCTGACCTTAACCTGACCTTATCTGATATTTCAACGAAAATACACAAATGTGAAGTGTCACAGTTTTTACTGCAAATTATACAATGACTTCAAAACACTTCAAAACAACTGCACCAACGAGCTAATCTAGGATTTGTTGATCTAGGCTTTATTTTAAATCGAGTTGTGTTGCACCACTTAACTTTAAACCCAGATTAACAAATCGGGGAAAAGAATTTAACCTAAGATTAAAACCTCCATTCACGATTCATTTTCGCCGCCATGTTGGATTCGCCATTGACAGCAACAATACTAATATTCAATTTCCTTCTTTACTGACCACCAGAAACTCTCTTTCTGACATAAGTAGCTCTTGCCAATAAAGTAAATAAACTTGTAAAATGTCAGCTGTCTTTATAAAGCGCTACGTAGAGAGACCGTTACTGATCAAGCAATGAAAACAGCGCGTGCGTAAAGTATATTTATAGTACCGATTAATGGAGTCTATTGTGGCAGTGTAATTAATGACAAAACTACCGCTCTTGACAGCACCGCCCATCCCGTTTGATCCACGAGTGGAGCGGGTATGAGAAACACGAGGCGCGGCCGCGATCACTGGCGCTCGCCTCATATTCTCCGCTGCCGTTAAATGCTAAATATACTCCTCTCTTCTTTTCTTTGTCCAACACCGAAGTGTACCGAGATGAGTGACGGATCCACATCCCAAACGTAAACTCACGTTCCACCATGACCCTCACACTCTGCTGGCTCTATTCTAGGGCTGTAATCAACCAAAGGAAATCTTGGACTGAAGTCTAAAAATCGACTAAAAATGACGTCAGGAAAAAAGGTTAAATGAATCAGCTGCGCACTGTGCGCAGTACTTGATAGCCTTGTTGTCTGCCTAAATGAATTATAAATAAACATAATAAACTAGTAGGCTATTTGCAGTATATTAAATAGTTTTTGAGCTGATTATTTTGGACTGAAATGAGTCTGACACCCGAGTCTGTCGGCTCTGACAGCGTTGCATCACGTGCACCTGCGCAATATCAGCCTATGATTTCCGAAAATATAGTACTATGTTGTCAACTAGTGATATCATCACAAGAACTTTTGGGGAATATGCAACATAATTTAGACATAATTGTTTTTGTCATATGTATTATAATAACTGACAGACAGTATCATTTCAGCCGCTCTGTGCAGCTCGAACATAGGATCAGCTCAGCTTCGCGGCTGAGACACGAATAGACTATTAACTTAAAGCTTTTACTCTTAAACACAAAAGGCACGTCCACTTTAATAAAAAAGGAATATTTATTAAACAAGCCAGATCAAGAGCAGAAACGAAATAAAGTGCATAACTGAAAAATAAAGCATAGGCTCGAAACTAACAAACAGTGGGCACAGCGCATCGCACATTAGGCTCCAAATAAAAAATAAAATAATAAAGTGCCCAAATCCAATAAATAATAATAATAATAATACTAGAAATACATTTGCAGTTTGCACAATAATAAAATGGACGGGGCAACTCAAAACAGACGGGGCAACCTAATGCAGACAAGTTGGCTTACCGTCTTTAGGTGATATGACATGTTTGTCAGCTGTGATATGCAAACTGTTGCTTGCAAAATTTGCATTCGACTTTTTTCCCATTTCCAATTTTAAAAAAATGCTGCCACACTGCCGATGTCTTTGTTGACATGGTAGAAGAGGACTGACAAGGAAAACGCTCTCACAGTTAAATAAATAATATACAGCAAACTAGCCTTCTTCAATCTGTCTCTCTTCTCCAGTGGGTTGGGCTAATCCAAAAGAAGTGGAAACAAGGGGGTGTTCTGAAGACAGACTGTTACCTGTGAAACAGGGCTGCTCTGAAAACACCCCCATTAGCAATTAGTGCTTTCCACCTGATGAAATGAACGCAGCAAAACTGATTAACCCTTGATCGGCCCTTGGGGTCCAGCTGACCCCACTGGACTTTTCCTCCATTTTTAAAAAGTGTTCCCTTCATCTCAGGGCCATGGGACTCTGTGACTTTTCCTAAATAATCTATCTAAACATGCACAGAAAAATCTGGGCTTGATTTGGTTGTTCTAAAGGTGTGTAAAAAAAAAAATTACCGTTTAAGTCCCTCAGGGTCAGATTGACCCCACATTGAAAATGAATGGGAAAGTATAAAAAAATTAATGAAACTAAATCCAGTATAAATCTGAAAATTTCTACATATATATCAAGATCTCGTCCTAGAGCATAAACACAAAGTAGAACGAACTTTCTATCTCATACACACACACACACACACACACACAAACACACACGTGTGTGACTGCAACAGAGAGCATTTTATAGAAACTGGCAAATAAAATCAACAAAACTGGCATAAATCTGAAAAAATTCCATACGTAAATGAAGGACAAATACTAGAGCACAAATGCAACATGGAACAATCATGTTCACTCACACACACACACACACATGCATGCACACACACACACAGGTGTCTAGGGCATTTTTTAGATTTTGTCAAATAAAAACAGTGTGAAGGGGTAGACACACACACACACAGAGAGAGAGAGAGAGAGAGAGAGAGAGAGAGAGAGAATGAGAGAAAGAGAGAGAGAGAGAGAGAGACAATGAGAGAAAGAGAGGGAAAAGGGCAAATAAAATAAAGATGAAAGGCAGCTAAACTTTTGCACTCTGAGAAAGTTTACTGTTGATGAAAGAGCTGCAGCAGTATTTTGAAAGCACCCCACAGTTAGGGTATAAAAGTGGCTGTCTGAGTCCTGCACACAGCTCATTCTGTGGCAGCACCATGGCAAAAATAACTTCATTCTCTTTGTAAACTTTGTTCAATGCATGCGAGTGCTGCCGAATGTTCCAGTCATTTTTGCCGTCATCACCCGGCAGGGGCGGGTCTAGACAATTCCTCGTGGGGGGGCACAGACTCAGAGAGGGGTGGCACATTTAAATGCATGTAAACAGTGAACCAGTATAAATAGCCCTACACTGGAGGTAATAATACTGTATATTATTGATAACAAAACGTATTATAATGAGTGAAAAGGAATTCAAAATGAGCAACTTCAAATGTGATATGAAATAACTCAACAGTAGTAGAAGCACATGGGCTGTGGTAAATGCAATGCAAGCAAGATTTTTTCCATCATAGTTGTATATAGTTTTAAACAAGATGGACCAACATAATTGACAACAGTAGAACGGCTTTTGAGCTCGACAAGAAGCTGTAGCAGTGTTTATTCATATTTATATTACATTATAAATATATTATTTGTGTTTCCCACAGGATTTTGTGAGACTGTGCTGGGTAGACATTGGTCCCTCTATGGGGTCCCTCTATGGGGCGTGCTCCCCAAAAGAAAATTTTTTTCATTTTAAATTTAAATGCATAAATTTGATGCATTTTGAGAGCAAAATTAAGTGACTAGATCCATGAAGAAATTAGTTTTTTGTAAACAATTTTGTCAAACTTTAGTAGTAATTTATTTATTGGTTGCATAGAAATGAATGGTGATGGTATGGGGCACATAAATGATAGTTCATAAATGGTAAAACATGTAGCGTATGCATTCGAACCATCAAAAATATTTAAACCTCCTCACATTATTAATCCATAATTGAGATTTAAATCCGAGTTTAAAGTTATGGAGCAACAGGATTAAAGTTAATCTATTTTAAATATAACTGTATTTGCATTATTGTAAGGGTAGGTTTAGGGTGTAGGCATTGATAAAACACATCTGGTAAGTAGTACATTTATTTATTGTTATTTTATTGTGAGATTTTGCCTCACCTCCGACCGTTGCTGTACCCCTTCTAGCCACAACTCTTCTTCTCTGCTTTTAGTGGCAGAATTACAGCGCCACACATAGATAACAGTGTTAAGTTTCTAACAGCACTTTGTGTTTTCTGTTCTTAAACCCTCGACAAAACTTAAAGGAAGCATTTGACTCAAGATCATTTTGCTATCTTATCTTATCTCGCTCTATGCTCACCTGCACTCGTAAATGCAGTGATGGACAGCTGTCTTTTACTATTTTGTAAGCTCATTTTCAATTTTCATCCAAGTAATTCCAAACATCGCGAGGCAAACGTGATCAAATTCACTTAACTTATTAACCCGCTCCACAGCGCCACCCAGTGGATGAACTGCGAGTTTTAGTGGGATTTATCATGGATTCACTGCATTTAAGGCCAGCAAATCTTGAATATTCGTGTCTAGTATGTGTCACACTATTCTTGTGTCTGTTGTGTGTGTTAGTTCAGGGAACTTTTCTGTCCTCGTGTGTATATTGTGTCACTAACCTCTGGATTGAGTTTTATCAGTGCTGATGGGTTATAGAAGCCGATGATTCTGAGTGAATCTGTTGAAAGGACTCAGGTGAGTCTGGATCCATAGGTAGGTATCTCAGGTGAGTCTGGAGCAATAGATAGGTATCTCAGGTAAGTCTGGATCCATAGGTAGGTATCTCAGGGGAGTCTGGATTCATAGGTAGGTATCTCAGGGGAGTCTGGATCCATAGGTAGGTATCTCAGGTGAGTCTGGAGCAATAGATAGGTATCTCAGGGGAGTCTGGATCCATAGGTAGGTATCTCAGGGGAGTCTGGATTCATAGGTAGGTATCTCAGGTGAGTCTGGATCCATAGGTAGGTATGGAGCAATAGATAGGTATCTCAGGTGAGTCTGGATCCATAGGTAGGTATCTCAGGGGAGTCTGGATCTATAGGTAGGTATCTCAGGTGAGTCTGGACCAATAGGTAGGTATCTCAGGTGAGTCTGGAGCAATAGGTAGGTATCTCAGGTGAGTCTGGAGCAATAGGTAGGTATCTCAGGGGAGTCTGGATCCATAGGTAGGTATCTCAGGTGAGTCTGGACCAATAGGTAGGTATCTCAGGGGAGTCTGGATCCATAGGTAGGTATCTCAGGTGAGTCTGGACCAATAGGTAGGTATCTCAGGTGAGTCTGGATCAATAGGTAGGTATCTCAGGGGAGTCTGGATCCATAGGTAGGTATCTCAGGTGAGTCTGGACCAATAGGTAGGTATCTCAGGTGAGTCTGGATCAATAGGTAGGTATCTCAGGTGAGTCTGGAGCAATAGGTAGGTATCTCAGGGGAGTCTGGATCAATAGGTAGGTATCTCAGGTGAGTCTGGAGCAATAGGTAGGTATCTCAGGTGAGTCTGGATCAATAGGTAGGTATCTCAGGTGAGTCTGGATCCATAAGTAGGTATCTCAGGGGAGTCTGGATCCATAGTTAGGTATCTCAGGTCAGTCTAGATCAATAGGTAGGTATCTCAGGGGAGTCTGGATCAATTGGTAGGTATCAGGTGAGTCTGGATCAATAGGTAGGTATCTCAGGTGAGTCTGGAGCAATAGATAGGTATCTCAGGTGAGTCTGGATCCATAGGTAGGTATCTCAGGGGAGTCTGGATCCATAGGTAGGTATCTCAGGTGAGTCTGGAGCAATAGGTAGGTATCTCAGGTGAGTCTGGAGCAATAGGTAGGTATCTCAGGGGAGTCTGGATCCATAGGTAGGTATCTCAGGTGAGTCTGGATCCATAGTTAGGTATCTCAGGTCAGTCTAGATCAATAGGTAGGTATCTCAGGGGAGTCTGGATCAATTGGTAGGTATCAGGTGAGTCTGGATCAATAGGTAGGTATCTCAGGTGAGTCTGGAGCAATAGATAGGTATCTCAGGTGAGTCTGGATCCATAGGTAGGTATCTCAGGGGAGTCTGGATCCATAGGTAGGTATCTCAGGTGAGTCTGGAGCAATAGGTAGGTATCTCAGGTGAGTCTGGAGCAATAGGTAGGTATCTCAGGGGAGTCTGGATCCATAGGTAGGTATCTCAGGTGAGTCTGGACCAATAGGTAGGTATCTCAGGGGAGTCTGGATCCATAGGTAGGTATCTCAGGTGAGTCTGGACCAATAGGTAGGTATCTCAGGTGAGTCTGGAGCAATAGGTAGGTATCTCAGGGGAGTCTGGATCCATAGGTAGGTATCTCAGGTGAGTCTGGACCAATAGGTAGGTATCTCAGGGGAGTCTGGATCCATAGGTAGGTATCTCAGGTGAGTCTGGACCAATAGGTAGGTATCTCAGGGGAGTCTGGATCCATAGGTAGGTATCTCAGGTGAGTCTGGACCAATAGGTAGGTATCTCAGGTGAGTCTGGATCAATAGGTAGGTATCTCAGGTGAGTCTGGACCAATAGGTAGGTATCTCAGGTGAGTCTGGATCAATAGGTAGGTATCTCAGGTGAGTCTAGACCAATAGGTAGGTATCTCAGGTGAGTCTGGATCAATTGGTAGGTATCTCAGGTGAGTCTGGACCAATAGGTAGGTATTTCAGGTGAGTCTGGATCAATAGGTAGGTATCTCAGGTGAGTCTGGACCAATAGGTAGGTATCTCAGGTGAGTCTGGATCAATAGGTAGGTATCTCAGGTGAGTCTAGAGCAATAGGTAGGTATCTCAGGTGAGTCTGGACCAATAGGTAGGTATCTCAGGTGAGTCTGGATCAATAGGTAGGTATCTCAGGTGAGTCTGGACCAATAGGTAGGTATTTTAGGGGAGTCTGGACCAATAGGTAGGTATCTCAGGGGAGTCTGGATCCATAGGTAGGTATCTTAGGGGAGTCTGGACCAATAGGTAGGTATCTCAGGGGAGTCTGGATCAATAGGTAGGTATCTCAGGGGAGTCTGGATCCATAGGTAGGTATCTCAGGGGAGTCTGGATCCATAGGTAGGTATCTCAGGTGAGTCTGGAGCAATAGGTAGGTATCTCAGGTGAGTCTGGATCGATAGGTAGGTATCTCAGATGAGTCTGGATCAATAGGTAGGTATCTCAGGTGATATATCGCTACACCCCTATCGCCGACTTAACCTCTGCAGCCGAAAACACAGAAAACATTAGCAATAAATTATTCACATGTTTAAACACTCCTTGCTGTTTTTTTTTTCACAACACATTCATAATCATTACTTTTGCTGGTGCGCTGTGGCAAGCTTTGTGATTAGGCTGTGTGGCTTATTAATATACACGTGCGATTAGTCAACTGAATCACTTAAATGAACAACTACCAGTCGACTAGAAATCTTAGATCTTTAGTCGAGGGCAGCCCGACTGAACGGAGGGTTTAAATACACAGACCAACCGATGGAGCTAAAAGAGGCACAGGTGATCACAATGGGTTGCTACGGAAACAAATGATCACACATTAAGAAACTAGTGCTGTGTTCGTAATCGCCCCCTATACCCTCACTCACTATTCCCTACATTACTGCACTAATGTAGTCCACTTGTACCCCTTTTCCACCAAGGCAGTGCTAGAGCTAGTTCAGAGCCAGAGCTAGTCCCAGTTCATAGTTGGTTCGACTGAGGAGCCCTCTAAGAACCGTTTGCTTTTCCAGATGCTGAGAGCCACAACAGAGCCAGGTCTTACGTCACTGTATACGTCTCATCTTTCTCAGCAACGCTAGCGAGGCAGTGTTGCCAAGTCCGCGGTATTGGGCTACTTCATCACTGTTGCCGAGGGCTGTTTTTCATGTCCGAGGGTGGAAGCGACCCCAATTATGTGATATTTAGCCCCAGGAATGCTAATTTTAGTAGGCAACCATGCCAAAAAACACATATTTTACCCCCAAATGTGTTTTTTACCGGGGAAGCCCCCCTGAAACGCGATTGGGCTTGTTTTGATTAGCAATTTGGGTGGTTTTGTTGTGAAAACCAGGCAACCCTGGGCTGTAGGTTTTCCGAGATGCATTGGCGCTGCGCAGACCGATCCACGTATGATATATAAAAATGCATGAGTGAATCAAAAGCATAAGGAGTCGTGTGCTCTCGCTGGACTCGTTATCATACGGTGATCGGTCTGAACAGCACCGCTGCCAACAAGCCTTCTATCAACAATGCAAACGTTGCGTTACTATTGATTCACGTGGCTTTACGATCCTACATCGGCATCAAAACACAGCGAATCCAACGCATTCATGCAGTTCGCCGTAATTCGTATAGACGGAGATTACAAACGAGCAGCAGCTGTTAGCTCCATTAGCTGCTATTTCAACAATGGCGGATCTCAAGTTTGTGTTGGTCTTGTTGACCCCGCCCCCAGCGTCTGACGTAATCGGTTCTTACTTCTAGCCCTGTTCTAGCCCAGCAATGTTTTGGTGCTACTTAAGAACCACTTTTCCTGGCTCGGAGCTGGGGCTTTGGGTGTGGAAACACAAAGAACCGATTTGAAACTAGGCTCTGGCTCCGATCTAGCCCTTGGTGGAAAAGGGGTATAGAAGCAGTGAATGAAAACCAGTAAGTGAATTCAGACACTGGGTGCTCCAGAAGGGCTGCCGCTTTTGCATAGTTTGTGCTGTTTAATAATCATTTGAAACGCAGCAAACTGGCAGCTCCAGTAGTAATGACAAGATTCATCTTGATTAACTCTGGAAACTAGCATGTATAAACCATAAATAAACACAATTTAATAACCAATTCAACAGGAATTTATACCTGTCTGATATTACACTGGATTAGCGTGGTTTGTAAAATGGATGTATGGATGATTCAGGTGACTTTCACAGTGCATTATGGGTATTCTCTAGCCGTTGAGCGTACAGCAGTTGTTCACTTGTGATTGTGGTGCATTGTGGGATAGAATGAGTGCACACGATAATAATGTCCACTATGGTTTCGGACACATTACACTCTTTATATTTTTCTCATTTACACAAAAGTTGACATGACACGTAAGAACTACACACTAAGCTTGATTTTATATTTAAGCTTGTATTTATATGAGCTTTTGTTATTCATATCAGAATCTGCACAAAAGAATGTTAAATGTATACTAGGCAATGAGTGAAGGTACATTATGTGGAGAAAACGTTTATATGCCAGTTTAATGGCTTTCAGTTTTTTTTTTCTCCAGATTTTCTTGTACAGATTCAATCAGAAGATGTGAAAAGTGCAGAATATGATCCATCAGGACTGTGTTGGGATAGAGAAGGAGTTCCGGACTCTCCGAAATACTGAAGCCCGATTGAATCACGTCTGTGCACTTCAGCCCAGCAAAACAGGCGGAGTCGACTGTCTATATAAGTCAGCACTTAATAGCAATTAGTTTAAGTTTTAGTTCAGGTTTTACCCGAAAGTAAGAATTTTAACGGATTAATACTATCAGTTAAACGGTTTAAAGTAGGGCTGGGCAAAAACAAATTTATTTTTCGATTAATCGTTTTTAAAATGTGGTCGATTAAAATTCGATTCTCAAAGGCCATAAATCGATTTTTTCCCCATATTTATTTCCGCAAACATTGAACATAAGATTAACGTAAATCTAAATACTAGTCTTCTCCACTAGATGTCACCCTCTTAGTGGCCTTGCGCGATGTTACAAAGGAGCGAGAGGCGCGCCTGTCATTCATTCATTTAATGCTTAAATGGCTTTCTCCTCACTCCTTTTTTATATGGAATAACAAGTATATCACACACCAAAGAAAATCATTATTTTTTAGACATTGGTTTGAGTCTGATATATTGTTGGTTGGTCACTTGTTGAATTCGAATGGTCAGTTTTTGAGTATTGGTGAACGATACTCGGTTACTTAACGTAACCTCGGTTCTCTCTAGAAGAGGGAACGAGTATTGCGTAAGTTCCTTACGCTACGGGAAAGTATTCTTTCTTCGAGATTTCTGAAAAACCCAAAATTATCCTTAATTTTGTAACATTGTCAACGCAGTGTGGCAGCCTGGCAGACCATAGCAGGCTATTCCAGCGTGCCATTGGCTGCTCTGCTGGCAACTGCAGCAGCCTATCGGTGAGCCCGCGTGACGTGGCGACCAATGAGGGCGCTTCGCGCCCACCTGGCTTCATTTGCCTACAGGTGGGGCGTGGCCACGTGTATATAAGCAGGGCTCACGGGCTGCATATTCGGTTTTCGTAGTTCTGAAGCGTAAAAGCCCGCGGGGCGCACGGCAAGGAACGCAATACTCGTTCCCTCTTCTAGAGAGAACCGAGGTTACGTTAAGTAACCGAGTATCGTTCTCTTACGAGAGGTTCTCTCGTATTGCGTAAGTTCCTTACGCTACGGGAACATATTGTCAACGCCGTGCGCGCCTCGCATACAGCATATGTATCCCAGGGAACCGGGGACCATAACACTGCTCGGGCAGGGTGGCCGGTAAAGGAAACGGGCCACCACATATACGGACACTTCGTTTGAACTGACGGGTGGTTACAACGGGTGGTTACAACACCCTGCCTTATGAATGAGGGAACGGCACCTGCCGGTCGCCTTCAAATTCACCACACCTTGTCTCATGAATGAGGGAACGGCAAGGCCGGTCGCCTTCAAATTCACAATATCTTGTCATATGAGTGAGGTAACGGCACCGCCGGTCACCTTCAAACTCACAATAGCTCTTTTCGTAAATGAGGGAACGGTACCGCCGGTCTCCTTCAAATTTACATAAGCCTTGTACCGAACTTACTACCAGTATGTGAGCTATGTCTGCGCAGAATCACCGGGCAGAACCAACAGCCTTATTGAACTGATAACACTTTCGCCTGTAAGGCAGGAACTTCCAGATTGTAAAACCTCACGAACGTAGACGGGGAGGCCCAGCCTGCCGCCACGCAAATATCGTGGATGGAAATCCCTCTGGCCCAAGCCCACGAAGAGGCCATGCCTCTGGTGGAGTGTGCTCTGACACCTAGCGGGCACTGCAGGTGTTTGGAAGCGTATGCAGTTGCAATCGCGTCCACTATCCACCTGGACAGGGTCTGTTTCGAGGAGGCGAGACCTTTAGCGCGCCCTCCAAACGAAACAAATAGCTGCTCAGAACGCCTGAAGGCGGCGGAGCGTGTGACATAAACCCTCAATGCCCTGACAGGGCAGAGGATATTGCCACCGTCCCCCTCGTCGGATGCTGGCAGAGCCGAGAGGGAGATAATCTGCGCCCTGAAAGGAGTGCCGATCGCTTTGGGGACATAACCATGCCTCGGTCTGAGAATGACCTTAGAGTCATTAGGACCGAACTCCATACACGTCGGGCTCACTGAGAGCGCGTGTAGATCCCCCACGCGTTTCACTGAAGCCAGAGCTATCAGGAACGCGGTTTTTAGCGAAAGGAACCTTGGTTCCACAGTCCCGAGCGGTTCAAAGGGATGAGCCTTCATGGCCTCTAGGACCAAGGCCAGATCCCAAATAGGAACCGATGGGAGCCGCGGGGGATTCATCCGTCTAGCTCCTCTGAGGAAACGGATGAATAGCTCGTTCCTTCCTAGCGTGCTGCCTAGCGTCGTCTGGGCGAACGCTGCTATAGCCGCTACATACACTTTGAGCGTGGAAGGGGACCTGCCCAGTTCCAAGAGCTCCTGGAGGAAGGAGAGCACCCGCTGGACCCCACATTGCTGCGGTTCCAATCCCTTGGAAGCACACCACTCAGTGAACACCGACCACTTAGAACTATATAACCGCCTCGTCGAGGGGGCTCTAGAGTGTGAGATCGTGTTCATAACCCCTTCGGGCAGGTCAACGGGTATCCGTTGGTCACCCATACATGCAGAGACCATCGCTCTGGATGGGGATGCCAAACTGACCCTCCTGCTTGAGAGAGGAGGTCTGCTCTCAGCGGAACTGGCCAGGGGGGTGAGTGCGACAGCTTCACCAGCTCTGGGTACCAAATCTGGTTCTCCCAGCGCGGCGCTATAAGGAGCACCGGCGGCGCGTTTCCCTGATTTTCGCTATAACCTGGGTCAATAGGGAAATCGGCGGGAAAGCATACAGCGGGAGGCTGGGCCAAAGTTGGGACAGCGCATCCTCGCTTTTGGACAAGAACGTCGAGCAGCGGGCGTTCTCTTTTGTTGCAAAGAGGTCGAGCTCCGCTCTGCCGAATAGGCGCCATACCAGCTGGACTGTCTGGGGGTGCAGGGACCATTCTCCTGGGAGAATGAGGCCCCTGGACAGCTTGTCCGGGCCCACGTTGAGGTGGCCCGGAACGTGCGCCGCTCTCAGCGAGCGCAGCGAGCTGTGTGCCCACACGAGCAGGCGTTCCGTCAGATTGCCCAGACACCTGGACCTGACACCGCCCTGCCGGTTCACGTAGGACACCACCGTGGTATTGTCCGACCGGACCAACACATGGTGTCCCCGTATAAACGGGAGAAACTGCTTGAGCGCGTTCTCTACCGCTATCATCTCCAAACAGTTTATGTGTAGGAGTTTTTCTCCGCTCGACCAGAGGCCCGAGGCCGGTCTGCCCTCGAAAACGGCGCCCCAACCCGAGGTGGAGGCGTCCGTCGAGATGACTTTGCGGTGTGAGATGGCTCCCATTGTCACTCCCCGCTGGTACCAGTCGGCTACTAACCAGGGCTCTAGGGCTGCAACACAGCCCTGAGTCACTCTGATCCTGAAACCTCCGGCAGCCCAGGCTCTGTGAGGCACTCGGGCGTTTAACCAGCGTTGCAGCGGGCGCATGCGCATTAAGCCCAGCTGGAGCACAGCTGCAGCTGAGGCCATACGTCCCAGCATCCTCTGAAAAAGCTTGAGAGGTGCGATTTTGCCCGGCCGGAAGTACGCAGCCATGCGCCGAACTTGGCGCGTGCGTTGTGGTGACAGGCGGGCAGACATAGCCACAGTGTCCAGATTCAAACCCAGAAATGAGGTTGATTGCGTGGGCACTAATGAGCTCTTGGTCCAGTTGACCGTGAGCCCCAGGCTGTCCAAATGGCTGAGCAGCATTGCCCTGTGGGCGAGGAGCTCGGCCTCTGACTGCGCCAGGATGAGCCAGTCGTCCAAGTAGTTCAATATTCGCATCCCCCGGTTTCTCAGGGGAGCGAGGGCCGCACTTCGTAAATGTACGGGGTGCTAGTGACAGGCCGAACGGAAGGACGGTGTATTGATAAGCCTGGCCGTCGAAGGCGAATCGTAAGAATGGCCTGTGACGCGGCGTTATCTTGATTTGAAAATATGCGTCTTTCAAATCTAGGGAAATTAGCCAGTCTCTCGGGCGAATATGCGCGAGGATCTGCTTGGTCGTAAGCATCTTGAACGATCTCCTCAAAAGAGCTTTGTTCAGACGCCTCAGATCCAGAATCGGTCTGAGCGACCCGTCCCTTTTTGGCACGAGAAAATAACGGCTGTAAAAGCCTCACTCGCTCATAGAATGGGGAACCGGTTCTATAGCCCCTTTGCACAGCAGCGTGGCTATCTCCGCTCGAAGTAGATGTGCTACTTCTTCGCTCACTCTCGTCTCTATACGCGCACAGAAGCGCGGAGGGCGGCGAGCGAACTGCAGAGTGTAGCCGTGCTTCACTGTTTTCAGCACCCATTCTGATACACCTGGAATGGCTTCCCACGCTCTCGCGTGTGCCACACGGGATAGAACGGCCTCCGGGCTCGAAACGCCGCGCTTTGCGGGTTCGACGGCCTGTATAGGAGGGGCGGGCGCAGTGCGCGCGCTCTCTGTGCTGTGGGCCAGCCGATCGCTCGCGATGGCTGGCCGCCCTACACACTGTATCTCTGCCGCTTCGAGCAGGGAGTGGCTTGTGTGTGGCCTTACACTCGTCGTTCCGGCCACCTTGGGCGGAGAACAAATGGTGTGTGGCGCGGCGCATGGCGCCGGGGGCAGAATGTTCGCGAAAATGTGTGAGCGCGTTTGAGCGGGCACAACTCTTACGCGTGGAACATGACCGGTTAAGAGTGGCTGTGTGACAGCGCGTGTGGTGATTAGGCGTGGGCGCAAATAAGCGGACACGTGACCTAACTCTAGCACTCGAGCGGCCGGTGGCCGCTTTATGTGAGTGAGAGACACGGGATTTGTGGTGCTTGGGTGCAGGGGTGAACACAAAAGTGGGCACGTTTACTGCATTTGAAAACACATACGGCGTGAGCCGTGCAACCAGAAAAAAAGGCAACTTCGTGATTTCTCTGGTTCGTCATAAAAACGGCGGTTGTAGACAGGCGAGAGGGCAGTTTTGCCGGCTCGTTTGCTGCGTGAGAGCCATCTGCAGCAGCCACAGGAGTGGGGGCTGACAGGAAGAAGAGTTTTGACGGTGGTCCGACCACGGCGGGACTTAACCGTCGCTTCCCCCCTCTGCTAGGAGGACTTTGGAGGGGCTACAGTTGGAAACAGGCGAGAGGGCGAGTTCGCCGGCTCGTAGGCTGCGTGGAAAACATCTGCAGTAGCCACAGGAGTGGGGACTGACAGGAAAAACAGAGTTTTAACGGTGGTCCGGCCGCAGCGGGACTTAACCGTCTTTTCTCTCCTTATGTATAGACGTCCAAAAATACTCGAGCACCACGTGGTGCGAGTTAGCTTTCTGTATGTAAGAAAAGCTGGCCGCGAGCCCGGGGAAGCGGACAGTAAAACATTTTTATCTGCCGCGAGAGCTGGGCTCGAACTCGGGTCTCCGGCGTTTCAGCCGCTGATTTTGCCACTGTGCTACCGGGAGGGACACAATAGCGTTCAGTTAGCGCGAGCATACAGCAGTACGTCCTCGTGCTTGTTGGCAGTCGTGCGTGCATAAAAGACAGGCTCGTTACTGCAATAGTAATATTTCCAGCCGCCTGAACTGGAGAGGGGGCTGAGAAATGCTAGAGAATGGCGGTTCGTCCGGCCACAGCGGGGCGAAAACACCCTCTGTTAATTTCCCGGTGAGTGCGGCGCACGCACGTGCGTGCGCGCTGAACGTGCTCGTGACCGAGCGCACTCACATTCCTTGTGAACGGCGCAATCTGCGCGGTCCAAGAGGGGGGAGTGCGGGTTCGTTGGAGAGCATATGTCAGCGTCATGTCTTATGACGGCGTATGTTTGCTGGCGTGCGTGTCTTAACAGGCTCGTGTACAGCAATATGAACAATTCCAGTCGCCTGAACTCATGAGGGGACTGAAAAATGTGCGCGAGGGTGGAACAGCTCTCTTGTAACGTAAAGAGAGCTGCAGGACCGTGCATTTCTGCCATCCCTTGTATATAAGCGGCGCATCAGCGCGGCATGAACAGAGGGGGGGAGGAGGCTCGCTCCGAGACCGTTCATTTCTACCATCCCTTGCAAGCGGCGCGGTGGCGCGGCTTGAACAGAGGGGGAGGAGGCTCGCTCCGAGACCGTTCATTCCTACCATCCCTTGTAAGCGGCGCGGTGGCGCGGCTTGAATAGAGGGGGAGAAGGCTCGCTCCGAGACCGTTCATTCCTACCATCCCTTGTAAGCGGCGCGGCTTGAACAGAGGGGGAGGAGGCTCGCTCCGAGACCGTTCATTTCAACCATCTCTTGTAAGCGGCGCGGTGGCGCGGCTTGAATAGAGGGGGGGAACAGCGGAGTGATGTCGTCATAAAACTGCTCGAGTCGAGCCCGCAGGGTCGACATAGAGAGTTCCTCACACTCGGGGCATTCGCCCGCGAGGAGGCGGCGGCGGCGTGGTCACGGCCCAGGCAGAGAGCGCAGATCACGTGGCGGTCCCCGGAGCTGAGCTGCGCGTGACACGAGCCGCAGGTGGAACGAGACATTTGTATCAACGCTCGGCTCTTTTTGTGAAAAAGTGTGACGCAGCGGCGACAACACTTTTGAGCGTAAAGGATATGGGCTGCCGGATAGCAGAGCAGGCACGGATGGCTGAAGGTGGCGCGATGCTGCCGGCTTCTCCAGGCGCTGTCCTCTGCTTGCTCGTCTGCACGTTCAACGGCGGCGGGTTCCAGATCCAGCGATGCGAAGGGCTTCGCTGAAGAAAAGAAAATCGAATATGCAGCCCGTGAGCCCTGCTTATATACACGTGGCCACGCCCCACCTGTAGGCAAATGAAGCCAGGTGGGCGCGAAGCGCCCTCATTGGTCGCCACGTCACGCGGGCTCACCGATAGGCTGCTGCAGTTGCCAGCAGAGCAGCCAATGGCACGCTGGAATAGCCTGCTATGGTCTGCCAGGCTGCCGCACTGCGTTGACAATGTTACAAAATTAAGGATAATTTGGGGTTTTTCAGAAATCTCGAAGAAAGAATACTTTCCCGTAGCGTAAGGAACTTACGCAATACGAGAGAACCTCTCGTAAGAGAACTATGTCTTAAATTTATGTGTCATATTTCTGTTAAAGAATATTGTATTGTCCTGAACTCTATTTCTGCCAAAATTCTATCTCTATTCAGGAATCAGGGTACTTGGTGTAACACTGTAGGGAGTAAAGTCTCTAAACATTTGTTTTTAGATAAAATTGATTTAATTAATGATAAATGCAGTAACCAATCGATTAGATCTCTTTTTGTTAATATCTCCTCTCCTCCATCTAAATTTGTTTGGGTTAATATGTTTCCTTCATTTGAGTGGGAACATCTTTGGGGTGTTCTTAATCGGTATTGTGTAACAAATAAAACCAGGGAAGTGTCATTTAAAATTGCTCATAGAATATATCCTGTGAAAGAAACATTAGAGCGTTTTCGTCTGGATATTGATTACAATTGCTCTTTTTGTAATTGTGAAAAAGAATCTATTGTGCATTTATTTTTTGAATGTGCCTGTTCATCTTTCTTTTGGTATGAGATGTCACAATTTCTAAGTGCTAAAATGAATTGCAACCTAGTCTTAAATTTGTCCTCTGTTTTACTTCATTCACATGAATTTGACTTTTCCAAAAGAATGATATATATTGTTGATTTGTTTTTGTTAATGGGAAAATTTTTCATTCATCAATCTAAATGGAATAACTCGAAACCCAATTTTGCTCATTTTCAAACAGTCTTTAAAGGTTATTTAGAATCTATAAAGTTTTCAAAAAACCGAAAAGCCCAAAAAACTGTATTTGCTAAATGAATTTAACATGTTTGTGATGCCCTTTTAATTTTGTTTTGATTTTGTTTTTTTACTCTATTGTTCTTTCACTGTATACTTGAAAATGTGTAAATGTGTGGAATTGTGTTGCTATTGAATTCTGTAATTTTGAATGTATAATAAAAAAAATAAAAAAAATAATGCTTAAATGGCGGCTTCCGGTGCGTTGTTGACGTTTGTAATGCTGAGGTGAAATGCTACAAATCTGCAGAACCATTTGATGACGAGACATCACCCAGACGTTGCAACACTCCCACAGCCGAGCACACAACCGCTAAAAATAGATCACATACATGCGAATGCTTGCCTTGCATTATGATCATTAAACTTGAGCGTTTACTTACACACATACGTTAGCCATTATAGACATATTCAAATCTACTGAGTCAATAGACAGCGCAGGACCAATAATTCAAAACTAATAGCTTATATTATAAACAGATTTCCTCAAATAAAAGTTAGTCCGCACGGCAACTACTTGTGTCCAGGGATGAACGCGCTTCTCGTGTATGAAAATTCTCGTGTATTCTCGTGTATCTTTAACCTGTCCCTCTCCCTGTCCGTGGTCCCCACATGCTTCAAAACGTCCACCATTGTGCCTGTACCGAAGCAATCAAAAACCACCTGCTTAAACGACTGGCGTCCTGTTGCTCTGACCCCCATCATCAGCAAATGCTTTGAGAGAATAATCAGAAACCACATCTGCTCTGTCCTCCCCCCCTCACTGGACCCACTGCAGTTTGCATACCGCAAAAACCGCTCCACTGATGATGCCATTTCATCTACAATTCACACTGCTCTCTCCCACCTGGAAAAGAGGAACACGTATGTGAGAATGCTGTTTGTAGACTACAGCTCAGCATTCAACACCATTGTGCCCTCCATACTTGACATGAAACTCCGGGCTCTAGGCTTAAACAGCCTGTTTTGCAGCTGGATCCTGGACTTCCTGTCAAACAGACGGTGGGTCCAGGTGGTCAGAATGGGCAGTAACATCTCCTCATCACTGACTCTCAACACTGGAGCCCCTCAGGGCTGTGTTCTCAGCCCACTCCTGTACTCCTTGTACACACATGACTGTGTGGCAACCCACAGCTCCAACACCATCATCAAGTTTGCTGACGATACGACGGTGGTAGGTCTTATCACCGACAATGATGAAACGGCCTACAGAGAGGAGGTGCACACTCTGACACGGTGGTGTCAGGAGCACAACCTCTCCCTCAACGTCAGCAAGACCAAGGAGCTGGTGGTCGACTTCAGGAGGAATGAGAGAGAACACCGCCCCATCACCATCGATGGAGCACAGGTGGAGAGAGTCTGCAGCTTCAAGTTCCTCGGTGTCCACATCACAGAGGAACTCTCATACCGAGGCCGTTGTGAAGAAGGCTCATCAGCGCCTTTTCTTCTTGCGACGGCTGAGGAGGTTTGGAATGAGCCGCCACATCCTCACATGCTTCTACAGCAGCACCATAGAGAGCCTGCTGACTGGCTGCATCACCACCTGGTACGGCAACAGTACCGCCCGCAACCGCAAAGCCCTGCAAAGGGTAGTGCGCACGGCCAGCTGCATCATCGGAGGTGAGCTTCCCTCCCTCCAGGACATTTACGCCAGGCGGTGTGTGAAGAGAGCTCAGAGGATCATCAGAGACTCTAGCCACCCGAACCATGGGCTGCTCTCACTGCTGCCATCAGGCAGACGGTACCGCAGCATCAGAACACGCACCAGCCGACTCCAGAACAGCTTCTTCCCACAAGCACCTATTGTACATTGATCTCTACTGTGAATAATATTGTATACTCTACATTGTATATTATTATTATTATAGCTTAATGTATACTGTTTAATGTATGTATAGTGTATATTGTTTAAAGTATATGTATATTGTAAGTATGTGTATATTGTTTAAAGCTGTGAGAACTACACTCACATTGTGTAAATTATTTATTGTAGAGTTTACTGTGCTGTGAGTAATTGTGTGCACATCAGATGTGTAATCTGATGCTGCTTTAAATGTTGTACATGTCATGTCATGACTGCTATGTTGCTCGGAACTGCACCTAAGAATTTCACCAACTGTTGCACTTGTGCATATGGCTGTGTGACAATAAAGTGATTTGATTTGATTTGAAAAGTAACGAGTGGTGCAGAGGGAGGCTCGGACGCCGGGGGCTCCGTCTCATCCCCCATCGGAGAGATGACCGAGCGGCGCATCCCGCAAAGAAAGCACCCATTCCCAGTTACGACCTCAATCCTCGAAAGGCTTCTTAAGGCACTACGATTGACCCAAATTACAGACGGTTTCGCCGGCGCGTTTCCGAGATTTAGCCTTTTAAAGTTTCAACTCGTTCAATCCGGGCACGAATCAAAGCTCAGACGCCTCCATAAAAATGGACGGAGTGAGAATGACGGGCAGCAAAATCCCAAGAAAAGCTTGTCGTGTACTGAAAATCATCCAATATCCTTTTAATGTTTTAGAATAAATATATCAAAATATCCATAAAGACAAAATTGTATAAAATACTGCTCAGATACAGTTTTTAGAATAAAGTTGCATCAAAATTGTATTGTTTTTAAAAGATAGTGATGGGTTCTGTTTTAATGTACCTGAGTGTACTTAAAATTTAAAAATATATATTTTTAATTTCCCACTTGTAAACCTGTTCACTGTTCTTTTTTATAAATATAGTATTTGTATTAAATCTATATTCATTGAGTTGAATCAAGAATCGAAATAGAGAATCGAAATCGAATCGAATTGGAACATCTGAATCGATACCCAGCCCTAGTTTAAAGGGCTTTTTATTTTTTAAGGTTCTTTTTAGTTTTTTTGCTGCATGGTCATGGGCGTCAGAAGCAAAAAGAAATGTGGGTGGGTCCTCTAAGAAAAATGTTACTGGAGTAGGTGCCATTTACATTAAGTACAAATATACGGCCTTGTTTGCTAAACGTCTGGTTGGACAAGACAAAATTACGGAAATCACCACATCATTGAGATCAGCAATAGTGTAGAGGTCAGACGCATGGCATCAAGTTTTGACGCAAATCAACCCGAGTTTCGAATCCGCCTTTTTGCCGAACTCACTCTACTCCCTTTTCCCATCACATATCAGAACGGAAAGACATTTATTTTCAATAAAAATGAAGAAAATATTAGAAAAGTGGAAATAAAGCATCTAACATGTGTTTAATAATAAGTGTTTATCGGTTAGGGGTGAACAGACGTGCTGAATTAGAGACGATAAAAGTGAGTGGGTCCAATATCATTGATCGTATAAAGTGGGTGGGTCTTGTCCCGCCCACACACAATGGTTCTGACGCCCATGTGCATGGTTAATGGAAAAATATGCTGTATTTGTTCACTCACGGGGCGCGTCGACACGTGCAACCACACGTGCTTACACAGACATATTTTGCAAAATGAAGCAAATGGAAAAGAAGTAGGCCAACTGTGTGGGACCATTTCGACAGAAAGGGCGATGAAGAAACTTGCAAAATATGCAACACCGTATTAAAATACAGCAGCAGCACAAGCTCCTGACTGGTGCAAAGCAAATGAATGGCGCTTCCCAAGGCTGGCCGCTCTAGCGAGGCGTTATCTCTGTATTCCCGGGGCATCAGTGCATCTGAGAGGGTGTTTTCTACCGTAGGTCTAACTGTCAACAGGCTGCGCTCCAGACTAACCCACAGCACTTAGACATGTTACTTTAAATAAAAAATAAAAAAAACAGTCAAGCTGTGGATTGAGGTAGGCCTGCTATTTTTATTTGACGAAAAAAACTATTCTGGTTCTTCAAAGCTTCAAACAGATTCAGTGTATTTTTGTTTTGTCATCTTAATTTGTTAATTATTTAAGTGAAAAATATTTAGTGTAGGGCGATTTATTTTATGCTTTTTATTTATATTATTTTATTCAGTTTTTCTCTGTTGTCAGAAACGCTGCTGTGATAATGTGAATCCAGTGTCCTGTATGCTGCGATTTGCACGGTAAAATAAACTCGTTTTAACGGGTCACAGACACTCGTCAATTGTATTTTTATTTAATGCCAATTCAATATCATAATCTTATCAGTTAACGGTTAATATTCGGATAATGAGTGGCGGTTGTCGGTAACGCCAGTCTCTCATGAACGCGCAGACGACAGTTAGAGAAAACAGTTTATAAAGTTTTAAATATGGATATTTGGATCACCACTTTGCTTCAGAAAGCCTTTATTAACCCTCCAGAGCCGTGTGGAGCAGTTATATGATGGATAGATGCACTTTTATGATGGCTAGATGCACTTTTATGATGGATGGATGCACTTTTATGATGGATAGGTGCACTTTTATGATAGATGGATGCACTTTTATGATGGCTAGATGCACTTTTATGATGGATGGATGCACTTTTATGATGGATAGGTGCACTTTTATGATAGATGGATGCACTTTTATGATGGATAGATGCACTTTTATGATGGCTAGATGCACTTTTATGATGGATGGATGCACTTTTATGATGGATGGATGCACTTTTATGATGGATAGATGCACTTTTATGATGGATAGATGCACTTTTACAATAGACAGATGCACTTTTATGATGGATGGATGCACTTTTATGATGGATGGATGCACTTTTACAATAGACAGATGCACTTTTATGATGAATGGATGCACTTTTATGATGAATGGATGCACTTTTATGATGGATAGATGCACTTTTATGATGGCTAGATGCACTTTTATGATGGATGGATGCACTTTTATGATGGATAGATGCACTTTTATGATGGCTAGATGCACTTTTATGATGGATGGATGCACTTTTATGATGGATAGATGCACTTTTATGATGGATAGATGCACTTTTATGAAGGATAGATGCACTTTTATGATGAATGGATGCACTTTTATGATGGATAGATGCACTTTTATGAAGGATAGATGCACTTTTATGATGAATGGATGCACTTTTATGATGGAGAGATGCACTTTTATGATGGCTAGATGCACTTTTATGATGAATGGATGCACTTTTATGATGGATGGGTGCACTTTTATGATGGATGGATGCTCTTTTATGATGGATGGATGCTCTTTTATGATGGATAGATGCACTTTTTTTATGATGGATGGATGCACTTTTATGATGGATAGATGCACTTTTATGATGGATAGATGCACTTTTATGATGGATAGATGCACTTTTATATTATGGATGGATGCACTTTTATGATGATAGATGAACTTTTATGATGGATGGATGCACTTTTATATTATGGATAGATGCACTTTTATGATGGATAGATGCACTTTTATGATGGATAGATGCACTTTTATATTATGGATAGATGCACTTTTGTGATGGATAGATGCACTTTTATGATGGATGGATGCACTTTTATGATGGATGGATGGATGCACTTTTATGATGGATAGATGCACTTTTATGATGATAGATGCACTTTTATGATGGATAGATGCACTTTTATGATGATAGATGCACTTTTATTATGGATGGATGCACTTTTATGATGGATGGATGCTCTTTTATGATGGATAGATGCACTTTTATGATGATAGATGCACTTTTATGATGGATAGATGCACTTTTATGATGATAGATGCACTTTTATTATGGATGGATGCACTTTTATGATGGATGGATGCTCTTTTATGATGGATAGATGCACTTTTTTATGATGGATGGATGCACTTTTATGATGGATAGATGCACTTTTATGATGATAGATGCACTTTTATGATGGATAGATGCACTTTTTTATGATGGATGGATGCACTTTTATGATGGATAGATGCACTTTTATGATGGATGGATGCACTTTTATGATGGATAGATGCACTTTTATATGATGATAGATGCACTTTTATGATGGATGGATGCACTTTTATGATGGATGGATAGATGCACTTTTATATGATGGATAGATGCACTTTTATGATGGATGGATGCACTTTTATATGATGGATAGATGCACTTTTATGATGGATAGATGCACTTTTATATGATGGATAGATGCACTTTTATGATGGATGGATGCACTTTTATGATGGATGGATAGATGCACTTTTATGTGATGGATAGATGCACTTTTATGATGGATGGATGCACTTTTATATGATGGATAGATGCACTTTTATGATGGATGGATGTACTTTTATGATGGATGGAAAGATGCACTTTTATATGATGGATAGATGCACTTTTATGATGGATGGATGCACTTTTATATGATGGATAGATGCACCTTTATGATGGATGGATGCACTTTTATGATGGATGGATAGATGCACTTTTATATGATGGATAGATGCACTTTTATGATGGATGGATGCACTTTTATGTGATGGATAGATGCACTTTTATGATGGATAGATGCTCTTTTATGATGGATGGATAGATGCACTTTTATGATGGATGGATGCACTTTTATGATGGATAGATGCACTTTTATGATGGATGGATGCACTTTTATGATGGATGGATAGATGCACTTTTATATGATGGATAGATGCACTTTTACGATGGATGGATGCACTTTTATGATGGATGGATGCACTTTTATGATGGATAGATGCACTTTTATGATGAATGGATGCACTTTTATGATGGATAGATGCTCTTTTATATGATGGATAGATGCACTTTTATGATGAATGGATGCACTTTTATGATGAATGGATGCACTTTTATGATGGATAGATGCACTTTTATATGATGGATAGATGCACTTTTACGATGGATGGATGCACTTTTATGATGGATGGATGCACTTTTATATGATGGATAGATGCACTTTTATGATGGATGGATGTACTTTTATGATGGATGGAAAGATGCACTTTTATATGATGGATAGATGCACTTTTATGATGGATGGATGCACTTTTATATGATGGATAGATGCACCTTTATGATGGATGGATGCACTTTTATGATGGATGGATAGATGCACTTTTATATGATGGATAGATGCACTTTTATGATGGATGGATGCACTTTTATGTGATGGATAGATGCACTTTTATGATGGATAGATGCTCTTTTATGATGGATGGATAGATGCACTTTTATGATGGATGGATGCACTTTTATGATGGATAGATGCACTTTTATGATGGATGGATGCACTTTTATGATGGATGGATAGATGCACTTTTATATGATGGATAGATGCACTTTTATATGATGGATAGATGCACTTTTACGATGGATGGATGCACTTTTATGATGGATGGATGCACTTTTATGATGGATAGATGCACTTTTATGATGAATGGATGCACTTTTATGATGGATAGATGCTCTTTTATATGATGGATAGATGCACTTTTATGATGAATGGATGCACTTTTATGATGAATGGATGCACTTTTATGATGGATAGATGCACTTTTATATGATGGATAGATGCACTTTTACGATGGATGGATGCACTTTTATGATGGATGGATGCACTTTTATGATGGATGATGGATAGATGCACTTTTATGATGGATAGATGCACTTTTATGATTTTACTTTCCCTGCCTGTGGCCGGAGAGGATCATGGGACAGGCTCCAGTGACCTCACAACCCTAAAGAGAAAACATTTTGATCATTCAGAAATAACATTTTCAAAATGATAGAATGAGATGTTCCTCTAACGTTCACATAAACCAAGAAACAACGTTCTTAATACATTAAAAAACTGGACGTTTTGAATGTTTAAAATGTATAACATTTTCATAACTTAATGGGAAAGTTAGCAAATCATTGTCAGAACATATTTGTGTCCGCTGGGCTTTCTGGGGCTTGAGAGGGGCAGTTGTGGAGCTGTCAATGGAGGGACAGAAATCTCTCAGAGTTCATTAGAAACATCTTCATTTGTGCTCCGATGAGCGAATGTCTGATGTGAGTAATTCATGTCATCATTTTCATTTTTGGGTTAAACTAAGCCTTTCATTTTTCAGTTGAAATGGCTGATAGTTTAGTATTAGCACATAAATTCATTAGGAGACCAAATGAACCCCTAACAACAAAATATCGGTCACACTTTACAATAAGGTTGTATTAGTTAACATTAGTTAATGCATTAGTTAACATGAACTACTCATGAACAACACCTCTGTTCAGCATTAGCTCATCTTTGTTAACGTTAGCTCATAAAAATCCAGCTGTTCATGGTTTGTTCATGTTAGTTCACAGTGCATTAACTAATGTTAACAAGATTTAAATAATGCTTTAGTAAATGTTGAAATTAACAAAGATAAATAAATGCTTTATAAGTGCAGTTCATTATTAGTTCATGTTAGCTAATGAACCTTATTGTAAAGTGTTACCAAAATATCATATCAGAGCACCAAGAGAGAAGAGAAGGTCCATCATAGAGAAGAGTTTATTACTATAATGTAACGTTACTTGGATGATAAATCATAAGTTTTGATCAAAAGCCATATCAAAGACTTCATATTTACTGTAGAGCAAATGATTGCCGTGACATTAATGTCATTTCCTGTAAAGGGTCAATCAAGAATCAATAAAAACAACAACATAAGACTCTGAGAGTTTGAACAGAGCTGGGGATCATCTCTATATGGACACAGGACGCCCTAGCAACCACATAGAAGCCCCCTAGCAACACTGAGAGGCCCAACTGTCTGTTCGTCTATATTAAAAAAGACCTCAAGCCAGCAGTAAGTTTATCTTTCAAAATGTACATCTAGTTACACATTATATTCTTACTGTCTCTGCTATAGTTCCCGTGATCGGATCTTCTTATTGGTTTTATTTTATTTAGTCGATGTCAAATAAATGATGAAAGTGGAGAATCCGCGCGCAACTCAAAGTTACGGTACGCGACGCAGGTAAAAATAGACGATGAGAAGCGTTGTGGAAAATAAAATGATATATAAATAATGGGAAAACTGTCCATTTGTTTGTGAATTGACCGTAGCCGAGGTCCGGACCTCTGTATTTCTCCGAGGTGGAGGCATATATAATAAAGCTTGAGAAATAATCGCCTAATATAGTTTAAACTCCGCACCAATATCTTCAATACATTTCATATTTGACAGCTGTTTTAGCACAGAACTGGACAAATAATCAGGCAAACTAATAAACTTGTGTCTAATTTCACCGTTTTGAACAGAAAATAATCCTATAATTGAATACTTGTACTATTTTCGAGTAATTGCTCCATAAACCGCCAGGAAACAGCGGAGAGAAGGAGTAACGTTACACTAGTGATGTTTACTTTAGTACTTCACCAAAACCACAGAAGAATCGTGTAAAACACAGTAAACCTGGAGATTATTACTTGTGACATTAGAACTAAATATATGGATGAAAACATGTATAGCCTACAACTAAATTAACGGTTTTCTAATTTCACTAAACATTTTCATTCAAATTCGTGAATATTCTTCTCTGGAATTCCATTGTGCTACTGTGATGTCACAGTAGCAGGGATTAAAGCGCTTATACTTTGCTCAAGCGTTGCTGATTCTGGTGTTTCTTGCGTTTCTCTCTCGATTCGAGCTTTATTCACAACAATTTGCTAGCATTTTGAATACATTTATTGTGCAATATTATACTTGCCAATATTACACAGCTTTTATCTGAACACGCTTAACTCATCACAGATAAATACGACCCGTTGATCTTGCTGCAGATCCTGCGATCTACGCTAGCTATCCTAGTTAAGGCTTCACCATGGTGTTCTTGAGTTTATTAGGGCTATATGCTTATTTCCAGAGGACAGAGGTCAGCGACAGCCACTCAGATGAACACCAGAGCGATGATGATCCACCTGTGGAGAGGAATGATGATGGTAAATGAGATGTTATGACAATATTAACTCTTTTGGCTCTATTTTAATGTTTAAAGGACAGTCACACATGTTCAGGCACAGCTGAAGATTATTTTTATCTGTAACTTAATGTGTCACAATACAACATACAGCACATATTTGCACAATCACACATTAAAACTGAATTGTACTGCAAAATTCAGACTTAATAAACTCGACACGAGATACAGGACATTACACGCCATCTTTAAGTTCATATATAGAAATGAAAATGCCTCACTGTATGTTTCCTAAGAAGGTGAATATTAATGAATATTAATGACATGATGTGTGTTTATTGTTTGCACACATTGACTGACAACTGAAAAACTGGGAAGAATGTGTCCAGTGTGAATCGGCCGAAAAGTCACTTCATAATTTACAGCAAGCCTAGCGTCAGTAACACGAGTGTTTGATTAATAATGTTGGTGTCATTGCCCTCTGTAGGTCAGACGTCTCCTCAGGACAGCAGCGGACCTCCTCAGGTCCCCCACATCTCAGAGGAGCGCGCCACTGCTGACCCTCGAGACGATCACGACTGGATTGACGAGACCTTCGATGCTTTCACCCGTGCCGTGTCAAAACTTAATGCCTCCTTCCAAACCCCTGCCCATGTGTCACCTGACACGAGTGACGTCCCCCAGGCTTCAGGCAGTCTAGCGGAGGATAAGAGAACATTTATGGGTCAGTTTGCTGAGAAAACCCAAACATAACCCGACACACATGCATTCTTTCATCCGCAGTTCAGTGGTTTATACTTTACATTCATGCTTTCTTTAAGGGAAGCTGAGAACACGGAAATTAACTTTTTTTGACATTCAACAAGATCATTTAAATGTGTGTGTGTGTGTGTGTGTGTGTGTGTGTGTATGTGTGTGTGTAATGGCTACTGCAGTTCACTTGAATAGTACTGTAGTGTGACAAATGAGTTTTTAAAGGCACAAATATTTAAATTAGCAACTCAATTAATATATGAATCAGAAAAATATTGTTTAAATAGTTTTAGATCAAGTCGGTGACATTTCTTCCTTTCTTCTTTTCACAGACATCGGTTCCTGTAGATATGAGGTGGGCGTTGCACTGGGTGAAGGAGGCTTTGGGACGGTTTATGCAGCGACTCGGCTGAAAGATGGCCTTCAGGTACTTACAATTTCTATCTCGATGATTATTTTGGTCTTGTATTACACTCTTACCCAATCTTATATTCACTATTTAGTGCACGTCACATGTCAGGCCTGTTTAAATAGTCAAAATTTAAATTTACAATTAAATTCATGGAAATGTTCATGTTTGTTCAGGTGTAATGATTGTAATGTGTGAACTTTGAACACATGTACTGTAAATAATTCTAACGCAAATCCATTTTCTGTGTTTCTTCATCAGGTGGCGGTGAAACTGGCCGCCAAAGAGCTTGCAAAATATACCAGGGTTGTAAGTCGGCTCTGTTTGACCTCTCGGTCACTGTTTTCAATTTCAAACATCTCATATTAACATTAATCACAGACTATAAATCATAAATATTGATAACTGTTTGTCTTTCTTCAAGGACGGTTATTCCAGACCCATCCCGTTAGAAGTGGCTCTGCAAATGTCCGCCAATCGAGGGCCCAGTGTTCCTCAGATCGTCAAGCTCTTGGACTGGCAGGACGAGGCTGACCAATATGTGATGGTGCTGGAGCGGCCCATGCCCAGTCAGACCTTGCGTGACTTTTTACCAAACGTCACGGGCAGCAGATATCAAGATTTGGTTCGCCTGATTATGTTCCAGACCACTTTTGCGGCGCAGACATGCTGCCAGCGAGGAGTTTTCCACCGAGATATCAAACTCGAAAACTTGATTATTAACACCGACACCTTTGAAGTTAAATTAATTGACTTCGGATGTGGGGAATTCCTCAACAGCGCGGGATACACCTCCTTTTCTGGTATGTATAATTCTCAAAGCTGCAAGGTGTGTCTCAAACTCTGGTGACGATTGAGAGCCGTTCACACAGGACTCTGAGTGAGTCCAGCTCTCATGAAGCATTATGGGATGGGATCCACTGTTGCGATTAGCATCAAATCATTTCTTGCATGATAATGGATATAGTCAATGTTGTGTTAATGGAAATGTACTCATTCTTTCCTCCAGGCACAGATTATTACTGCCCCCCCGAGTTCTGGATAAAAGGACAATATCACGGGAAACCGGCGACAGTGTGGTCACTCGGCATCCTCCTATTCTTCATGATGTGCAAGAAATTTCCGAAGAAACGAGACCTGAATAAGATGAATCTGAACATCTGGACCAGAACTGGATTGTCTCAAGGTGAGATCTTCATGTCAGCAAAGGACAATTTTAATTCTGAATCTTATTAGACGGAACAAAACAACAGTGCAGGAGCATCTGAGCCCAGTGGCTTAATAAATGATGGTTTTGTGATATTTGTGAAGTTTAAGCGAATAATCAGACGTCTCTCCCTTCTCTCTCCACAGAATGCTGTGATTTGATTTGCCGCTGTCTGCAGGTCAACCCAAAGAACAGGATTGAGCTAGAGAAAGTCGGTCTCCACAACTGGTTTAAGGTATTAATTACATTTAGAAGATTTTGACACTAGCTTTAATTACAATACTTTTCCAAATGTGCTGCAAATCTCATGTAGTCAGATGACTAATTTCAGTGCTGTTTTTTACTAATTTCAGTGTATGTTTTTATATCAGATAAAAAGAAGGTAGTGGCGGGGTCCTGGCAGCAGCATGCGCTCCCTTCTTCGGTCCGGGACGGGACGGGCGACGGCTGCTTCTCTAGCTGTGGAGCTGAGGGGCAAAGCGGACGGGCCTTTCTCAAACAGGTACTGTACTGTGTGACATGGTGGTCCAGTGGGTTAAATCATGGAACTGATACGCAGAAGATTGCTGGTTCGATCCCAGCGGTCACCACCAGTTTGTCCTTGAGCAAAGCACTTTACTCCATGCTGCTCCAGGGGGATTGTCCCTGTAATAAGGGCACTGTAAGTTGCTTTGGATAAAAGCGTCTGCCAAATGCATAAATGTAGATGTTAATGTACTTCAAACAGGTCTGGCGACTCATCGTGGTGCAAGAATCCGTCCCTGCTCCCCTCCTGGACCTGTGAGGACACCAGCGTGCATGCACAGGGAGAGAGACGGTCTCTCGAGGAGAGGCGCTCAGCCTTTAACAGCGGCGTTGACGAGGCGCTGTGTGGGTCCTAACGCCCCAGTGTAGTGATGGGGACACTATACTGTCGTCCTTCGGATGAGACGTTAAACCGAGGTCCTGACTCTCTGTGGTCATTAAAGATCCCACGATGTCCTTCGAAAAGAGTAGGGGTGTAACCCCGGCATCCTGGCCAAATTTGCCTCCTAATCATCCCCATAGAAATATATATTTCAGTAATACTCATTACATGCAACGTGAGATATTTCAAGCCTTTATTTGTTATAATTTTGATTAGGGATGCACAATATTATCAGCACGACATCGGAATCGGCCGATAAACGCTTAAAATATAAAAATCGGCATCAGCCGATATGAAAAAATGATGCCGATATGCCTTGCCGATAACGTGTTGATATGCGCCTGCAACAACTCACGTGTGCAAGGAGTGCTATAGCGATAATATCACGTCAGCCGTGCGGCCATTCTTGAAGTAAAAACAAGCAAAATCATTGCATGTACGGTGATTTATATTGACAGTTTTTTAATGCTGCCTTGAATTTGTGAATGCGCGTACAGAAGGACGTGACCGTCAACGCAGAGTTGCCAGGTTTTCACAACAAAACTAGCCCAAAACAAGCACAATGGCGTCTCCCCACTCTCTCTAGCGCAGCAGCAGAAGCTCCTCCAGGTCCTAGTGCCCCCGCTGGAGTGTCATATATATTTATGGGGCGCTGTTGTTATAGTAATAAAATGAAAAGTAGAATACACAAATAAATTGAAGTAACTTCTTTTTCTGAATAAATAAAGCAGTAAGGATGTCAAATCACAAGCATGACACCTGTAAATTAAATACTTTTATATACAGTTTATTAATCTCTAATACAATTTTATGAAATGGATGATGAAAAATAATCCAAGGAGCTCTAGCTTCAAGTAAAAAATTCTACAATTATTTTAAAGACGGCATCAACTGATGCCATGCCACCCCCACTTCATGTGCACTAACATTACATCCAAAAATAAGATATTTATGTTACAACTGCATCTGTCTGGGGTGAAAAATCACTGACTTTATTATTGTTATTTTCAGAGCTTTTAATATACTCTTAATATAACAAGAACTTTATTAACATTTATTTATCTTTAACAAGCATCCTTTTAGTAAGGAGACCTCAGAAATCTGAAACCAGAATGAAACAAAAAAGCTTTTGCTCAAAATGGTGTTGTTTCCAAACAAAGGGAAATGAGTTGAAAAATATCGGCATATCGGATATCGGCAAAAATCCAATATTGTGCTTCCCTAATTTTGATGGTTATAGCTTACAGCTTATGAAAACCCCAAATTAGAATATTACATGAAATCTTCTAAATAAAAAATTGTTTTAAATACAGAAATGTCTGAAAGTATAATCTTGTGCATGAATTACTGCCTCAATGTGGCGTGGCATGGATGCTCTCAGCCTGTGGCACTGCTGAGGTGTTATGAAGACCAGGATGCTTCAATAGCGGCCTTCAGCTCTTCTGCACTGTTCGAGCTCATGTCTCTCATCTTTCTCTTGGCAATGCCCATAGATTCTCTACGGGGTTCAGGTCAGTTTGCTGGCCAATCAAGGACAGTAATCCCATGGCCACTGAACCAGGTTTTGGTACTTTTGGCAGTGTGGGCAGGTGCAAAATGAAGTCCGCATCTCCATAAAGCTTGTCTGCTGAAGGAAGCATGAAGTGCTCTAAAATGTCCTGGTAGGAGACGGCTGCGCTGACTCTGACTCAATAAAGCACAGTGGACCAACACCAGCCGATGACATGGCTCTCCAGACCAACACAGACTGTGGAAACTTCACACTGGACTTCAAGCGTCTTGGACTGTGTGCCTCTCCGTTCTTCCTCCAGACTCTGGGATTTGCTCTCATCAGAAGAGAGGACTGGAGCACTGAGCAACAGACCAGTTCTTTATTTCTTTAGCCCAGGTAAGACTCTTCTGAAAACAAGTGAATCCCATGTGAGATGGTGGTCCAGTGGGTTAAACCATGGAACTGATACACATAAGGTTGCTGGTTCAATCCCAGCGGTCACCACCAGTGTGTCCTTGAGCAAGGCACTTTACTCCATGTTGCTCCAGGGGGATTGTCCCTGTAATAAGGGCACTGTAAGTCACTTTGGATAAAAGTGTCTGCCAAATGCATAAATGTAAATGTCCAGGATCCGTCTGCGTGTGGCTCTTGATGCAGTAACTCCAGCCTCCACTCCTTGAGAAGCTCCGCCACACATTTGAATGGCCTTTTCCTGACAATCCTCATCCCTGCACCTTTTTCTTCCACACTTTTCCCTTCCACTTAACTTTCTATCCATGTGCTTTGATACAGCTCTTTGAGAACATCCGACTTGTTTTGCGATTCCCTTTTGAGGCTTTCACTCCTTGTGGAGGGTGTCAGTGATGGTTTCTGCACAGCTGTCAGGTCAGCGGTCTTTTTCCATGATTGTGAACTCTTCTGAACCAGACGGAGAGACATTTAAAGGCTCAGGAACCCTTTGCAGGTGTTTTGGATGAATCATCTGATGAGAGTGTGACACTTTGAGCCTACAATACTGAACCTTTTCACAATATTATAATTTCTGATATTTGGGGGTTTCATAAGCTGTAAGCCATAATCATCAAAATGATAACAAATAAAGGCTTGAAATATCTCACTTTGCTTGTAATGAGACTATATATTACATTAGTTTAATCTTTTAAGTTCAATTACTGAAATAAATTAACTTTTGAACGATATTCAAATTTTTCGAGTGTCTCCTGTATACTCTATATTGGCTTTATATACACCTGTGACTGGTCATAATGTGTGTTTATGTTTATAATATATAGCCTGCACTATATGGACAGAAGTATCGGGTCATTATGCGATGGCATTACAGCCCCTGTTGGTGTAATGGTCAGGCGAGACGTGTGTGTCGGTCCAGAGTCCAGTGCTGGCGTGCTTCACTCTCTGAGATCCGACGCTTGGCATTGATCGCTGATGTGAGGCTCGTGCTGGATTTAAACACCTGTGGTTCAGTTCAGTCTTTAACTGGACACTCTCCCAGAAGAAACACACGAGAGCAGAGATAAAGATGACATGAGTTCAGTCAGAGGTCAGAGGTCAGTGGAAGGGTCTGACATTTAAGAGTGTCCACTCGAAAGAAAAGGATACATCTTTAAAACACACATGCGCATTTCATAGAAACACATTTTGAATGCACAATTTTCAAGAAATGTTTGGAGTTCGGAAAAAAATGTCAACGTTATTTTAAATATATATATATATTTTTTTTTAATTAATTCGTAAATTTTCGGTACGTTTTTGAGTTTTCATGATGTGACATTTTAAAACAAGAATGAACCCAATCCTGACCTTAACCTGACCTTATCTGATATTTCAACGAAAATACACAAATGTGAAGTGTCACAGTTTTTACTGCAAATTATACAATGACTTCAAAACACTTCAAAACAACTGCACCAACGAGCTAATCTAGGATTTGTTGATCTAGGCTTTATTTTAAATCGAGTTGTGTTGCACCACTTAACTTTAAACCCAGATTAACAAATCGGGGAATAGAATTTAACCTGCGATTAAAACCTCCATTCACGATTCATTTTCGCAGCCATGTTGGATTCGCCATTGACAGCAACAATACTAATATTCAATTTCCTTCTTTACTGACCACCAGAAACTCTCTTTCTGACATAAGTAGCTCTTGCCAATAAAGTAAATAAACTTGTAAAATGTCAGCTGTCTTTATAAAGCGCTACGTAGAGAGACCGTTACTGATCAAGCAATGAAAACAGCGCGTGCGTAAAGTATATTTATAGTACCGATTAATGGAGTCTATTGTGGCAGTGTAATTTATGACAAAACAACCGCTCTTGACAGCACCGCCCATCCCGTTTGATCCACGAGTGGAGCGGGTATGAGAAACACGAGGCGCGGCCGCGATCACTGGCGCTCGCCTCATATTCTCCGCTGCATTTAAATGCTAAATATACTCCTCTCTTCTTTTCTTTGTCCAACACCGAAGTGTACCGAGATGAGTGACGGATCCGCATCCCAGACGTAAACTCACGTTCCACCATGACCCTCACACTCTGCTGGCTCTATTCTAGGGCTGTAATCAACCAAAGGAAATCTTGGACTGAAGTCTAAAAATCGACTAAAAATGACGTCAGGAAAAAAAGGTTAAATGAATCAGCTGCGCACTGTGCGCAGTACTTGATAGCCTTGTTGTCTGCCTAAATGAATTATAAATAAACATAAACTAGTAGGCTATTTGCAGTGTATTAAATAGTTTTTGAGCTGATTATTTTGGACTGAAATGAGTCTGACACCCGAGTCTGTCGGCTCTGACAGCGTTGCATCACGTGCACCTGCGCAATATCAGCCTATGATTTCTGAAAATATAGTACTATGTTGTCAACTAGTGATATCATCACAAGAACCTTTGGGGAATATGCAACATAATTTAGACATAATTGTTTTTGTCATATGTATTATAATAACTGACAGACAGTATCATTTCAGCCGCTCTGTGCAGCTCGAACATAGGATCAGCTCAGCTTCGTGGCTGAGACACGAATAGACTATTAACTTAAAGCTTTTACTCTTAAACACAAAAGGCACGTCCACTTTAATAAAAAAGGAATATTTATTAAACAAGCCAGATCAAGAGCAGAAACGTGCATAACTGAAAAATAAAGCATAGGCTCGAAACTAATACAAACAGTGGGCACAGCGCATCGCACATTAGGCTCCAAATAAAAAATAAAATAATAAAGTGCCCAAATCCAATAAATAATACTAGAAATACATTTGCAGTTTGCACAATAATAAAATGGACGGGGCAACTCAAAACAGACGGGGCAACGTAACGCAGACAAGTTGGCTTACCGTCTTTAGGTGATATGACATGTTTGTCAGCTGTGATATGCAAACTGTTGCTTGCAAAATTTGCATTCGACTTTTTTCCCATTTTCAATTTTAAAAAAATGCTGCCACACTGCCGATGTCTTTGTTGACATGGTAGAAGAGGACTGACAAGGAAAACGCTCTCACAGTTAAATAAATAATATACAGCAAACTAGCCTTCTTCAATCTGCCTCTCTTCTCCAGTGGGTTGGGCTAATCCAAAAGAAGTGGAAACAAGGGGGTGTTCTGAAGACAGACTGTTACCTGTGAAACAGGGCTGCTCTGAAAACACCCCCATTAGCAATTAGTGCTTTCCACCTGATGAAATGAACGCAGCAAAACTGATTAACCCTTGATCGGCCCTTGGGGTCCAGCTGACCCCACTGGACTTTTCCTCCATTTTTAAAAAGTGTTCCCTTCATCTCAGGGCCATGGGACTCTGTGACTTTTCCTAAATAATCTATCTAAACATGCACAGAAAAATCTGGGCTTGATTTGGTTGTTCTAAAGGTGTGTAAAAAAAATTACCGTTTAAGTCCCTCAGGGTCAGATTGACCCCACATTGAAAATGAATGGGAAAGTATAAAAAAATTAATGAAACTAAATCCAGTATAAATCTGAAAATTTCTACATATATATCAAGATCTCGTCCTAGAGCATAAACACAAAGTAGAACGAACTTTCTATCTCACACACACACACACACACACACAAACACACACGTGTGTGACTGCAACAGAGAGCATTTTATAGAAACTGGCAAATAAAATCAACAAAACTGGCATAAATCTGAAAAAATTCCATACATAAATGAAGGACAAATACTAGAGCACAAATGCAACATGGAACAATCATGTTCACTCACACACACACACACACACACACACACACACACACACACACACACACACACACACACACACACATGCATGCACACACAGGTGTCTAGGGCATTTTTTAGATTTTGTCAAATAAAAACAGTGTGAAGGGGTAGACACACACACACACACACACACACAGAAAGAGAGAGAGAGAGAGAGAGAGAGAGAGAGAGAGAGAGAGAGAGAGAGAGAGAGAGAGAGAGAGAGAGAGAGACAATGAGAGAAAGAGAGGGAAAAGGGCAAATAAAATAAAGATGAAAGGCAGCTAAACTTTTGCACTCTGAGAAAGTTTACTGTTGATGAAAGAGCTGCAGCAGTATTTTGAAAGCACCCCACAGTTAGCCCTCTACTGCATAGCGTTGCTCTCAGGCAACGGAAAGTGTTTTTAAGTTTAATTTCCAGTACATGTTTCTTTAAATAATTGCAACCAATCAAAATGGTCAAATGATTGCTATAGAATGGTCCAATAAGGTGTGGGAGTCACTATCAAGCATCATTTGAAGGCGGGGCTTCCTTTTCTGACATGTGGTCACATGAGCACATGGTGTGAGAAGAAGGGAAGATTATTTGCTTCAGTAATCTTATTTACAATTACATGAACTGTAAATAAAAAATATATGTATGTGCATGAAGGTGTAGAGAAGTTGTTTGTCAAGTTTTATTAACTTTTTTTTAATTTAGCATGTTTAGAAATTCAGTTTTTCTTCTTGTTGCCTCAGGGCAACGTTATGCGATAAGGGGTACTTTTTATGGAGGTCTTTGCTGACAATGTGTTTGGATGTTATCACACATCATTACATGTTATTTGTGCACAATATGGTAAAATAATAATAATAATAATTAAATTGTACTTTTACAGGCTAGTTTTCAGTGCAATAGCAATGCTAATGGTAGATATGTGTCTTTCTTGAAGGCCAAAATCAGTGTTTTTGCTTTTTCTGCACTGATGTTTACAGGAAAATGGACGCAGGGACATTTTATGGTAGAAAGGAGCTATCAGTCAGAATCATACCCAACAATGGATTTATTAGTGAGGACAGTGAGCTTGAGGAAAGTGACAGTGATGAAGAATGGACCCCAGAAAGAGGTTTGAGATTTGTTACATTATTTTTAAAAGGAAAATTACCACTGTTTGATGTGTGTAAATTGACCAAATACTACAATTAAATATTTGAAACCCATCATTAATTGAAAAGAGTGCCAGTTCCCTCTTGATTTCCCTAATAAACATTGAGACAATATTACATTTTTCTCTGTGATTTACTACCTATACTGCATAGCGTTGCCCTGAGGCAACAAAATAAAATCTGCTAAGGGGGTGGGTTTTAAAAAAAAAAATTTTTTGTTTGTTAATCTGTTATCTTAAATCTTCAAGAAAATAAGATTAATTTTTTTTTTTTAATGCAAAAACATAATTCATGCATTAGAGGGTTAGGGTATAAAAGTGGCTGTCTGAGTCCTGCACACAGCTCATTCTGTGGCAGCACCATGGCAAAAATAACTTCATTCTCTTTGTAAACTTTGTTCAATGCATGCGAGTGCTGCCGAATGTTCGAATATGACCAGTCATTTTTGCCGTCATCACCCGGCAGGGGCGGGTCTAGACAATTCCTCGTGGGGGGGCACAGACTCAGAGAGGGGTGGCACATTTAAATGCATGTAAACAGTGAACCAGTATAAATAGCCCTACACTGGAGGTAATAATACTGTATATTATTGATAACAAAACGTATTATAATGAGTGAAAAGGAATTCAAAATGAGCAACTTCAAATGTGATATGAAATAACTCAACAGTAGTAGAAGCACATGGGCTGTGGTAAATGCAATGCAAGCAAGATTTTTTCCATCATAGTTGTATATAGTTTTAAACAAGATGGACCAACATAATTGACAACAGTAGAACGGCTTTTGAGCTCGACAAGAAGCTGTAGCAGTGTTTATTCATATTTATATTACATTATAAATATATTAGTTGTGTTTCCCACAGGATTTTGTGAGACTGTGCTGGGTAGACATTGGTCCCTCTATGGGGTCCCGGTTGCATAGAAATGAATGGTGATGGTATGGGGCACATAAATGATAGTTCATAAATGGTAAAACATGTAGCGTATGCATTCGAACCATCAAAAATATTTAAACCTCCTCACATTATTAATCCATAATTGAGATTTAAATCCGAGTTTAAAGTTATGGAGCAACAGGATTAAAGTTAATCTATTTTAAATATAACTGTATTTGCATTATTGTAAGGGTAGGTTTAGGGTGTAGGCATTGATAAAACACATCTGGTAAGTAGTACATTTATTTATTGTTATTTTATTGTGAGATTTTGCCTCACCTCCGACCGTTGCTGTACCCCTTCTAGCCACAACTCTTCTTCTCTGCTTTTAGTGGCAGAATTACAGCGCCACACATAGATAACAGTGTTAAGTTTCTAACAGCACTTTGTGTTTTCTGTTCTTAAACCCTCGACAAAACTTAAAGGAAGCATTTGACTCAAGATCATTTTGCTATCTTATCTTATCTCGCTCTATGCTCACCTGCACTCGTAAATGCAGTGATGGACAGCTGTCTTTTACTATTTTGTAAGCTCATTTTCAATTTTCATCCAAGTAATTCCAAAAATCGCAAGTTTTAGTGGGATTTATCATGCATTCACTGCATTTAAGGCCAACAAATCTTGAATATTCGTGTCTAGTATGTGTCACACTATTCTTGTGTCTGTTGTGTGTGTTAGTTCAGGGAACATTTCTGTCCTCGTGTGTATATTGTGTCACTAACCTCTGGATTGTGTTTTATCAGTGCTGATGGGTTATAGAAACCGATGATTCTGAGTGAATCTGTTGAAAGGACTCAGGTAAGTCTGGATCAATAGGTAGGTATCTCAGGTGAGTCTGGAGCAATAGGTAGGTATCTCAGGGGAGTCTGGATCAATGGGTAGGTATCTCAGGTGAGTCTGGAGCAATAGGTAGGTATCTCAGGTGAGTCTGGATCAATAGTTAGGTATCTCAGGTCAGTCTAGATCAATAGGTAGGTATCTCAGGTCAGTCTAGATCAATAGGTAGGTATCTCAGGGGAGTCTGGATCAATTGGTAGGTATCAGGTGAGTCTGGATCAATAGGTAGGTATCTCAGGGGAGTTCGGATCCATAGGTAGGTATCTCAGGAAAGTCTGGATCCATACGTAGGTATCTCAGGTGAGTCTGGATCAATAGGTAGGTATCTCAGGTGAGTCTGGATCAATAGGTAGGTATCTCAGGTGAGTCTGGATCAATAGGTAGGTATCTCAGGGGAGTCTGGATCCATAGGTAGGTATCTCAGGTGAGTCTGGACCAATAGGTAGTTCATGAGTTTGTGTGCCCATATAATCTTAGTGAAAGTGGTAAACAGATTTGGCGAGCTGTCTGCTATAGAGGGGCTCGGAGAGGATATTCTACCCGAGCTCCGATTGCCCCCCAATAACAGGCAAAATTGTACAAAAGGAGGAGCAGGGGAGGAGGAGGGATGCTGCAGGAACTAAAAATGGGAAGAGGTAAGCTGCTGGTCTTATACCTTGGTATTAATTGGAAGATTAGATGGGCGTACTCCTCACGAAATTACGTTTAATAACTTCACTTCATGAGTTTGTGTGCCCATATAATCTTAGTGAAAGTGGTAAACAGATTTGGCGAGCTGTCTGCTATAGAGGGGCTCGGAGAGGATATTCTACCCGAGCTCCGATTGCCCCCCAAAAAACATAAATGCAGAAACAGACAGCAAGCGAGAATTCTGTGATTTAAACTGATTACTTAAGGAATTTGCATAATTATTTCAATAGTCTATAAGACCCCCCAAAAAAATTGGAGAACAGAAGGAATGGGAGACTGCACTGCAGCAGCAGGATTTAAGTAGGCAGGTCACTGCTGTGGCGGTTTTAAAACAGGTGAGGTGCTGCAGTGGCAGCATGGATTGAGTGGGGCACTGCAGTATCAGTATCAAATTGGTGGAGAACTGCAGCGCAATACCAGGCGGAGCACTGCAGTAGTAGTATCAAATTGGCGGGGCACGGCAGCAGCAGAATCAGACGTAGCAGTGCGGCAGCAGCATCAAATTGGCGGAGCACTGCAGCGGCAGTATCAAATTGGCAGAGTCTCAAATTGGCCGGCACTGCAGCGGCAGTCTCAAGCGAAGCACTGCAGCAGCAGCAGTCTCAAATTTGGCGGGGCACTGCAGCGGCAGTCTCAAATTGGTGGGGCACTGCAGCGGCAGTATCAAGTGAAGCCAAACACTGCAGCGGCAGTCTCAAATTGGCAGGCACTGCAGCAGCAGTATCAAGTAAAGCCAAACACTGCAGCGGCAGTCTCAAATTGGCAGGCACTGCAGCGGCAGAATCAAGTAAAGCCAAACACTGCAGCGGCAGTCTCAAATTGGCGAGCACTGCAGCAGCAGTATCAAGTAACGCCAAACACTGCAGCGGCAGTCTCAAATTGGCAGGCACTGCAGCAGCAGTATCAAGTAAAGCCAAACACTGCAGCGGCAGTCTCAAATTGGCAGGCACTGCAGCGGCAGTATCAAGTAAAGCCAAACACTGCAGCGGCAGTCTCAAATTGGCAGGCACTGCAGCAGCAGTATCAAGTAAAGCCAAACACTGCAGCGGCAGTCTCAAATTGGCAGGCACTGCAGCGGCAGTATCAAGTAAAGCCAAACACTGCAGCGGCAGTCTCAAATTGGCGGGGCACTGCAGCGGCAGTATCAAGTAAAGCCAAACACTGCAGCGGCAGTCTCAAATTAGTGGGGCACTGCAGCGGCAGTATCAAGTGAAGCCAAACACTGCAGCGGCAGTCTCAAATTGGCAGAGCACTGCAGCACCAAGCGGAGCACTGCAGCATCAAGCGGAGCACAATACTGCAGCAGCGGTATCAAATTGGTTGAGTACTGCAGCAGCGGTATCAAATTGGTGGAGCACTGCAGCAGCAGTATCAAGTAAAGCCAAACACTACAGCAGCAGTATCAAATTTGCGAGGCACTGCAGCAGCAGTATCAAATTGGTGGAGCACTGCAGCGGCAGTATCAAAATGGTGGAGCACTGCGGCAGCAGTATCAAATGGTGGAGCACTGCAGCACCAAGCGGAGCCCTGCAGCATCAAGCGGAGCACTGCAGCATCAAGCGGAGCACAATACTGCAGCAGCGGTATAAATTTGGTGGAGCACTGCGGCAGAAGTATCAAATGGTGGAGCACTGCAGCGGCAGCATCAAATGGTGGAGCACTGCAGCGGCAGTATCAAATGGCGGAGCACTGCAGCACCAAGCGGAGCACTGCAGCATCAAGCCGAGCACAATACTGCAGCAGCGGTATCAAATTGGTGGAGCACTGCAGCAGCAGTATCAAATTGGTGGAGCACTGCAGCGGCAGTATCAAATTGGTGGAGCCCTGCAGCAGTAGTATCAAATGGTGGAACACTGCAGTGGCAGTATCAAATTGGTGGAGCCCTGCAGCAGTAGTATCAAATGGTGGAGCACTGCAGCAGCAGTATCAAATTGGTGGAGCACTGCAGCGGCAGTATCAAATTGGTGGAGCCCTGCAGCAGTAGTATCAAATGGTGGAGCACTGCGGCACCAAGCGGAGCCCTGCAGCATCAAGCGGAGCTCTGCAGCATCAAGCGGAGCTCTGCAGCATCAAGCGGAGCACAATACTGCAGCAGCGGTATCAAATTGGTGGAGCACTGCGGCAGCAGTATCAAATGGTGGAGCACTGCAGCGGCAGCATCAAATGGCGGAGCACTGCAGCGGCAGTATCAAATGGTGGAGCACTGCAGCAGCAGTATCAAATTGGTGGAGCACTGCAGCGGCAGTATCAAATTGGTGGAGCCCTGCAGCAGTAGTATCAAATGGTGGAGCACTGCGGCACCAAGCGGAGCCCTGCAGCATCAAGCGGAGCACTGCAGCATCAAGCGGAGCACAATACTGCAGCAGCGGTATCAAATTGGTGGAGCACTGCGGCAGCAGTATCAAATGGTGGAGCACTGCAGCGGCAGCATCAAATGGCGGAGCACTGCAGCGGCAGTATCAAATTGGTGGAGCACTGCAGCGGCAGTATCAAATGGCGGAGCACTGCAGCACCAAGCGGAGCACTGCAGCATCAAGCGGAGCACTGCAGCATCAAGCGGAGCACAATACTGCAGCAGCGGTATCAAATTGGTGGAGCACTGCAGCGGCAGTATCAAATTGGTGGAGCACTGCAGCGGCAGTATCAAATTGGTGGAGCCCTGCAGCAGTAGTATCAAATGGTGGAGCACTGCAGTGGCAGTATCAAATGGTGGAGCACTGCAGCGGCAATATCAAATTTGCGAGGCACTGCGGCAGCAGTATCAAATTGGTGGAGCACTGCAGCGGCAGTATCAAATTGGTGGATCCCTGCAGCGGCAGTATCAAAATAAAGCCAAACCCTGCAGCAGCATCAAATTTATGAGCACTGTGGCAGCAGTATCAAATTGGTGGAGCACTGTGGTGGCAGCATCGAATCCAGCGAGGTTTGCAGGCATCGGTTGGATTGAGTTTCGTGGGGAAACCATCTTAAGAGAGTTAGGTGGCTTGTTTGATGGGGCTGAGGTCGAAACGAATGTAAGTTTGAAAGGCATCTGAGGACCACCAACCCAGAAGTTTAATTTGATGGTCTGGCAGTCCTTTTGGCTGCGATGGAGGCTGCTCCTATGTGGAAGGAGTGAGATGAATACAAGTGAGCTTGGATACCAGAGTGGGTGAGGATGTGCTTAAGCTTTTTATGAAACCAATGCCTGATGACAGGAAGGTTGGTCTCATCAATGAACAGCGGGTCGAGCTGAGAAGAGATCTGAACCTCCCTGTGTGCAAGGGAGAAAGAAAGATATTGATATGGCTGGATGGGTGTCAGGAGTAAATGGCCGTTTTTAAAATGATCAGTTTTGCTGCATTGATGAGGAAACGGATGGTGTCCTCGTTTAAAACTTGGAGATCGGAGATGGTTGGATGGATGGCCGTAGATTAGAAAAATTGAATGCCGCTGAGATAGACTTTGATGGTACTAGGTTGGACGGACTTAATCTGGTTGCGATATGAGATGAATGAAGAATTTGAAAGGAGGAAAAAAGTTGGTAGGTAGGTATCTCAGGGGAGTCTGGATCCATAGGTAGGTATCTTAGGGGAGTCTGGACCAATAGGTAGGTATCTCAGGGGAGTCTGGATCCATAGGTAGGTATCTCAGGTGAGTCTGGACCTATAGGTAGGTATCTCAGGTGAGTCTTGATCCATAGGTAGGTATCTCAGGTGAGTCTGGACCAATAGGTAGGTATCTCAGGTGAGTCTGGATCAATAAGTAGGTATCTCAGGTGAGTCTGGATCCATAGGTAGGTATCTCAGGTGAGTCTGGACCAATAGGTAGGTATCTCAGGTGAGTCTGGATCAATAGGTAGGTATCTCAGGGGAGTCTGGATCCATACGTAGGTATCTTAGGGGAGTCTGGACCAATAGGTAGGTATCTCAGGGGAGTCTGGATCCATAGGTAGGTATCTCAGGTGAGTCTGGACCTATAGGTAGGTATCTCAGGTGAGTCTTGATCCATAGGTAGGTATCTCAGGTGAGTCTGGACCAATAGGTAGGTATCTCAGGTGAGTTTGGATCAATAGGTAGGTATCTCAGGTGAGTCTGGATCCATAGGTAGGTATCTCAGGTGAGTCTGGACCAATAGGTAGGTATCTCAGGTGAGTCTGGATCAATAGGTAGGTATCTCAGGGGAGTCTGGATCCATAGGTAGGTATCTCAGGTGAGTCTGGATCAATAGGTAGGTATCTCAGGTGAGTCTGGATCAATAGGTAGGTATCTCAGGTGAGTCTGGATCAATAGGTAGGTATCTCATGTGAGTCTGGATCAATAGGTAGGTATCTCAGGTGAGTCTGGATCAATAGGTAGGTATCTCAGGTGAGTCTGGATCAATAGGTAGGTATCTCAGGGGAGTCTGGATCCATAGGTAGGTATCTCAGGTGAGTCTGGACCAATAGGTAGGTATCTCAGGGGAGTCTGGATCCATAGGTAGGTATCTCAGATGAGTCTGGATCAATAGGTAGGTATCTCAGGGGAGTCTGGATCCATAGGTAGGTATCTCAGGGGAGTCTGGATCCATAGGTAGGTATCTCAGGGGAGTCTGGATCCATAGGTAGGTATCTCAGGTGAGTCTGGAGCAATAGGTAGGTATCTCAGGTGAGTCTGGAGCAATAGGTAGGTATCTCAGGGGAGTCTGGATCCATAGGTAGGTATCTCAGGTGAGTCTGGACCAATAGGTAGGTATCTCAGGGGAGTCTGGATCCATAGGCAGGTATCTCAGATGAGTCAGGATCAATAGGTAGGTATCTCAGGTGAGTCTGGATCAATAGGTAGGTATCTCAGATGAGTCTGGATCAATAGGTAGGTATCTCAGGGGAGTCTGGACCAATAGGTAGGTATCTCAGGGGAGTCTGGATCCATAGGTAGGTATCTCAGGGGAGTCTGGATCAATAGGTAGGTTTCTCAGGTGAGTCTGGATCCATAGGTAGGTATCTCAGGTGAGTCTGGAGCAATAGGTAGGTATCTCAGGGGAGTCTGGATCCATAGGTAGGTATCTCAGGTGAGTCTGGACCAATAGGTAGGTATCTCAGGGGAGTCTGGATCCATAGGCAGGTATCTCAGATGAGTCTGGATCAATAGGTAGGTATCTCAGGTGAGTCTGGATCAATAGGTAGGTATCTCAGATGAGTCTGGATCAATAGGTAGGGTTCTCAGGTGAGTCTGGATCAATAGGTAGGTATCTCAGATGAGTCTGGATCAATAGGTAGGGTTCTCAGGTGAGTCTGGATCCATAGGTAGGTATCTCAGGGGAGTCTGGATCAATAGGTAGGTATCTCAGGGGAGTCTGGATCCATAGGTAGGTATCTCAGGTGAGTCTGGATCAATAGGTAGGTATCTCAGGTGAGTCTGGATCCATAGGTAGGTATCTCAGGTGAGTCTGGATCCATAGGTAGGTATCTCAGGGGAGTCTGGATCCATAGGTAGGTATCTCAGGTGAGTCTGGATCAATAGGTAGGTATCTCAGGGGAGTCTGGATCCATAGGTAGGTATCTCAGGTGAGTCTGGACCAATAGGTAGGTATCTCAGGTGAGTCTGGAGCAATAGGTAGGTATCTCAGATGAGTCAGGATCAATAGGTAGGTATCTCAGGTGAGTCTGGATCAATAGGTAGGTATCTCAGATGAGTCTGGATCAATAGGTAGGTATCTCAGGGGAGTCTGGACCAATAGGTAGGTATCTCAGGGGAGTCTGGATCCATAGGTAGGTATCTCAGGGGAGTCTGGATCAATAGGTAGGTTTCTCAGGTGAGTCTGGATCCATAGGTAGGTATCTCAGGTGAGTCTGGAGCAATAGGTAGGTATCTCAGGGGAGTCTGGATCCATAGGTAGGTATCTCAGGTGAGTCTGGACCAATAGGTAGGTATCTCAGGGGAGTCTGGATCCATAGGCAGGTATCTCAGATGAGTCTGGATCAATAGGTAGGTATCTCAGGTGAGTCTGGATCAATAGGTAGGTATCTCAGATGAGTCTGGATCAATAGGTACGGTTCTCAGGTGAGTCTGGATCAATAGGTAGGTATCTCAGATGAGTCTGGATCAATAGGTAGGGTTCTCAGGTGAGTCTGGATCCATAGGTAGGTATCTCAGGGGAGTCTGGATCAATAGGTAGGTATCTCAGGGGAGTCTGGATCCATAGGTAGGTATCTCAGGTGAGTCTGGATCAATAAGTAGGTATCTCAGGTGAGTCTGGATCAATAGGTAGGTATCTCAGGTGAGTCTGGATCCATAGGTAGGTATCTCAGGTGAGTCTGGAGCAATAGGTAGGTATCTCAGGGGAGTCTGGATCCATAGGTAGGTATCTCAGGTGAGTCTGGATCAATAGGTAGGTATCTCAGGGGAGTCTGGATCCATAGGTAGGTATCTCAGGTGAGTCTGGACCAATAGGTAGGTATCTCAGGTGAGTCTGGAGCAATAGGTAGGTATCTCAGGGGAGTCTGGATCCATAGGTAGGTATCTCAGATGAGTCTGGATCAATAGGTAGGTATCTCAGGTGATATATCGCTACACCCCTATCGCCGACTTAACCTCTGCAGCCGAAAACACAGAAAACATTAGCAATAAATTATTCACATGTTTAAACACTCCTTGCTGTTTTTTTTTTTCACAACACATTCATAATCATTACTTTTGCTGGTGCGCTGTGGCAAGCTTTGTGATTAGGCTGTGTGGCTAATTAATATACATGTGCGATTGGTCAACTCAATCACTTAAATGAACGACTACCAGTCGACTAGAAATCTTAGATCTTTAGTCGAGGGCAGCCCGACTGAACGGAGGGTTTAAATACACAGACCAACCGATGGAGCTAAAAGAGACACAGGTGATCACAATGGGTTGCTACGGAAACAAATGATCACACATTAAGAAACTAGTGCTGTGTTCGTAATCGCCCCCTATACCCTCACTCACTATTCCCTACATTACTGCACTAATGTAGTCCACTAATGTAGTCCACTTGTACCCCTTTTCCACCAAAGCAGTGCTAGAGCTAGTTCAGAGCCAGAGCTAGTCCCAGTTCATAGTTGGTTCAACTGAGGAGCCCTCTAAGAACCGTTTGCTTTTCCAGATGCTGAGAGCCACAACAGAGCCAGGTCTTACGTCACTGTATACGTCTCATCTTTCTCAGCAACGCTAGCGAGGCAGCGGCAGTGTTGCCAAGTCCGCGGTTTTCCCGCAGTATTGGGCTACTTCATCACTGTTGCTGCGGGCTGATATTTAGCCCCGGGAATGCTAATTTTAGTAGGAAACCATGCCAAAAAAACACATATTTTACCCCCAAATGTGATTTTTACCAGGGAAGCCCCCTGAAACGCGACTGGGCTTGTTTTGAGTAGCAATTGGGCGGGTTTTGTTGTGAAAACCAGGCAACCCTGGGCTGTAGGTTTTCCGAGATGCATCGGCGCTGCACAGACCGATCCATGTATGATATTAAAAAAACACACGAGTGAATCAAAAGCATAAGGAGTCGTGTGCTCTCGCTGGACTCGTTATCATGCGGCGATCGGTCTGCACAGCACCGCTGCGAACAAGCCTTCCATCAACAATGCAAACGTTGCGTTACTATTGATTCACGTGGCTTTACGATCCTACATCGGCATCAAAACACAGCGAATCCAACGCATTCATGCAGTTCGCCGTAATTTGTATAGACGGAGATTACAAACGAGCAGCAGCTGTTAGCTCCATTAGCTGCTATTTCAACAATGGCGGATCTCAAGTTTGTGTTGGTCTTGTTGACCCCGCCCCCAGCGCCTGATGTAATCGGTTCTTACTTCTAGCCCTGTTCTAGCCCAGCAATGTTTTGGTGCTACTTAAGAACCACTTTTCCTGGCTCGGAGCTGGGGCTTTGGGTGTGGAAACACAAAGAACCGATTTGAAACTAGGCTCTGGCTCCGATCTAGCTCTAGCACTGCCTTGGTGGAAAAGGGGCATTGAAGGAGTGAATGAAAACCAGTAAGTGAATTCAGACACTGGGTGCTCCAGAAGGGCTGCCGCTTTTGCATAGTTTGTGCTGTTTAATAATCATTTGAAACGCAGCAAACTGGCAGCTCCAGTAGTAATGACAAGATTCATCTTGATTAACTATATAATAACTAGCATGTATAAACCATAAATAAACACAATTTAATAACCAATTCAACAGGAATTTATACCTGTCTGATATTACACTGGATTAGCGTGGTTTGTAAAATGGATGTATGGATGATTCAGGTGACTTTCACAGTGCATTATGGGTATTCTCTAGCCGTTGAGCGTACAGCAGTTGTTCACTTGTGATTGTGGTGCATTGTGGGATAGAATGAGTGCACACGATAATGTCCACTATGGTTTCAGACACATTACACTCTTTATATTTTTCTCATTTACACAAAAGTTGACATGACACGTAAGAACTACACACTAAGCTTGATTTTATATTTAATCTTGTATTTATATGAGCTTTTGTTATTCATATCAGAATCTGCACAAAAAAATGTAAAATGTATACTAGGCAATGAGTGAAGGTACATTATGTGGAGAAAACGTTTATATGCCAGTTTAATGGCTTTCAGTTTTTTTTTTTCCAGATTTTCTTGTACAGATTCAATCAGAAGATGTGAAAAGTGCAGAATATGATCCATCAGGACTGTGTTGGGATAGAGAAGGAGTTCCGGACTCTCCGAAATACTGAAGCCCGATTGAATCACGTCTGTGCACTTCAGCCCAGCAAAACAGGCGGAGTCGACTGTCTATATAAGTCAGCACTTAATAGCAATTAGTTTAAGTTTTAGTTCAGGTTTTACCCGAAAGTAAGAATTTTAACGGATTAATACTATCAGTTAAACGGTTTATAGTAGGGCTGGGCAAAAACAAATTTATTTTTTGATTAATCGTTTTTAAAATGTGGTCGATTAAAATTTGATTCTCAAAGGCCATAAATCGATTTTTTCCCCATATTTATTTCCGCAAACATTGAACATAAGATTAACGTCAATCTAAATACTAGTCTTCTCCACTAGATGTCACCCTCTTAGTGGCCTTGCGCTGTTGCAAAGGAGTGAGAGGCGCATCTGTCATTCATTTATTTAATGCTTAAATGGCGGCTTCCGGTGCGTTGTTGACGTTTGTAATGCTGAGGTGAAATGCTACAAATCTGCAGAACCATTTGATGATGAGACATCACCCAGACGTTGCAACACTCCCACAGCCGAGCACACAACCGCTAAAAATAGATCACATACATGCGAATGCTTGCCTTGCATTATGATCATTAAACTTGAGCGTTTACTTACACACATATGTTAGCCATTATAGACATATTCAAATCTACTGAGTCAATAGACAGCGCAGGACCAATAATTCAAACCTAATCGCTATAATTCAAACAAATTCTACAGCAGCACCATAGAGAGTCTGCTGACTGGCTGCATCACCACCTGGTACGGCAACAGTACCGCCCGCAGCCGCAAGGCCCTGCAAAGGGTAGTGCGCACGGCCAGCTGCATCATCGGAGGTGAGCTTCCCTCCCTCCAGGACATTTACGCCAGGCGGTGTGTGAAGAGAGCTCAGAGGATCATCAGAGACTCTAGCCACCCGAGCCATGGGCTGCTCTCACTGCTGCCATCAGGCAGACGGTACCGCAGCATCAGAACACGCACCAGCCGACTCCAGAACAGCTTCTTCCCACAAGCAATCAGACTACTTAACTCCTGATCCATCAGGATCATAACACACTCTGGACAGAATATCACTCAGCACAACCCACTGTAGATACACACACATTATATACACATTTATTTATCATACAGCATCTATTGCACTTTGGATTTAAATTTTTCAATCTGTGAATAATATTTTATACTATACATTGTATATTATTATTATTATTATAGCGTAATGTATATTGTTTAGTGTATGTTTAGTGTATATTGTTTAAAGTATATGTATATTGTAAGTATGTGTATATTGTTTAAAGCTGTGAGAACTACACTCACATTGTGTAAATTATTTATTGTTTATTGTAGTGTATACTGTGCTGTGAGTAATTGTGTGCGCATCAGATGTGTAATCTGTTGTTGCTTAAATGTTGTACATGTCATGTCATGACTACTATGTTGCTCGGAACTGCACCTAAGAATTTCACCAACTGCATATGGTAGAGTGACAAATAAAGTGATTTGATTTGATTTGCTTATATTATAAACAGATTTCCTCAAATAAAAGTTAGTCCACACGGCAACTACTTGTGTCCAGGGATGAACGCGCTTCTCGTGTATGAAAAGTAACGAGTGGTGCAGAGGGAGGCTCGGACGCCGGGGGCTCCGTCTCATCCCCCATCGGAGAGATGACCGAGCGGCGCATCCCGCAAAGAAAGCTCCCATTCCCAGTTACGACCTCAATCCTCGAAAGGCCTCTTCAGGCACTACGATTGACCCAAATTACAGACGGTTTCGCCGGCGCGTTTCCGAGATATAGCCTTTTAAAGTTTCAACTCGTTCAATCCGGGCACGAATCAAAGCTCAGACGCCTCCATAAAAATGGACGGAGTGAGAATGACGGGCAGCAAAATCCCAAGAAAAGCTTGTCGTGTACTGAAAATCATCCAATATCCTTTTAATGTTTTAGAATAAATATATCAAAATATCCATAAATACTCAATTGTATAAAATACTGCTCAGATACAGTTTTTAGAATAAAGTTGCATCAAAATTGTATTGTATTTAACAATTGTATGCATTTAAAATATAGAGACGGGTTCTGTTTTAATGTACCCGAGTGTACCTAAAATTTAAAAATATATATTTTTAATTTCCCACTTGTAAACCTGTTCACTGTTCTTTTTTATAAATATAGTATTTGTATTAAATCTATATTCATTGAGTTGAATCAAGAATCGAAATCGAATCGAATTGGAACATCTGAATCGATACCCAGCCCTAGTTTAAAGGGCATTTTATTTTTAAGGGTCTTTTTAGTTTTTTTGCTGCATGGTCATGGGCGTCGGAAGCAAAAAGAAATGTGGGTGGGTCCTCTAAGAAAAATGTTACTGGAGTAGATGCCATTTACATTAAGTACAAATATACGGCCTTGTTTGCTAAACGTCTGGTTGGACAAGACAAAATTACGGAAATCACCACGTCATAGAGATCAGCAATAGTGTAGAGGTCAGACGCATGGCATCAAGTTTTGACGCAAATCGCAGAGGTTCGAATCCGCCTTTTGCTGAACTCACTCTACTCCCTTTTCCCATCACATATCAGAACGGAAAGGCATTTATTTTAAATAAAAATGAAGAAAATATCAGAAAAGTGGAAATAAAGCATCTAACATGTGTTTAATAATAAGTGTTTATCGGTTAGGGGTGAACAGACGTGCTGAATAAGAGACAATAAAAGTGAGTGGGTCCAATATCATTGATCGTATAAAGTGGGTGGGTCTTGTCCCGCCCACACACAATGGTTCTGACGCCCATGTGCATGGTTAATGGAAAAATATGCTGTATTTGTTCACTCACGGGGCGCGTCGACACGTGCAACCACACGTGCTTACACAGACATATTTTGCAAAATGAAGCAAATGGAAAAGAAGTAGGCCAACTGTGTGGGACGATTTTGACAGAAAGGGCGACGAAATTACTTGCAAAATATGCTACACCGTATTAAAATACAGCAGCAGCACAAGCTCCTGACTGGTGCAAAGCAAATGAATGGCGCTTCCCAAGGCTGGCCGCTCTAGCGAGGCGTTATCTCTGTATTCCCGGGGCATCAGTGCATCTGAGAGGGTGTTTTCTACCGTAGGTCTAACTGTCAACAGGCTGCGCTCCAGACTAACCCACAGCACTTAGACATGTTACTTTAAATAAAAAATTTAAAAAACAGTCAAGCTGTGGATTGAGGTAGGCCTGCTATTTTTATTTGACGAAAAAAACTATTCTGGTTCTTCAAAGCTTCAAACAGATTCAGTGTATTTTCGTTTTGTCATCTTAATTTGTTAATTATTTAAGTGAAAAATATTTAGTGTAGGGCGATTTATTTTATGCTTTTTATTTATATTATTTTATTCTGTTTTTCTCTGTTGTCAGAAACGCTGCTGTGATAATGTGAATCCAGTGTCCTGTATGCTGCGGTTTGCACGGTAAAATAAACTCGTTTTAACGGGTCACAGACACTCGTCAATTGTATTTTCATTTAATGCCAATTCAATATCATAATCTTATCAGTTAACAGTTAATATTCGGATAATGAGTGGCGGTTGTCGGTAACGCCAGTCTCTCATGAACACGCAGACGACAGTTAGAGAAAACAGTTTATAAAGTTTTAAAGAAGGCCTTTATTAACCCTCCAGAGCCGTGTGGAGCAGTTATATGATGGATAGATGCACTTTTATGATGGATGGATGCACTTTTATGATAGATAGATATAGATGCACTTTTATATGATGGATAGATGCACTTTTTATGATGGATGCACTTTTATGATGGATAGATGCACTTTTATGATGGATAGATGCACTTTTATGATAGATAGATGCACTTTATATGATGGATAGATGCACTTTTATGATGGATGGATGCACTTTTATGATAGATAGATAGATGCACTTTTATGATGGATGGATGCACTTTTATGATAGATAGATGCACTTTTATGATGGATGCACTTTTATGATGGATAGATGCACTTTCATGATGGATAGATGGACTTTTTATGATGATAGATGCACTTTTATGATGGATAGATGCACTTTTATATGATGGATTGATGCACTTTTATATGATGGATTGATGCACTTTTATATGATGGATAGATGCACTTTTATGATGGATAGATGCACTTTTATATGATGGATAGATGCACTTTCATGATGGATAGATGCACTTTTATGATGATAGATGCACTTTTATATGATGGATAGATGCACTTTTATATGATGGATAGATGCACTTTTATATGATGGATAGATGCACTTTTATGATGGATAGATGCACTTTTATATGATGGATAGATGCACTTTTATGATGGATAGATGCACTTTCATGATGGATGGATGCACTTTTATGATGGATAGATGGATAGCCAGGGCTTTTGTAATATAACTCTGATTAGTCGGTGATGTAGGACTGCTCGCGACTCTCCAGAGCCACTGGATTTCGTCATCCGCAAATAAACGTAATAAAGCCTGAACCTCGTTGTTGGTCCATTAGTCGTATTTTTTAAACTGTATTATTATCAAACTCGTTTAAACGGGTCACAGACACTCGTCAATTATATTGATGGATAAATGCACTTTTATGATGGATGGATGCACTTTTATGATGGATAGATGCTCTTTCATGATGGATAGATGCACTTTTATGATGGATAAATGCACTTTTATGATGGATAGATGTACTTTTATGATGGATAGATGCTCTTTCATGATGGATAGATGCACTTTTATGATGGATAAATGCACTTTTATGATGGATAGATGTACTTTTATGATGGATAGATGCACTTTTATGATGGATAGATGCTCTTTTATGATGGATAGATGCACTTTTATGATGGATAGATGCACTTTTATGATGGATAGATGCTCTTTTATGATGGATGGATGGATGCACTTTTATGATGGATAGATGCTCTTTTATGATGGATAGATGCACTTTTATGATGGATGGATGCACTTTTATGATGGATGGATGAGCAGAAAAATGCACACATCTATGGTATATATGAGTATATAATTATTAGTTATAATTAGAGTTATAATTGAGTCTGCGGCGTCTCAAGTGTCAACTACAAAATTCCTGGGAGTTTTTGTTGACGAGAGCCTGAGCTGGAGGAAACAAACTGACTATGAGCAGAAAAATACACACATCTATGGTATAATAAGGAGGTCAGGCTTCTTGTTACTACAGAAACTCTTCTTACTCTCTACTATAGTTTAATTTATCCGTATCGCTCATATTGTAATATAGTTTGGGCAAATACTTTTCCTACTACTCTTCAAAAAATGTATGGATATACTATAAATGCATATACTTCATCAGCTTCTTTATTTCAGAAACTTCAAGTTCTTACTATTTATGATATTAATATTTCTCAAATATGTTTTCATTTATAAGATATATTCAAGTAAAGGGAACTTTCCAGAGCAATGTCAGATGTATTTTAAAGTAAATTCAGGTTCGCTGTCCCTTAACTCGTCAATCTACAGATTTTCCTCTTCCTAAATTTCTCACTTGTGGAGGTCAATCCTCAATAAGATATAGGGGTATTAAATTATGGAATGGTTATCCCATTTAGCAAGAAAATGTTCTTCTTTAATATGTTATGAACGATGGATAAAGGATCATTTTATTGCTGCCTTGTAATTGTGTTTTCTTTTTTGTCGTTGTTGTTGTTTATGTATTTGATGCACCCGATAGAGTTTGATTTGGTGTATATCATTTTTGGGGGTTTGATATGTTGTCCATCCATCCATCCATCTTCTTCCGCTTTATCCGGGGCCGGGTCGCGGGGGCAGCAGTCTAAGCAGAGATGCCCAGACTTCCCTCTCCCTAGACACTTCCTCTAGCTCTTCCGGGGGGACACCGAGGCGTTCCAAGGCCAGCCGGGAGACATAGTCCCTCCAGCGTGTCCTTGGTCTTCCCCGGGGCCTCCTCCCGGTTGGACATGCCCGAAACACCTTCCCGGGAAGGCGTTCAGGAGGCATCCGGAACAGATGCCCGAGCCACCTCAGCTGTCCCCTCTCGATGTGGAGGAGCAGCGGCTCTACTCCGAGTTCCTGAGTTCCCCGAGTGACTGAGCTTCTCACCCTATCTCTAAGGGAGCGCCCAGCCACCCTGCGGAGAAAGCTCATTTCGGCCGCCTGTATCCGGGATCTTGTCCTTTCGGTCATGACCCAAAGCTCATGACCATAGGTGAGAGTAGGAACGTAGATTGACCGGTAAATCGAGAGCTTCGCCTTACGGCTTAGCTCTTTCTTCACCACGACAGACCGGTACATCGACCGCATTACTGCAGAAGCTGCACCGATCCATCTGTCAATCTCCCGTTCCATCCTCCCCTCACTCGTGAACAAGACCCCTAGATACTTGAACTCCTCCACTTGGGGCAGGAACTCTCCACCAACCTGAAGTGGGCAAGCCACCCTTTTCCGACTGAGGACCATGGCCTCGGATTTGGAGGTGCTAATTCCCATCCCAGCCGCTTCACACTCGGCTGCAAACCGTCCCAGTGCATGCTGGAGGTCCTGGTTAGAAGGGGCCAACACGACAACATCATCCGCAAAGAGCAGAGACGAAACCGTGTGGTCCCCAAACCTGACACCCTCCGGCCCTTGGCTGCGCCTAGAAATTCTGTCCATAAAAATTATGAACAGAACCGGCGACAAAGGGCAGCCCTGCCGGAGTCCAACATGCACCGGGAACAAGTCTGACTTACTGCCGGCAATGCGGACCAAACTCCTGCTTCGGTCATACAGGGACCGGACAGCCCTCAGCAAAGGACCCCGGACCCCATATTCCCCCAGCACCCTCCACAGGACGCCGCGAGGGACACGGTCGAATGCCTTCTCCAAATCCACAAAACAAATGTGGACTGGTTGGGCAAACTCCCATGAACCCTCCAGCACCCTGTAGAGGGTATAGAGCTGGTCCAGTGTTCCACGACCAGGACGAAAACCACACTGTTCCTCCTGAATCCGAGGTTCCACTATCGGCCGAATTCTCCTCTCCAGTACCCTGGCATAGACTTTCCCGGGGAGGCTGAGAAGTGTGATCCCCCTATAGTTGGAACACACCCTCCGGTCCCCCTTCTTAAAAAGAGGGACCACCACCCCGGTCTGCCATCCCAGAGGCACTGTCCCCGACCGCCACGCGATGCTGCAGAGGCGTGTCAGCCAAGACAGCCCCACAACATCCAGAGACTTGAGGTACTCAGGGCGGATCTCATCCACCCCCGGTGCCTTGCCACCGAGGAGTTTCTTGACCACCTCGGTGACTTCAGCTTGGGTGATGGACGAGTCCTCCTCTGAGCCCCCAACCTCTGCTTCCTCAATGGAAGACGTGACGGTGGGATTGAGGAGATCCTCGAAGTATTCCTTCCACCGTCAGACAACATCCCCAGTTGAGGTCAACAGCCGCCCATCGCCACTGTAAACAGCGTTGGTAGGGCACTGCTTCCCCCTCCTGAGGCGCCGGATGGTTTGCCAGAATCTCTTCGAGGCCAGCCGATAGTCCTTTTCCATGGCCTCACCGAACTCCTCCCAGGCCCGAGTTTTTGCCTCCACAACCACCCGGGCTGCAGTCCGTTTAGCCTGCTGGTACCTGTCAGCTGCCTCAGGAGTCCCACAAGCCAACCAGGCCCGATAGGACTCCTTCTTCAGCTTGACGGCATCCCTTACTTCCGGTGTCCACCACCGGGTTCGGAGATTGCCGCCTCGACAGGCACCGGAGACCTTGCGTCCACAGCTCCGAGCAGCCGCTTTGACAATGGAGGTGGAGAACATGGTCCACTCGGACTCAATATCTCCAGCCTCCCTCGGGATCCGGTCGAAGCTCTGCCGGAGGCAGGAGTTGAAGATCTCTCTGACAGGAGACTCGGCCAAACGTTCCCAGCAGACCCTCACAGTACGTTTGGGTCTACCGAGTCTATCCAGCTTCCTCCCCCGCCATCGGATCCAACTCACCACCAGGTGGTGATCAGTTGACAGCTCCGCCCCTCTCTTCACCCGAGTGTCCAAGACATACGGCCGCAGGTCAGATGAAACGACCACAAAGTCGATCATTGACCTACGACCTAGGGTGTCCTGGTGCCATGTGCACTGATGGACACCCTTATGCTTGAACATGGTGTTCGTTATGGACAAACTGTAACTAGCACAGAAGTCCAATAACTGAACACCACTCGGGTTCAGATCAGGGGGGCCGTTCCTCCCAATCACGCCCCTCCAGGTTTCACTGTCATTGCCCACGTGGGCGTTGAAGTCCCCCAGTAGAACGACGGAGTCCCCAGTCGGAGCACTCTCCAGCACCCCTCCCAGGGACACCAAGAAGGTTGGGTACTCTGCACTGCTGTTTGGCCCGTAGGCACACACAACAGTGAGAGACCTATCCCCGAGCCAAAGCCGCAGGGAAACAACCCTCTCGTTCACCGGGGTAAACTCCAACACATGGCGGCAGAGCTGGGGGGCTATAAGCAAACCCACACCAGCCCGCCGCCTCTCACCATGGGCAACTCCAGAGTGGTGAAGAGTCCATCCCCTCTCGAGGAGTGTGGTTCCAGAGCCCAAGCCGTGCGTGGAGGTGATTCCGACTATCTCTAGTCGGAACCTCTCAACCTCACGCACAATCTCAGGCTCTTTCCCCGCCAGCGAGGTGACATTCCATGTCCCAAGAGCCAGTTTCCGTGTCCAGGGATCGGGTCGTCTAGGCCCCCGGCCTCGACTGCTGCCCGATTCGCTTTGCACCGGCCCCTTACGGTCCCTCCTGTGAGTGGTGAGCCCACGGGAAGGTGTCCCCACGTCGCTCCTTTGGGCTGAGCCCGGCCGGACCCCATGAGGGAAGGCCCGGCCACCAGACGCTCGCATACGAGCCCCAACCCCAGGCCTGGCTCCAGGGTGGGGCCCCGGCTGCGCCGTACCGGGCGACGTCACGGTCCTCCTTTTTTTTGTCATCATAAGGGTTGTTGAACTGCTCTTAGTCTGACCCGTCACCTAGGACCTGTTTGCCTTGGGAGACCCTACCAGGGGCATATAGCCCCGGACAACGTAGCTCCTAGGGTCATTCGGGTACTCAAACCCCTCCACCACGTTAAGGTGGCAGTTCATGGAGGAGCCTTGATATGTTGTAATTATTTTATTCAGTCATATCCATTCCTATAATTGTTATTGTAATTTAGCAATATTTATAGCAATAATTACAGTTTTTTTTTTCTTTGTTGTTTAGGTGGAGGCTTTAAATACGCCCTTTTGGTTTTTCTGCCTCTCCCTGCACAGTATTTGGATTGTATTTTTTATTGTACATATGTTATATTTCTGCAATAAACTAATTAATAAATTATAAAATTATAAAATAGATTAAAAAATGTAGTGTTTTTAATGGCGAATTGATTAATCCAGTTATATTTTTGAACTGATTGACAGAACTAATACAAATTTATTAAAAAACATGAACGTCTTAACATGAAGAAATTGATTTATTTTTATTAAAAAATGACGTATTTATTTATGTTGATATCTGTGAGATTTAGCAATGTATGTGTGTTCATGCCTGCCTCTGCCATCCAGCACCGCCCATCCCCAAACCACTCCTCAGAGGTCTCCCGGATTTTGGTACCCAAATGTTGACCGGTATGGTGGGTAGCACTGTCGCCTCAGAGCGAGAAGGTCCCGGTTCCAGCCAGTGTGGATGGTCCATGTTTTCCTCCAGGTGCTCCAGTTTCTCCCACAGTTCAGACCAAAGACATGCAGCAGGTGAGCTGTCTGTATGAGAGCCAGTGATGGACTGGCCATCCGTCCAGGGGGTTTTCCCTGCCTGTTGCCGGAGAGGATCATGGGACAGGCTCCAGTGACCTCACAACCCTAAAGAGAAAACATTTTGATCATTCAGAAATAACATTTTCAAAATGATAGAATGAGATGTTCCTCTAACGTTCACATAAACCAAGAAACAACGTTCTTAATACATTAAAAAACTGGACGTTTTGAATGTTTAAAATGTATAACATTTTCATAACTTAATGGGAAAGTTAGCAAATCATTGTCAGAACATATTTGTGTCCGCTGGGCTTTCTGGGGCTTGAGAGGGGCAGTTGTGGAGCTGTCAATGGCGGGACCGAAATCTCTCAGAGATCATTAGAAACATCTTCATTTGTGCTCCGATGAGCGAATGTCTGATGTGAGTAATTCATGTCATCATTTTCATTTTTGGGTTAAACTAAGCCTTTCATTTTTCAGTTGAAATGGCTGATAGTTTAGTATTAGCAGCATAAATTCATTAGGAGACCAAATGAACCCCTAATAACAAAATATCAGTAACACTTTACAATAAGGTTGTATTAGTTAACATTAGTTAATGCATTAGTTAACATGAACTACTCATGAACAACACCTCTGTTCAGCATTAGCTCATCTTTGTTAACGTTAGCTCATAAAAATCCAGCTGTTCATGGTTTGTTCATGTTAGTTCACAGTGCATTAACTAATGTTAACAAGATTTAAATAATGCTTTAGTAAATGTTGAAATTAACAAAGATAAATAAATGCTTTATAAGTGCAGTTCATTATTAGTTCATGTTAGCTAATGAACCTTATTGTAAAGTGTTACCAAAATATCATATCAGAGCACCAAGAGAGAAGAGAAGGTCCATCATAGAGAAGAGTTTATTACTATAATGTAACGTTACTTGGATGATAAATCATAAGTTTTGATCAAAAGCCATATCAAAGACTTCATATTTACTGTAGAGCAAATGATTGCCGTGACATTAATGTCATTTCCTGTAAAGGGTCAATCAAGAATCAATAAAAACAACAACATAAGACTCTGAGAGTTTGAACAGAGCTGGGGATCATCTCTATATGGACACAGGACGCCCTAGCAACCACATAGAAACCCCCTAGCAACACTGAGAGGCCCAACTGTCTGTTCGTCTATATTAAAAAAGACCTCAAGCCAGCAGTAAGTTTATCTTTCAAAATGTAAATCTAGTTACACATTATATTCTTACTGTCTCTGCTATAGTTCCCGTGATCGGATCTTCTTATTGGTTTTATTTTATTTAGTCGATGTCAAATAAATGATGAAAGTGGAGAATCCGCGCGCAACTCAAAGTTACGGTACGCGACGCAGGTAAAAATAGACGATGAGAAGCGTTGTGGAAAATTAAATGATATATAAATAATGGGAAAACTGTCCATTTGTTTGTGAATTGACCGTAGCCGAGGTCCGGACCTCTGTATTTCTCCGAGGTGGAGGCATATATAATAAAGCTTGAGAAATAATCGCCTAATATAGTTTAAACTCCGCACCAATATCTTCAATACATTTCATATTTGACAGCTGTTTTAGCACACAACTGGAAAAATAATCAGGCAAACTAATAAACTTGTGTCTAATTTCACCGTTTTGAACAGAAAATAATCCTATAATTGAATACTTGTACTATTTTCGAGTAATTGCTCCATAAACCGTCAGGAAACAGCGGAGAGAAGGAGTAACGTTACACTAGTGATGTTTACTTTAGTACTTCACCAAAACCACAGAAGAATCGTGTAAAACACAGTAAACCTGGAGATTATTACTTGTGACATTAGAACTAAATATATGGATGAAAACATGTATAGCCTACAACTAAATTAACGGTTTTCTAATTTCACTAAACATTTTCATTCAAATTCGTGAATATTGTTATTAAACATGGAGGTTTATTTTCATTAAATGGCTTCTTTCTGTTATTGTAGGCTCATTTTGTAAATGTAAGAAACTAGTTTAGAGGCGCGGAAGCCCCGCCCACCGCGCAGAATGGACCAATCACAGGACCTTCTCTGGAATTCCATTGTGCTACTGTGACGTCACAGTAGCAGGGATTAAAGCGCTTATACTTTGCTCAAGCGTTGCTGATTCTGGTGTTTCTTGCGTTTCTCTCTCGATTCGAGCTTTATTCACAACAATTTGCTAGCATTTTGAATACATTTATTGTGCAATATTATACTTGCCAATATTACACAGCTTTTATCTGAACACGCTTAACTCATCACAGATAAATACGACCCGTTGATCTTGCTGCAGATCCTGCGATCTACGCTAGCTATCCTAGTTAAGGCTTCACCATGGTGTTCTTGAGTTTATTAGGGCTATATGCTTATTTCCAGAGGACAGAGGTCAGCGACAGCCACTCAGATGAACACCAGAGCGATGATGATCCACCTGTGGAGAGGAATGATGATGGTAAATGAGATGTTATGACAATATTAACTCTTTTGGCTCTATTTTAATGTTTAAAGGACAGTCACACATGTTCAGGCACAGCTGAAGATTATTTTTATCTGTAACTTAATGTGTCACAATACAACATACAGCACATATTTGCACAATCACACATTAAAACTGAATTGTACTGCAAAATTCAGACTCAATAAACTCGACACGAGATACAGGACATTACACGCCATCTTTAAGTTCATATATAGAAATGAAAATGCCTCACTTTATGTTTCCTAAGAAGGTGAATATTAATGAATATTAATGACATGATGTGTGTTTATTGTTTGCACACATTGACTGACAACTGAAAAACTGGGAAGAATGTGTCCAGTGTGAATCGGCCGAAAAGTCACTTCATAATTTACAGCAAGCCTAGCATCAGTAACACGAGTGTTTGATTAATAATGTTGGTGTCATTGCCCTCTGTAGGTCAGACGTCTCCTCAGGACAGCAGCGGACCTCCTCAGGTCCCCCACATCTCAGAGGAGCGCGCCACTGCTGACCCTCGAGACGATCACGACTGGATTGACGAGACCTTCGATGCTTTCACCCGTGCCGTGTCAAAACTTAATGCCTCCTTCCAAACCCCTGCCCATGTGTCACCTGACACGAGTGACGTCCCCCAGGCTTCAGGCAGTCTAGCGGAGGATAAGAGAACATTTATGGGTCAGTTTGCTGAGAAAACCCAAACATAACCCGACACACATGCATTCTTTCATCAGCAGTTCAGTGGTTTATACTTTACATTCATGCTTTCTTTAAGGGAAGCTGAGAACACGGAAATTTACTTTTTTTGACATTCAACAAGATCATTTAAATGTGTGTGTGTGTGTGTGTGTGTGTGTGTGTTTAATGGCTACTGCAGTTCACTTGAATAGTACTGTAGTGTGACAAATGAGTTTTTAAAGGCACAAATATTTAAATTAGCAACTCAATTAATATATGAATCAGAAAAATCTTGTTGAAATAGTTTTAGATCAAGTCGGTGACATTTCTTCCTTTCTTCTTTTCACAGACATCGGTTCCTGTAGATATGAGGTGGGCGTTGCACTGGGTGAAGGAGGCTTTGGGACGGTTTATGCAGCGACTCGGCTGAAAGATGGCCTTCAGGTACTTACAATTTCTATCTCGATGATTATTTTGGTCTTGTATTACACTCTTACCCAATCTTATATTCACTATTTAGTGCACGTCACATGGCAGGCCTGTTTAAATAGTCAAAATTTAAATTTACAATTAAATTCATGGAAATGCTCATGTTTGTTCAGGTGTAATGATTGTAATGTGTGAACTTTGAACACATGTACTGTAAATAATTCTAACGCTAATCCATTTTCTGTGTTTCTTCATCAGGTGGCGGTGAAACTGGCCGCCAAAGAGCTTGCAAAATATACCAGGGTTGTAAGTCGGCTCTGTTTGACCTCTCAGTCACTGTTTTCAATTTCAAACATCTCATATTAACATTAATCACAGACTATAAATCATAAATATTGATAACTGTTTGTCTTTCTTCTAGGACGGTTATTCCAGACCCATCCCGTTAGAAGTGGCTCTGCAAATGTCCGCCAATCGAGGGCCCAGTGTTCCTGAGATCGTCAAGCTCTTGGACTGGCAGGACGAGGCTGACCAATATGTGATGGTGCTGGAGCGGCCCATGCCCAGTCAGACCTTGCGTGACTTTTTACCAAACGTCACGGGCAGCAGATATCAAGATTTGGTTCGCCTGATTATGTTCCAGACCACTTTTGCGGCGCAGACATGCTGCCAGCGAGGAGTTTTCCACCGAGATATCAAACTCGAAAACTTGATTATTAACACCGACACCTTTGAAGTTAAATTAATTGACTTCGGATGTGGGGAATTCCTCAACAGCGCGGGATACACCTCCTTTTCTGGTATGTATAATTCTCAAAGCTGCAAGGTGTGTCTCAAACTCTGGTGACGATTGAGAGCCGTTCACACAGGACTCTGAGTGAGTCCAGCTCTCATGAAGCATCATGGGATGGGATCCACTGTTGCGATTAGCATCAAATCATTTCTTGCATGATAATGGATATAGTCAATGTTGTGTTAATGGAAATGTACTCATTCTTTCCTCCAGGCACAGATTATTACTGCCCCCCCGAGTTCTGGATAAAAGGACAATATCACGGGAAACCGGCGACAGTGTGGTCACTCGGCATCCTCCTATTCTTCATGATGTGCAAGAAATTTCCGAAGAAACGAGACCTGAATAAGATGAATCTGAACATCTGGACCAGAACTGGATTGTCTCAAGGTGAGATCTTCATGTCAGCAAAGGACAATTTTAATTCTGAATCTTATTAGACGGAACAAAACAACAGTGCAGGAGCATCTGAGCCCAGTGGCTTAATAAATGATGGTTTTGTGATATTTGTGAAGTTTAAGCGAATAATCAGACGTCTCTCCCTTCTCTCTCCACAGAATGCTGTGATTTGATTTGCCGCTGTCTGCAGGTCAACCCAAAGAACAGGATTGAGCTAGAGAAAGTCGGTCTCCACAACTGGTTTAAGGTATTAATTACATTTAGAAGATTTTGACACTAGCTTTAATTACAATACTTTTCCAAATGTGCTGCAAATCTCATGTAGTCAGATGACTAATTTCAGTGCTGTTTTTTACTCATGTTTTTATATCAGATAAAAAGAAGGTATTGGCGGGGTCCTGGCAGCAGCATGCGCTCCCTTCTTCGGTCCGGGACGGGACGGGCGACGGCTGCTTCTCTAGCTGTGGAGCTGAGGGGCAAAGCGGACGGGCCTTTCTCAAACAGGTACTGTACTGTGTGACATGGTGGTCCAGTGGGTTAAATCATGGAACTGATACGCAGAAGATTGCTGGTTCGATCCCAGCGGTCACCACCAGTTTGTCCTTGAGCAAAGCACTTTACTCCATGCTGCTCCAGGGGGATTGTCCCTGTAATAAGGGCACTGTAAGTTGCTTTGGATAAAAGCGTCTGCCAAATGCATAAATGTAGATGTTAATGTACTTCAAACAGGTCTGGCGACTCATCGTGGTGCAAGAATCCGTCCCTGCTCCCCTCCTGGACCTGTGAGGACACCAGCGTGCATGCACAGGGAGAGAGACGGTCTCTCGAGGAGAGGCGCTCAGCCTTTAACAGCAGCGTTGACGAGGCGCTGTGTGGGTCCTAACGCCCCAGTGTAGTGATGGGGACACTATACTGTCGTCCTTCGGATGAGACGTTAAACCGAGGTCCTGACTCTCTGTGGTCATTAAAGATCCCACGATGTCCTTCGAAAAGAGTAGGGGTGTAACCCCGGCATCCTGGCCAAATTTGCCTCCTAATCATCCCCATAGAAATATATATTTCAGTAATACTCATTACATGCAACGTGAGATATTTCAAGCCTTTATTTGTTATAATTTTGATTAGGGATGCACAATATTATCAGCACGACATCGGAATCGGCCGATAAACGCTTAAAATATAAAAATCGGCATCAGCCGATATGAAAAAATTATGCCGATATGCCTTGCCGATAACGTGTTGATATGCGCCTGCAACAACTCACGTGTGCAAGGAGTGCTATAGCGATAATATCACGTCAGCCGTGCGGCCATTCTTGAAGTAAAAACAAGCAAAATCATTGCATGTACGGTGATTTATATTGACAGTTTTTTAATGCTGCCTTGAATTTGTGAATGCGAGTACAGAAGGACGTGACCGTCAACGCAGAGTTGCCAGGTTTTCACAACAAAACTAGCCCAAAACAAGCACAATGGCGTCTCCCCACTCTCTCTAGCGCAGCAGCAGAAGCTCCTCCAGGTCCTAGTGCCCCCGCTGGAGTGTCATATATATTTATGGGGCGCTGTTGTTATAGTAATAAAATGAAAAGTAGAATACACAAATAAATTGAAGTAACTTCTTTTTCTGAATAAATAAAGCAGTAATGATGTCAAATCACAAGCATGACACCTGTAAATTAAATACTTTTATATACAGTTTATTAATCTCTAATACAATTTTATGAAATGGATGATGAAAAATAATCCAAGGAGCTCTAGCTTCAAGTAAAAAATTCTACAATTATTTTAAAGACGGCATCAACTGATGCCATGCCACCCCCACTTCATGTGCACTAACATTACATCCAAAAATAAGATATTTATGTTACAACTGCATCTGTCTGGGGTGAAAAATCACTGACTTTATTATTGTTATTTTCAGAGCTTTTAATATACTCTTAATATAACAAGAACTTTATTAACATTTATTTATCTTTAACAAGCATCCTTTTAGTAAGGAGACCTCAGAAATCTGAAACCAGAATGAAACAAAAAAGCTTTTGCTCAAAATGGTGTTGTTTCCAAACAAAGGGAAATGAGTTGAAAAATATCGGCATATCGGATATCGGCAAAAATCCAATATTGTGCTTCCCTAATTTTGATGGTTATAGCTTACAGCTTATGAAAACCCCAAATTAGAATATTACATGAAATCTTCTAAATAAAAAATTGTTTTAAATACAGAAATGTCTGAAAGTATAATCTTGTGCATGAATTACTGCCTCAATGCGGCGTGGCATGGATGCTCTCAGCCTGTGGCACTGCTGAGGTGTTATGAAGACCAGGATGCTTCAATAGCGGCCTTCAGCTCTTCTGCACTGTTCGAGCTCATGTCTCTCATCTTTCTCTTGGCAATGCCCATAGATTCTCTACGGGGTTCAGGTCAGTTTGCTGGCCAATCAAGGACAGTAATCCCATGGCCACTGAACCAGGTTTTGGTACTTTTGGCAGTGTGGGCAGGTGCAACATGAAGTCCGCATCTCCATAAAGCTTGTCTGCTGAAGGAAGCATGAAGTGCTCTAAAATGTCCTGGTAGGAGACGGCTGCGCTGACTCTGACTCAATAAAGCACAGTGGACCAACACCAGGCGATGACATGGCTCTCCAGACCAACACAGACTGTGGAAACTTCACACTGGACTTCAAGCGTCTTGGACTGTGTGCCTCTCCGTTCTTCCTCCAGACTCTGGGATTTGCTCTCATCAGAAGAGAGGACTGGAGCACTGAGCAACAGACCAGTTCTTTATTTCTTTAGCCCAGGAAAGACTCTTCTGAAAACAAGTGAAGCCCATGTGAGATGGTGGTCCAGTGGGTTAAACCATGGAACTGATACACATAAGGTTGCTGGTTCAATCCCAGCGGTCACCACCAGTGTGTCCTTGAGCAAGGCACTTGACTCCATGTTGCTCCAGGGGGATTGTCCCTGTAATAGGGGCACTGTAAGTCACTTTGGATAAAAGTGTCTGCCAAATGCATAAATGTAAATGTCCAGGATCCGTCTGCGTGTGGCTCTTGATGCAGTAACTCCATCCTCCACTCCTTGAGAAGCTCCGCCACACATTTGAATGGCCTTTTCCTGACAATCCTCATCCCTGCACCTTTTTCTTCCACACTTTTCCCTTCCACTTAACTTTCTATCCATGTGCTTTGATACAGCACTTTGAGAACATCCGACTTGTTTTGCGATTCCCTTTTGAGGCTTTCACTCCTTGTGGAGGGTGTCAGTGATGGTTTCTGCACAGCTGTCAGGTCAGCGGTCTTTTTCCATGATTGTGAATTCTTCTGAACCAGATGGAGAGACATTTAAAGGCTCAGGAACCCTTTGCAGGTGTTTAGGATGAATCATCTGATGAGAGTGTGACACTTTGAGCCTACAATACTGAACCTTTTCACAATATTATAGTTTCTGATATTTGGGGGTTTCATAAGCTGTAAGCCATAATCATCAAAATGATAACAAATAAAGGCTTGAAATATCTCACTTTGCTTGTAATGATACTATATATTACATTAGTTTAATCTTTTAAGTTCAATTACTGAAATAAATTAACTTTTGAACGATATTCAAATTTTTCGAGTGTCTCCTGTATACTCTATATTGGCTTTATATACACCTGTGACTGGTCATAATGTGTGTTTATGTTTATAATATATAGCCTGCACTATATGGACAGAAGTATCGGGTCATTATGCGATGGCATTACAGCCCCTGTTGGTGTAATGGTCAGGCGAGACGTGTGTGCCGGTCCAGAGTCCAGTGCTGGCGTGCTTCACTCTCTGAGATCCGGCGCTTGGCATTGATCGCTGATGTGAGGCTCGTGCTGGATTTAAACACCTGTGGTTCAGTTCAGTCTTTAACTGGACACTCTCCCAGAAGAAACACACGAGAGCAGAGATAAAGATGACATGAGTTCAGTCAGAGGTCAGAGGTCAGTGGAAGGGTCTGACATTTAAGAGTGTCCACTCGAAAGAAAAGGATACATCTTTAAAACACACATGCGCATTTCATAGAAACACATTTTGAATGCACAATTTTCAAGAAATGTTTGGAGTTCGGAAAAAATTTTTAACGTTATTTTAAATATATATATATATATATTTTTTTTATTCATTCTTAAATTATCGGTACGTTTTTGAGTTTTCATGATGTGACATTTTAAAACAAGAATGAACCCAATCCTGACCTTAACCTGACCTTATCTGATATTTCAACGAAAATACACAAATGTGAAGTGTCACAGTTTTTACTGCAAATTATACAATGACTTCAAAACACTTCAAAACAACTGCACCAACGAGCTAATCTAGGATTTGTTGATCTAGGCTTTATTTTAAATCGAGTTGTGTTGCACCACTTAACTTTAAACCCAGATTAATAAAATCGGGGAATAGAATTTAACCTGCGATTAAAACCTCCATTCACGATTCATTTTCGCAGCCATGTTGGATTCGCCATTGACAGCAACAATACTAATATTCAATTTCCTTCTTTACTGACCACCAGAAACTCTCTTTCTGACATAAGTAGCTCTTGCCAATAAAGTAAATAAACTTGTAAAATGTCAGCTGTCTTTATAAAGCGCTACGTAGAGAGACCGTTACTGATCAAGCAATGAAAACAGCGCGTGCGTAAAGTATATTTATAGTACCGATTAATGGAGTCTATTGTGGCAGTGTAATTTATGACAAAACTACCGCTCTTGACAGCACCGCCCATCCCGTTTGATCCACGAGTGGAGCGGGTATGAGAAACACGAGGCGCGGCCGCGATCACTGGCGCTCGCCTCATATTCTCCGCTGCCGTTAAATGCTAAATATACTCCTCTCTTCTTTTCTTTGTCCAATACCGAAGTGTACCGAGATGAGTGACAGATCCGCATCCCAAACGTAAACTCACGTTCCACCATGACCCTCACACTCTGCTGGCTCTATTCTAGGGCTGTAATCAACCAAAGGAAATCTTGGACTGAAGTCTAAAAATCGACTAAAAATGACGTCAGGAAAAAAAGGTTAAATGAATTAGCTGCGCACTGTGCACAGTACTTGGTAGCCTTGTTGTCTGCCTAAATGAATTATAAATAAACATAAACTAGTAGGCTATTTGCAGTATATTAAATAGTTTTTGAGCTGATTATTTTGGACTGAAATGAGTCTGACACACGAGTCTGTCGGCTCTGACAGCGTTGCATCACGTGCACCTGCGCAATATCAGCCTATGATTTCCGAAAATATAGTACTATGTTGTCAACTAGTGATATCATCACAAGAACTTTTGGGGAATATGCAACATAATTTAGACATAATTGTTTTTGTCATATGTATTATAATAACTGACAGACAGTATCATTTCAGCCGCTCTGTGCAGCTCGAACATAGGATCAGCTCAGCTTCGCGGCTGAGACACGAATAGACTATTAACTTAAAGCTTTTACTCTTAAACACAAAAGGCACGTCCACTTTAATAAAAAAGGAATATTTATTAAACAAGCCAGATCAAGAGCAGAAACGAAATAAAGTGCATAACTGAAAAATAAAGCATAGGCTCGAAACTAATACAAACAGTGGGCACAGCGCATCGCGCATTAGGCTCCAAATAAAAAATAAAATAATAAAGTGCCCAAATCCAATAAATAATACTAGAAATACATTTGCAGTTTGCACAATAATAAAATGGACGGGGCAACTCAAAACAGACGGGGCAACATAAGACAAGTTGGCTTACCGTCTTTAGGTGATATGACATGTTTGTCAGCTGTGATATGCAAACTGTTGCTTGCAAAATTTGCATTCGACTTTTTTCCCATTTTCAATTTTAAAAAAATGCTGCCACACTGCCGATGTCTTTGTTGACATGGTAGAAGAGGACTGACAAGGAAAACGCTCTCACAGTTAAATAAATAATATACAGCAAACTAGCCTTCTTCAATCTGTCTCTCTTCTCCAGTGGGTTGGGCTAATCCAAAAGAAGTGGAAACAAGGGGGTGTTCTGAAGACAGACTGTTACCTGTGAAACAGGGCTGCTCTGAAAACACCCCCATTAGCAATTAGTGCTTTCCACCTGATGAAATGAACGCAGCAAAACTGATTAACCCTTGATCGGCCCTTGGGGTCCAGCTGACCCCACTGGACTTTTCCTCCATTTTTAAAAAGTGTTCCCTTCATCTCAGGGCCATGGGACTCTGTGACTTTTCCTAAATAATCTATCTAAACATGCACAGAAAAATCTGGGCTTGATTTGGTTGTTCTAAAGGTGTGTAAAAAAAAAAATTACAGTTTAAGTCCCTCAGGGTCAGATTGACCCCACATTGAAAATGAATGGGAAAGTATAAAAAAATTAATGAAACTAAATCCAGTATAAATCTGAAAATTTCTACATATATATCAAGATCTCGTCCTAGAGCATAAACACAAAGTAGAACGAACTTTCTATCTCATACACACACACACACACACACACACACACACACACACACAAACACACACGTGTGTGACTGCAACAGAGAGCATTTTATAGAAACTGGCAAATAAAATCAACAAAACTGGCATAAATCTGAAAAAATTCCATACATAAATGAAGGACAAATACTAGAGCACAAATGCAACATGGAACAATCATGTTCACTCACACACACACACACACACATGCATGCACACACACACACACAGGTGTCTAGGGCATTTTTTAGATTTTGTCAAATAAAAACAGTGTGAAGGGGTAGACACACACACACACACACACAGAGAGAGAGAGAGAGAGAGAGAGAGAGAGAGAGAGAGAGAGAGAGAGAGAGAGACAATGAGAGAAAGAGAGGGAAAAGGGCAAATAAAATAAAGATGAAAGGCAGCTAAACTTTTGCACTCTGAGAAAGTTTACTGTTGATGAAAGAGCTGCAGCAGTATTTTGAAAGCACCCCACAGTTAGGGTATAAAAGTGGCTGTCTGAGTCCTGCACACAGCTCATTCTGTGGCAGCACCGTGGCAAAAATAACTTCATTCTCTTTGTAAACTTTGTTCAATGCATGCGAGTGCTGCCGAATGTTCGAATATGACCAGTCATTTTTGCCGTCATCACCCGGCAGGGGCGGGTCTAGACAATTCCTCGTGGGGGGGCACAGACTCAGAGAGGGGTGGCACATTTAAATGCATGTAAACAGTGAACCAGTATAAATAGCCCTACACTGGAGGTAATAATACTGTATATTATTGATAACAAAACGTATTATAATGAGTGAAAAGGAATTCAAAATGAGCAACTTCAAATGTGATATGAAATAACTCAACAGTAGTAGAAGCACATGGGCTGTGGTAAATGCAATGCAAGCAAGATTTTTTCCATCATAGTTGTATATAGTTTTAAACAAGATGGACCAACATAATTGACAACAGTAGAACGGCTTTTGAGCTCGACAAGAAGCTGTAGCAGTGTTTATTCATATTTATATTACATTATAAATATATTATTTGTGTTTCCCACAGGATTTTGTGAGACTGTGCTGGGTAGATATTGGTCCCTCTATGGGGTCCCTCTATGGGGTGTGCTCCCCAAAAGAAAATTTGTTCATTTTAAATTTAAATGCATAAATTTGATGCATTTTGAGAGCAAAATTAAGTGACTAGATCCATGAAGAAATTAGTTTTTTGTAAACAATTTTGTCAAACTTTAGTAGTAATTTATTTATTGGTTGCATAGAAATGAATGGTGATGGTATGGGGCACATAAATGATAGTTCATAAATGGTAAAACATGTAGCGTATGCATTCGAACCATCAAAAATATTTAAACCTCCTCACATTATTAATCCATAATTGAGATTTAAATCCGAGTTTAAAGTTATGGAGCAACAGGATTAAAGTTAATCTATTTTAAATATAACTGTATTTGCATTTTTGTAAGGGTAGGTTTAGGGTGTAGGCATTGATAAAACACATCTGGTAAGTAGTACATTTATTTATTGTTATTTTATTGTGAGATTTTGCCTCACCTCCGACCGTTGCTGTACCCCTTCTAGCCACAACTCTTCTTCTCTGCTTTTAGTGGCAGAATTACAGCGCCACACATAGATAACAGTGTTAAGTTTCTAACAGCACTTTGTGTTTTCTGTTCTTAAACCCTCGACAAAACTTAAAGGAAGCATTTGACTCAAGATCATTTTGCTATCTTATCTTATCTCGCTCTATGCTCACCTGCACTTGTAAATGCAGTGATGGACAGCTGTCTTTTACTATTTTGTAAGCTCATTTTCAATTTTCATCCAAGTAATTCCAAAAATCGCGAGGCAAACATGTGATCAAATACACTTAACTTATTAACCCGCTCCACAGCGCCACCCAGTGGATGAACTGCAAGTTTTAGTGGGATTTATCATGGATTCACAGGCCAGCAAATCTTGAATATTCGTGTCTAGTATGTGTCACACTATTCTTGTGTCTGTTGTGTGTGTTAGTTCAGGGAACTTTTCTGTCCTCGTGTGTATATTGTGTCACTAACCTCTGGATTGTGTTTTATCAGTGCTGATGGGTTATAGAAACCGATGATTCTGAGTGAATCTGTTGAAAGGACTCAGGTGAGTCTGGATCAATAGGTAGGTATCTCAGGTGAGTCTGGAGCAATAGATAGGTATCTCAGGTGAGTCTGGAGCAATAGGTAGGTATCTCAGGGGAGTCTGGATCAATAGGTAGGTATCTCAGGTGAGTCTGGATCAATAGGTAGGTATCTCAGGTGAGTCTGGAGCAATAGGTAGGTATCTCAGGGGAGTCTGGATCAATAGGTAGGTATCTCAGGTGAGTCTGGAGCAATAGGTAGGTATCTCAGTTCAGTCTAGATCAATAGGTAGGTATCTCAGGGGAGTCTGGATCAATTGGTAGGTATCAGGTGAGTCTGGATCAATAGGTAGGTATCTCAGGGGAGTCCGGATCCATAGGTGGGTATCTCAGGGAAGTCTGGATCCATAGGTAGGTATCTCAGGTGAGACTGGATCAATAGGTAGGTATCTCAGGTGAGTCTGGATCAATAGGTAGGTATCTCAGGGGAGTCTGGATCAATAGGTAGGTATCTCAGGTGAGTCTGGATCAATAGGTAGGTATCTCAGGTGAGTCTGGATCAATAGGTAGGTATCTCAGGTGATTCTGGATCAATAGGTAGGTATCTCGGGGGAGTCTGGATCCATAGGTAGGTATCTCAGGTGAGTCTGGACCAATAGGTAGGTATCTCAGGTGAGTCTGGATCAATAGGTAGGTTTCTCAGGTGAGTCTGGATCCATAGGTAGGTATCTCAGGGGAGTCTGGACCAATAGGTAGGTATCTCAGGGGAGTCTGGATCCATAGGTAGGTATCTCAGGTGAGTCTGGATCAATAGGTAGGTATCTCAGGTGAGTCTGGATCAATAGGTAGGTTTCTCAGGTGAGTCTTGATCCATAGGTAGGTATATCAGGTGAGTCTGGATCAATAGGTAGGTATCTCAGGGGAGTCTGGATCGATATGTAGGTATGTGTAGTATGTGATGGCCCACAATGCAGCCACACATCAGTGAGCGGTAATGTCACACACACACACACACACACACACACACACACACACACACACACACACACACACACACACAAACATTTTGAATATCTTAGTATTTAGTTTCCCCCACATAATTTTTTCTGTATTCATAGCACATTTATTTGGTAATAAGACTCAGACACTTTATTCCTCATTTACATATTTATTTTGAGTGGCAGTACATCATTAGCTGGTTTGAGTGCACACAATCTAGTTTATGTTGTATGGTACACTGATATTAATATTGATTTCTTTGAGTTTAAGTTACCGTTGGGGTGCTGTGGATGGTCGGAACTGTTGACTGATGATCAGCGACTTCCGATTGGCAGTGCGCGCGTGTAAAGGGCCGGCAGGCTACACGGACTGCTGTTTTTGGTTCCGCCTGCTGCTACCAATCAGCAGATTGACTGTGGGGGGGAATATAATGTTTGGCTCTGGGTTTTGATGCTAATTTCTTGTTTGCTTACTTTGTTTCTTTGTTGACTTAAGATATGTATGTATTGTTGTTCTAATTAGTGAACTGGCCTGGTTATTATTGATTTCTGATTGTATTTTGAAGTTTGTGTTTTTGTCTTCCCCCTTGTGTGTTAATGTGGACTAGTCCGTTTGTATAAATGTGTCCCTGCTGTGTCATTAGTAGGTTCGTTCAGGTTGGTTCTCACATGTATTGAGTTATTTGAGTTTTGTTTTGTTCTGTTGACCTTAGTTATAGGCCTAACATTTGATTTGTTTATTTGGACTTTAGTTTCCTTTGTTGAATCTTTTGTGTAGAAGCCTGAGTTTATATTAAATCATTTTTTGGGAAACTATTTTTCATTGCCTTCCTTACCTTGACTGTCGGTCCCTCACAAGTGGTGGCAGCGGTGGGATCTGCCAGTAGGAGGCATAGTTTCCCAGAAATAGAAGTTTTTTTTCTCCCTTTCTTTCCTTGGAGGTTGGCACTCTATGTATGATGAATCGTGGAGGAAGAAAAGCAGGCCTGAAATCCGCTCCAGTAGAGCCACCTGAGGAAGTGTCCCAGGAGCTGGGGGAGGATGGAGAGGCACAAGAAGTTGGGGAGGTGGATGAGATGGAGTCTGAAAGCAGAGAGCCCACAATAGCAGACCTGACTGGCCTGTTTCGAGCACATATGGCAAAGGTGGATGCCCGAGAAACTCACCGGACTCAAGAGTATGCCCAGCAAGAGCGTCGTTTTAAATCTCTGCAACATCAGTTTGATCTGCTGCAATTGGAGGTGCAGGCTCGCACAAGTCCAACCTTTAATCCATTGCTGACTGATGGGGACCCCTTGGAAGGTCCGGACGGTGAGGAAGCAGTCTCTGGCCGCCCGTTGTCTCAGTCCACTGTTGGTCGGAAGGATTTGTCAGAAACCCGTGATGCAGGTCAGTGTCAGTTTAAAGAGCCCAGACTTGAGAAATTGGCTGATTCTGATGATATTGAACACTTTCTAATTACTTTTGAGAGGATTGCAGCCGTATGCCGGTGGCCAAAGGAGGATTGGGCCTTCCATTTGATTCCACTCTTGACAGGGAAGGCCAGAGCTGAGTATGTCCATATGGATAGTGCTGAGGCGCTCGACTATGAAGAGGTGAAATCGGCAATCTTAAGAAAATATGACATAAATCAGGAAACCTACAGACAACAGTTCCGTTTTCTGGAGGTTGAACCTCTGGAGACTCCTAAAGAACTATATGTGCGGTTAAAAGAACTCTATGGGAAGTGGGTCCAGCCACGGGGTAAAACAGTGGAGGAGGTTGGTGAAATCATAATTCTTGAACAATTTCTGAGAATGCTTTCTTCTGAGCTCCAGGTGTGGATCCGGGAACATGATCCTAAAACTGCTGCACAAGCTGCAACGCTGGCCGACGTGTTCGTGGCCGCACGCCGGAGGAACCAACCATGGGCGTGGAAAACCAGCAGGGATGATCATAGACAAAATCTCCCTCAGCAACCACAGAGACATTTCCCCAGTGCTGGTAAGCCTCCTGGAGGAGGACCTGCAGTTTCAATTCCCTTTAAAGGCCAGAAGAAAGTGCCGATTTGTTATTTGTGTGGTCAGGAAGGTCATACCAAACCTATGTGCCCTAAATATACTGCCAAGACAGCTCACCTGTGTTATGTGCCCAGGGGTGGTGCGAGTTCACCTGTGAATGTTGACTGGTTGCCACCGATGACAACAGTGGAGGTGAATGGAAGAGAATTGCAGGCCCTGGTAGACACTGGAAGTGAGCACACCCTGGTACATCGCAAGTATATGCCATCTACTTTAATCAACTGTAATGGGAAATCAATCCGCTGTGTTCATGGTGATGAGAAGCGGCTGCCTACGGCAGAGGTATACCTTAAGGTGAAAGGACAAACTTATCTACTGGATGTGGCCGTGGCGGACAACTTACCATTTCCGGTGGTGTTGGGCCATGACCTGCCAGTGCTCTCGGACTTGTTACAGCCAGTACCCTCGTGTAATATGGTCATCACACGATCAAAAACCAGTCAAGAGGAAGGGGAGCAGTGGCTTAAGGCCCTACCCTTCTTTGACAATGAGGTGGAAACTGCGGAATCTGCAAAATCCTGTCGACAGAAAAGGTTGGACAAAATTAAATATAATGTTTCTAAAATGCCAGTTGACTCCGTCTCTGAGTGTACCCCAGAATTTAGGCTGCCGACTAACATTGCTCAGTTGCAACAGGAGGATGCCAGTCTTGTCCCTTGCCGGGAGAGGGCAAAGCAAGAGGATGCAGAAAAGGATGCTGACTGTAACTCGACTGGGGAAAGATTCTTCCTTCAAGAGGGAATCCTTTACCGTCAGTTTGGGTCAGTAACACAGCTGGTGGTTCCACAGGGTGTCCGCCACACTATCCTTAGCCTGGGCCATTCGATTCCCTGGGCTGGCCACCTGGGGAAATCTAAAACTCTCGCAAGGATTAGAAGACACTTTCATTGGCCCGGCGTGAAGGCAGAGGTGACCCAATATTGTCGGAGTTGTCCAGAGTGTCAAAAAGTTTCTGCACAGGGCCCGAGTCGGGTTCCTCTCCAACCGCTCCCCATCATAGGCACTCCGTTTGAACGGCTGGGGATGGATGTGGTCGGACCTGTTGAGAAAAGTGGCTCAGGTAACCGGTTTATGCTTGTTATAACTGACTACGCAACCAGGTATCCAGAAGTGTTTCCCTTGAGGTCCATCAAAGCAAAGTATGTGGCAACCTGTCTTGTGCAACTGTTCTCCCGAGTTGGATTTCCGTGTGAGATTTTGACTGATCAAGGGACTAACTTTATGTCTACCCTTCTGAAACAGGTGTACACACTGCTTGGCATCAAAGGTCTGAGAACAACTCCTTACCACCCCCAGACAGATGGGCTCACTGAAAGGTTCAACCAGACCCTCAAACAGATGCTGCGCAAGTTTGTTTGTGACTCCGGTAAAGACTGGGACCAATGGCTCCCCTATATCCTGTTTGCCTATAGAGAAGTGCCCCAATCATCGACTGGCTTTTCCCCATTTGAACTTTTATATGGACATGAGGTGAGAGGTCCGCTTGCTCTGCTCCGAGAAATGTGGGAGGGAGGCCAGAGAAGGGATGAGCCGATGAATGTCGTGTCCTATGTGGTGCAGATGCGAGAGCGCTTGGAGAGGATGAGCGCACTGGCCCAATCTCATCTGGCTGAGGCGCAAACACGCCAGAAGACCTGGTATGATAAGTCGGCTCGTGAGCGTCATTTTGAACCCGGTCAGAAGGTACTGGTGATGCTGCCCAGCCATGAAAGCAAACTGCTGGCCAAATGGCAAGGCCCGTTTGAAGTTAGGAGGAAACTGGGTTCTACCACCTATGAAGTTTCACTGTCCGGCAAGGATGGTCCTACACGAAGGCTGCACATTAACCTTCTTAAGCAATGGGTTCCTCGTCCTGATCAGACTACACAGAGCTTAATGATTAGGCAGGTGGAGGAAGAAGAAGACCTGGATGACCAATACTTACCCCAGTCTGCTCAAGGGGATGTCAGTCTGAGTCATTTGTCAACGCAGCGCCAGCTTGAGGTGAGGGCTCTTTGCCCATCAGGGGTTTTCTCAGAGTACCCAGGGTATACCACTTTAATAGAGCATGACATTGTGTTGAAACCAGATGCTGTTGTGAGGAGAATGAGCTATCGGGTTCCAGAGCGCCTGCAAGAGTCACTCAGGAAGGAAGTGGATTTGATGCTGAAGCTGAAGGTCATAGAGCCCTCCAGAAGTGAATGGTGTCATCCGGTGGTCCTTGTTCCAAAAAAGGATGGCAACATAAGATTTTGTATAGATTTCCGTTACCTTAACTCTGTGACCAAATTTGATGCCTACCCCACTCCTCGTATAGGGGACCTCACTGATCGCCTGGGTAACTGTCAGTTTCTGACGACCATCGACCTTGCAACGGGGTACTGGCAGATACCTTTAACTCACCAGTCCAGAGAGCTGACAGCGTTCAAGACCCCATGGGGGTCATTTCATTTCAGGGTCCTTCCTTTTGGATTGCATGGGGCCCCTGCCAGCTTCCAAAGACTCATGGACCATGTCCTACGAGGGTTGACCTTTGCAGCTGCTTATCTGGACGACGTGGTGATTTACAGCAACACGTGGGAGCAACATCTGCAACACATCCAGGAGGTTCTACAGCGTCTTCAGCGAGCTGGTTTGACTGTTAACCCACAAAAATGTGCCATAGCAAAAACTGAGACAGAATATCTGGGATTCGTCATAGGTGGTGGGGTGATAAGGCCTCAGGTGGAAAAGGTACGGGCTATTGAGATGTGCCCTCAGCCACAGACTCGCAAGGAGCTGCGATCATTCCTAGGCATGGCTGGGTTTTATAACAAGTTTATCCCCCACTTCTCTAACAGAGCTGCAGTCCTGACCGATATGGTGGGTTCAAGGTGCCCAAATCAGGTCCGATGGACGGGACAAGCGGAAGCAGCATTCCAAGACATTCGCACCGCCTTGAGCAGGGATTCTTTATTGCATAATCCTGATTTTAACCAACTGTTCATTCTCCAGACAGACGCTTCGGATAGAGGCCTGGGAGCGGTATTATTGCAGGGTGCTCCTGATGTTCGGCGACCCATTGCTTTCCTCAGCCGCAAGCTCTTCCCCAGAGAACTCCGTTATTCCATTGTGGAGAAAGAATGTTTGGCCATAAAATGGGCTTTAGATTCTCTGAAATATTATCTCTTGGGAAGGGAATTTGTCCTGGAGACGGACCACAAGGCCTTAAAGTGGCTCCAAACAATGAAAGACATCAACAGCAGAATAACACGTTGGTACCTGGCCATGCAGCCTTACCGCTTCTCCATTCAACATGTCCCTGGCAAAGAAAATCTGACGGCGGATTACCTTTCCCGCTGTGCCAGTGACATTTGTGAAGGGAGGGAGTATGTGATGGCCCACAATGCAGCCACACATCAGTGAGCGGTAATGTCACACACACACACACACACACACACACACACACACACACACACACACACACACACACACACACACACACTTTGAATATCTTAGTATTTAGTTTCCCCCACATAATTTCTGTATTCATAGCACATTTATTTGGTAATAAGACTCAGACACTTTATTCCTCATTTACATATTTATTTTGAGTGGCAGTACATCATTAGCTGGTTTGAGTGCACACAATCTAGTTTATGTTGTATGGTACACTGATATTAATATTGATTTCTTTGAGTTTAAGTTACCGTTGGGGTGCTGTGGATGGTCGGAACTGTTGACTGATGATCAGCGACTTCCGATTGGCAGTGCGCGCGTGTAAAGGGCCGGCAGGCTACACGGACTGCTGTTTTTGGTTCCGCCTGCTGCTACCAATCAGCAGATTGACTGTGGGGGGGAATATAATGTTTGGCTCTGGGTTTTGATGCTAATTTCTTGTTTGCTTACTTTGTTTCTTTGTTGACTTAAGATATGTATGTATTGTTGTTCTAATTAGTGAACTGGCCTGGTTATTATTGATTTCTGATTGTATTTTGAAGTTTGTGTTTTTGTCTTCCCCCTTGTGTGTTAATGTGGACTAGTCCATTTGTATAAATGTGTCCCTGCTGTGTCATTAGTAGGTCAGTTCAGGTTGGTTCTCACATGTATTGAGTTATTTGAGTTTTGTTTTGTTCTGTTGACCTTAGTTATAGGCCTAACATTTGATTTGTTTATTTGGACTTTAGTTTCCTTTGTTGAATCTTTTGTGTAGAAGCCTGAGTTTATATTAAATCATTTTTTGGGAAACTATTTTTCATTGCCTTCCTTACCTTGACTGTCGGTCCCTCACAGTAGGTATCTCAGGTGAGTCTGGATCAATAGGTAGGTATCTCAGGGGAGTCTGGATCCATAGGTAGGTATCTCAGGTGAGTCTGGACCAATAGGTAGGTATCTCAGGTGAGTCTGGAGCAATAGGTAGGTAGGTATACCCTCACTCACTATTCCCTACATTATTGCACTAATGTATCTCAGGTGAGTCTGGACCAATATGTAGGCATCTCAGGTGAGTCTGGATCCATAGGTAGGTATCTCAGGTGAGTCTGGACCAATAGGTAGGTATCTCAGGCGAGTCTGTATCAATAGGTAGGTATCTTAGGGGAGTCTGGATCCATAGGTAGGTATCTCAGGTGAGTCTGGATCAATAGGTAGGTTTCTCAGGTGAGTCTGGATCCATAGGTAGGTATCTCAGGGGAGTCTGGACCAATAGGTAGGTATCTCAGGGGAGTCTGGATCCATAGGTAGGTATCTCAGGTGAGTCTGGATCAATAGGTAGGTTTCTCAGGTGAGTCTGGACCAATAGGTAGGTATCTCAGGGGAGTCTGGATCCATATATAGGTATCTTAGGGGAGTCTGGACCAATAGGTAGGTATCTCAGGGGAGTCTGGATCCATAGGTAGGTATCTCAGGTGAGTATGGACCTATAGGTAGGTATCTCAGGTGAGTCTTGATCCATAGGTAGGTATCTCAGGGGAGTCTGGATCCATGGGTAGGTATCTCAGGGGAGTCTGGACCCATAGGTAGGTATCTCAGGTGAGTCTGGAGCAATAGGTAGGTATCTCAGGGGAGTCTGGATCAATAGGTAGGTATCTCAGGGGAGTCTGGATCCATAGGTATGTATCTCAGGTGAGTCTGGGGATCCATAGGTAGGTGTCTTAGGGGAGTCTTGATCCATAGGTAGGTATCTCATGTGAGTCTGGACCAATAGGTAGGTATCTCAGGGGTCTGGATCCATAGGTAGGTATCTTAGGGGAGTCTGGACCAATAGGTAGGTATCTCAGGGGAGTCTGGATCCATAGGTAGGTATCTCAGGTGAGTCTGGACCTATAGGTAGGTATCTCAGGTGAGTCTTGATCCATAGGAAGGTATCTCAGGTGAGTCTGGACCAATAGGTAGGTATCTCAAGTGAGTCTGGACCAATAGGTAGGTATCTCAGGTGAGTCTGGATCCATAGGTAGGTATCTCAGGTGAGTCTGGATCAATAGGTAGGTATCTCAGGTGAGTCTGGATCAATAGGTAGGTTTCTCAGGTGAGTCTGGATCCATAGGTAGGTATCTTAGGGGAGTCTGGACCAATAGGTAGGTATCTCAGGGGAGTCTGGATCAATAGGTAGGTTTCTCAGGTGAGTCTGGATCCATAGGTAGGTGTCTTAGGGGAGTCTTGATCCATAGGTAGGTATCTCAGGTGAGTCTGGACCAATAGGTAGGTATCTCAGGTGAGTCTGGAGCAATAGGTAGGTAGGTATACCCTCACTCACTATTCCCTACATTATTGCACTAATGTATCTCAGGTGAGTCTGGACCAATATGTAGGTATCTCAGGTGAGTCTGGATCCATAGGTAGGTATCTCAGGTGAGTCTGGACCAATAGGTAGGTATCTCAGGTGAGTCTGTATCAATAGGTAGGTATCTTAGGGGAGTCTGGATCCATAGGTAGGTATCTCAGGTGAGTCTGGATCAATAGGTAGGTTTCTCAGGTGAGTCTGGATCCATAGGTAGGTATCTCAGGGGAGTCTGGACCAATAGGTAGGTATCTCAGGTGAGTCTGGATCAATAGGTAGGTATCTCAGGTGAGTCTGGATCAATAGGTAGGTTTCTCAGGTGAGTCTGGACCAATAGGTAGGTATCTCAGGGGAGTCTGGATCCATATATAGGTATCTCAGGGGAGTCTGGACCAATAGGTAGGTATCTCAGGGGAGTCTGGATCCATAGGTAGGTATCTCAGGTGAGTAAGGACCTATAGGTAGGTATCTCAGGTGAGTCTTGATCCATAGGTAGGTATCTCAGGGGAGTCTGGATCCATGGGTAGGTATCTCAGGTGAGTCTTGATCCATAGGTAGGTATCTCAGGGGAGTCTGGATCCATGGGTAGGTATCTCAGGGGAGTCTGGACCCATAGGTAGGTATCTCAGGTGAGTCTTGATCCATAGGTAGGTATCTCATGTGAGTCTGGACCAATAGGTAGGTATCTCAGGGGTCTGGATCCATAGGTAGGTATCTTAGGGGAGTCTGGACCAATAGGTAGGTATCTCAGGGGAGTCTGGATCCATAGGTAGGTATCTCAGGTGAGTCTGGACCTATAGGTAGGTATCTCAGGTGAGTCTTGATCCATAGGAAGGTATCTCAGGTGAGTCTGGACCAATAGGTAGGTATCTCAAGTGAGTCTGGACCAATAGGTAGGTATCTCAGGTGAGTCTGGATCCATAGGTAGGTATCTCAGGTGAGTCTGGATCAATAGGTAGGTATCTCAGGTGAGTCTGGATCAATAGGTAGGTTTCTCAGGTGAGTCTGGATCCATAGGTAGGTATCTCAGGGGAGTCTGGACCAATAGGTAGGTATCTCAGGGGAGTCTGGATCCATAGGTAGGTATCTCAGGTGAGTCTGGATCAATAGGTAGGTATCTCAGGTGAGTCTGGATCAATAGGTAGGTTTCTCAGGTGAGTCTGGATCCATAGGTAGGTGTCTTAGGGGAGTCTTGATCCATAGGTAGGCATCTCAGGTGAGTCTGGACCAATAGGTAGGTATCTCAGGTGAGTCTGGATCAATAGGTAGGTATCTCAGGTGAGTCTGGATCCATAGGTAGGTATCTCAGGTGAGTCTGGATCCATAGGTAGGTATCTCAGGTGAGTCTGGATCAATAGGTAGGTTTTTCAGGTGAGTCTGGATCCATAGGTAGGTATCTAGGGGAGTCTGGACCAATAGGTAGGTATCTCAGGGGAGTCTGGATCCATAGGTAGGTATCTCAGGTGAGTCTGGATCAATAGGTAGGTATCTCAGGGGAGTCTGGATCCATAGGTAGGTATCTCAGGTGAGTCTGGATCAATAGGTAGGTATCTCAGGGGAGTCTGGATCCATAGGTAGGTATCTCAGGTGAGTCTGGAGCAATAGGTAGGCATCTCAGGGGAGTCTGGATCCATAGGTAGGTATCTCAGGTGAGTCTGGATCAATAGGTCGGTATCTCAGGGGAGTCTGGATCAATAGGTAGGTATCTCAGGTGAGTCTGGATCAATAGGTAGGTATCTCAGGGGAGTCTGGATCCATAGGTAGGTATCTCAGATGAGTCTGGATCAATAGGTAGGTATCTCAGGTGATATATCGCTACACCCCTATCGCCGACTTAACCTCTGCAGCCGAAAACACAGAAAACATTAGCAATAAATTATTCACATGTTTAAACACTCCTTGCTGTTTTTTTTTTTCACAACACATTCATAATCATTACTTTTGCTGGTGCGCTGTGGCAAGCTTTGTGATTAGGCTGTGTGGCTAATTAATATACACGTGCGATTAGTCAACTAAATCACTTAAACGAACGACTACCAGTCGACTAGAAATCTTAGATCTTTAGTCGAGGGCAGCCCGACTGAACGGAGGGTTTAAATACACAGACCAACCGATGGAGCTAAAAGAGACACAGGTGATCACAATGGGTTGCTACGGAAACAAATGATCACACATTAAGAAACTAGTGCTGTGTTCGTAATCGCCCCCTATACCCTCACTCACTATTCCCTACATTATTGCACTAATGTAGTCCACTAATGTAGTCCACTTGTACCCCTTTTCCACCAAAGCAGTGCTAGAGCTAGTTCAGAGCCAGAGCTAGTCCCAGTTCATAGTTGGTTCAACTGAGGAGCCCTCTAAGAACCGTTTGCTTTTCCAGCTGCTGAGAGCCACAACAGAGCCAGGTCTTACGTCACTGTATACGTCTCATCTTTCTCAGCAACGCTAGCGAGGCAGCGGCAGTGTTGCCAAGTCCGCGGTTTTCCCGCAGTATTGGGCTACTTCATCACTGTTGCTGCGGGCTGATATTTAGCCCCGGGAATGCTAATTTTAGTAGGCAACCATGCCAAAGAAACACATATTTTACCCCCAAATGTAGGCTGTAGGTTTTCCGAGATGCATCGGCGCTGCACAGACCGATCCATGTATGATATAAAAAAAACACACGAGTGAATCAAAAGCATAAGGAGTCGTGTGCTCTCGCTGGACTTGTTATCATACGGCGATCGGTCTCTGCACAGCACCGCTGCGAACAAGCTTTCCATCAACAATGCAAACGTTGCGTTACTATTGATTCACGTGGCTTTACGATCCTACATCGGCATCAAAACACAGCGAATTCAACGCATTCATGCAGTTCGCCGTAATTTGTATAGACGGAGATTACAAACGAGCAGCAGCTGTTAGCTCCATTAGCTGCTATTTCAACAATGGCGGATCTCAAGTTTGTGTTGGTCTTGTTGACCCCGCCCCCAGCGCCTGATGTAATCGGTTCTTACTTCTAGCCCTGTTCTAGCCCAGCAATGTTTTGGTGCTACTTAAGAACCACTTTTCCTGGCTCGGAGCTGGGGCTTTGGGTGTGGAAACACAAATAACCAATTTGAAACTAGGCTCTGGCTCCGATCTAGCTCTAGCACTGCCTTGGTGGAAAAGGGGCATTGAAGGAGTGAATGAAAACGAGTGAGTGAATTCAGACACTGGGTGCTCCAGAAGGGCTGCCGCTTTTGCATAGTTTGTGCTGTTTAATAATCATTTGAAACGCAGCAAACTGGCAGCTCCAGTAGTAATGACAAGATTCATCTTGATTAACTCTGGAAACTAGCATGTATAAACCATAAATAAACACAATTTAATAACCAATTCAACAGGAATTTATACCTGTCTGATATTACACTGGATTAGCGTGGTTTGCTGATTAACTCCCAGTTTTTTCTGTGAGTAATTGTGTGCGCATCAGATGTGTAATCTGTTGTTGCTTAAATGTTGTACATGTCATGACTACTATGTTTGCTCGGAACTGCACCTAAGAATTTCACCAACTGTTGCACTTGTGCATATGGTAGAGTGACAAATAAAGTGATTTGATTTGATTTGATTGAAAATGGATGTATGGATGATTCAGGTGACTTTCACAGTGCATTATGGGTATTCTCTAGCCGTTGAGCGTACAGCAGTTGTTCACTTGTGATTGTGGTGCATTGTGGGATAGAATGAGTGCACACGATAATGTCCACTATGGTTTCGGACACATTACACTCTTTATATTTTTCTCATTTACACAAAAGTTGACATGACACGTAAGAGCTACACACTAAGCTTGATTTTATATTTAATCTTGTATTTATATGAGCTTTTGTTATTCATATCAGAATCTGCACAAAAAAATGTTAAATGTATACTAGGCAATGAGTGAAGGTACATTATGTGGAGAAAACGTTTATATGCCAGTTTAATGGCTTTCAGGTTTTTTTTTCTCCAGATTTTCTTGTACAGATTCAATCAGAAGATGTGAAAAGTGCAGAATATGATCCATCAGGACTGTGTTGGGATAGAGAAGGAGTTCCGGACTCTCCGAAATACTGAAGCCCGATTGAATCACGTCTGTGCACTTCAGCCCAGCAAAACAGGCGGAGTCGACTGTCTATATAAGTCAGCACTTAATAGCAATTAGTTTAAGTTTTAGTTCAGGTTTTACCCGAAAGTAAGAATTTTAACGGATTAATACTATCAGTTAAACGGTTTAAAGTAGGGCTGGGCAAAAAAAAAATTATTATTTGATTAATCGTTTTTAAAATGTGGTCGATTAAAATTCGATTCTCAAAGGCCATAAATCGTTTTTTTCCCCATATTTATTTCCGCAAACATTGAACATAAGATTAATGAGGTCTTCTCCACTAGATGTCACCCTCTGGCCTTGCGCGATGTTACAAAGGAGCGAGAGGCGCGCCTGTCATTCATTTATTTAATGCTTAAATGGCGGCTTCCGGTGCGTTGTTGACGTTTGTAATGCTGAGGTGAAATGCTACAAATCTGCAGAACCATTTGATGACGAGACATCACCCAGATGTTGCAACACTCCCACAGCCGAGCACACAACCGCTAAAAATAGATCACATACATGCGAATGCTTGCCTTGCATTATGATCATTAAACTTGAGCGTTTACTTACACACATACGTTAGCCATTATAGACATATTCAAATCTACTTTGAGTCAATAGACAGCGCAGGACCAATAATTCAAACCTAATAGCTTATATTATAAACAGATTTCCTCAAATAAAAGTTAGTCCGCACGGCAACTACTTGTGTCCAGGGATGAACGCGCTTCTCGTGTATGAAAATTCTCGTGTATTCTCGTGTATCTTTAACCTGTCCCTCTCCCTGTCCGTGGTCCCCACATGCTTCAAAACGTCCACCATTGTGCCTGTACCGAAGCAATCAAAAACCACCTGCTTAAACCATCATCAGCAAATGCTTTGAGAGAATAATCAGAAACCACATCTGCTCTGTTCTCCCTCCCTCACTGGACCCACTGCAGTTTGCATACCGCAAAAACCGCTCCACTGATGATGCCATTTCATCTACAATTCACACTGCTCTTTCCCACCTGGAAAAGAGGAACACATATGTGAGAATGCTGTTTGTAGACTACAGCTCAGCATTCAACACCATTGTGCCCTCCATACTTGACGGGAAACTCCGGGCTCTAGGCTTAAACAGCCTGTTATGCAGCTGGATCCTGGACTTCCTGTCAAACAGACGCCAGGTGGTCAGAATGGGCAGTAACATCTCCTCATCACTGACTCTCAACACTGGAGCCCCTCAGGGCTGTGTTCTCAGCCCACTCCTGTACTCCTTGTACACACATGACTGTGTGGCAACCCACAGCTCCAACACCATCATCAAGTTTGCTGACGATACGACGGTGGTAGGTCTCATCACTGACAATGATGAAACGGCCTACAGAGAGGAGGTGCACACTCTGACACGGTGGTGTCAGGAGCACAACCTCTCCCTCAACGTCAGCAAGACCAAGGAGCTGGTGGTCGACTTCAGGAGGAATGAGAGAGAACACCGCCCCATCACCATCGATGGAGCACCGGTGGAGAGAGTCAGCAGCTTCAAGTTCCTCGGTGTCCACATCACAGAGGAACTCTCATACCGAGGCCGTTGTGAAGAAGGCTCATCAGCGCCTTTTCTTCCTGCGACGGCTGAGGAGGTTTGGAATGAACTGCCACATCCTCACACGCTTCTACAGCAGCACCATCGAGAGCCTGCTGACTGGCTGCATCACCACCTGGTACGGCAACAGTACCGCCCGCAGCCGCAAGGCCCTGCAAAGGGTAGTGCGCACGGCCAGCTGCATCATCGGAGGTGAGCTTCCCTCCCTCCAGGACATTTATGCCAGGCGGTGTGTGAAGAGAGCTCAGAGGATCATCAGAGACTCTAGCCACCCGAGCCATGGGCTGCTCTCACTGCTGCCATCAGGCAGACGGTACCGCAGCATCAGAACACGCACCAGCTGACTCCAGAACAGCTTCTTCCCACAAGCAATCAGACTACTTAACTCCTGATCCATCAGGATCATAACACACACTGACAGAATATCACTCAGCACAACCCACTGTAGATACACACACATTATATACACATTTATTTATCATATAGCACCTATTGTACATTGATCTCTACTGTGAATAATATTGTATACTCTACATTGTATATTATTATTATTATAGCTTAATGTATACTGTTTAATGTATGTATAGTGTATATTGTGTATATGGCTGTGTGACAATAAAGTGATTTGATTTGATTTGAAAAGTAACGAGTGGTGCAGAGGGAGGCTCGGACGCCGGGGGCTCCGTCTCATCCCCCATCGGAGAGATGACCGAGCGGCACGCCCCGCAAAGAAAGCACCCATTCCCAGTTACGACCTCAATCCTCGAAAGGCTTCTTCAGGCACTACGATTGACCCAAATTACAGATGGTTTCGCCGGCGCGTTTCCGAGATATAGCCTTTTAAAGTTTCAACTCGTTCAATCCGGGCACGAATCAAAGCTCAGACGCCTCCATAAAAATGGACGGAGTGAGAATGACGGGCAGCAAAATCCCAAGAAAAGCTTGTCGTGTACTGAAAATTGCTGAAAATCATCCAATATCCTTTTAATGTTTTAGAATAAATATATCAAAATATCCATAAAGACAAAATTGTATAAAATACTGCTCAGATACAGTTTTTAGAATAAAGTTGCATCAAAATTGTATTGTTTTTAAAAGATAGAGATGGGTTCTGTTTTAATGTACCTGAGTGTACTTAAAATTTAAAAATATATATTTTTAATTTCCCACTTGTAAACCTGTTCACTGTTCTTTTTTATAAATATAGTATTTGTATTAAATCTATATTCATTGAGTTGAATCAAGAATCGAAATAGAGAATCGAAATCGAATCGAATTGGAACATCTGAATCGATACCCAGCCCTAGTTTAAAGGGCTTTTTATTTTTTAAGGTTCTTTTTAGTTTTTTTGCTGCATGGTCATGGGCGTCAGAAGCAAAAAGAAATGTGGGTGGGTCCTCTAAGAAAAATGTTACTGGAGTAGATGCCATTTACATTAAATACAAATATACGGCCTTGTTTGCTAAACGTCTGGTTGGACAAGACAAGATTATGGAAATCACCACATCATAGAGATCAGCAATAGTGTAGGGGTCAGACGCATGACATCAAGTTTTGACGCAAATCAACCCGAGTTTCGAATCCGCCTTTTTGCCGAACTCACTCTACTCCCTTTTCCCATCACATATCTGATCGGAAAGGCATTTATTTTCAATAAAAATGAAGAAAATATTAGAAAAGTGGAAATAAAGCATCTAACATGTGTTTAATAATAAGTGTTTATCGGTTAGGGGTGAACAGACGTGCTGAATTAGAGACGATAAAAGTGAGTGGGTCCAATATCATTGATCGTATAAAGTGGGTGGGTCTTGTCCCGCCCACACACAATGGTTCTGACGCCCATGTGCATGGTTAATGGAAAAATATGCTGTATTTGTTCACTCACGGGGCGCGTCGACACGTGCAACCACACGTGCTTACACAGACATATTTTGCAAAATGAAGCAAATGGTAAAGAAGTAGGCCAACTGTGTGGGACCATTTCGACAGAAAGGGCGATGAAGAAACTTGCAAAATATGCAACACCGTATTAAAATACAGCAGCAGCACAAGCTCCTGACTGGTGCAAAGCAAATGAATGGCGCTTCCCAAGGCTGGCCGCTCTAGCGAGGCGTTATCTCTGTATTCCCGGGGCATCAGTGCATCTGAGAGGGTGTTTTCTACCCTAGGTCTAACTGTCAACAGGCTGCGCTCCAGACTAACCCACAGCACTTAGACATGTTACTTTAAATAAAAAATAAAAAAAACAGTCAAGCTGTGGATTGAGGTAGGCCTGCTATTTTTATTTGACGAAAAAAACTATTCCGGTTCTTCAAAGCTTCAAACAGATTCAGTGTATTTTCGTTTTGTCATCTTAATTTGTTAATTATTTAAGTGAAAAATATTTAGTGTAGGGCGATTTATTTTATGCTTTTTATTTATATTATTTTATTCAGTTTTTCTCTGTTGTCAGAAACGCTGCTGTGATAATGTGAATCCAGTGTCCTGTATGCTGCGATTTGCACGGTAAAATAAACTCGTTTTAACGGGTCACAGACACTCGTCAATTGTATTTTTATTTAATGCCAATTCAATATCATAATCTTATCAGTTAACGGTTAATATTCGGATAATGAGTGGCGGTTGTCGGTAACGCCAGTCTCTCATGAACGCGCAGGCGACAGTTAGAGAAAACAGTTTATAAAGTTTTAAATATGGATATTTGGATCACCACTTTGCTTCAGAAAGCCTTTATTAACCCTCCAGAGCCGTATGGAGCACTTATATGATGGATAGATGCACTTTTATGATGGCTAGATGCACTTTTATGATGGATGGATGCACTTTTATGATGGATAGGTGCACTTTTATGATAGATGGATGCACTTTTATGATGGATAGATGCACTTTTATGATGGCTAGATGCACTTTTATGATGGATGGATGCACTTTTATGATGGATAGGTGCACTTTTATGATAGATGGATGCACTTTTATGATGGATAGATGCACTTTTATGATGGCTAGATGCACTTTTATGATGGATGGATGCACTTTTATGATGGATGGATGCACTTTTATGATGGATAGATGCACTTTTATGATGGATAGATGCACTTTTACAATAGACAGATGCACTTTTATGATGGATAGATGCACTTTTATGATGGATGGATGCACTTTTACAATAGACAGATGCACTTTTATGATGAATGGATGCACTTTTATGATGAATGGATGCACTTTTATGATGGATAGATGCACTTTTATGATGGCTAGATGCACTTTTATGATGGATGGATGCACTTTTATGATGGATAGATGCACTTTTATGATGGCTAGATGCACTTTTATGATGGATGGATGCACTTTTATGATGGATAGATGCACTTTTATGATGGATAGATGCACTTTTATGAAGGATAGATGCACTTTTATGATGAATGGATGCACTTTTATGATGGATAGATGCACTTTTATGATGGATAGATGCACTTTTATGATGAATGGATGCACTTTTATGATGGAGAGGTGCACTTTTATGATGGCTAGATGCACTTTTATGATGAATGGATGCACTTTTATAATGGATGGGTGCACTTTTATGATGGATGGATGGATGCTCTTTTATGATGGATGGATGCTCTTTTATGATGGATAGATGCACTTTTTTATGATGGATGGATGCACTTTTATGAAGTATAGATGCACTTTTATGATGGATAGATGCACTTTTATGATGGATAGATGCACTTTTATATTATGGATGGATGCACTTTTATGATGATAGATGCACTTTTATGATGGATGGATGCACTTTTATATTATGGATAGATGCACTTTTATGATGGATAGATGCACTTTTATGATGGATAGATGCACTTTTATGATGGATGGATGCACTTTTATGATGGATGGATGGATGCACTTTTATGATGGATGGATGCTCTTTTATGATGGATAGATGCACTTTTTTATGATGGATGGATGCACTTTTATGATGGATAGATGCACTTTTTTATGATGGATGGATGCACTTTTATGATGGATAGATGCACTTTTATGATGGATGGATGCTATTTTATGATGGATAGATGCTCTTTTATGATGGATAGATGCACTTTTTATGATGGATAGATGCACTTTTTTATGATGGATGGATGCACTTTTATGATGGATGGATGCTCTTTTATGATGGATAGATGCACTTTTTTATGATGGATAGATGCACTTTTTTATAATGGATGGATGCACTTTTATGATGGATGGATGCTCTTTTATGATGGATAGATGAACTTCTCCATGAACTGCCACCTTAAAGCTACACTGTGTAACTTTTTTTAGTTTATTCTTAGCTAAAAACACTTAGTTCTTTCAAAAATATATGTGCTCATTAATGTATATTTACTTCTTTCAAGTAATAAAGTATTCTCGTAAGTTTATAATATGCCATTGAAAATACATACGGGTAAGGGGTTCGAATGGGGGTCGCCATGTTGCCCCTCCATCTTGAAAGTACATTAGCCAAAGAGGGACATACCCGTAAATTCAAGCTTCGCGATGGCACCGTGTCGAATGTGAAGAGGGGGAATGCTGGATTGAACTGGAAGCCATGTTAATTTTGGACTAAATCGGCCACCATAGGAGTTAAAACGAAATCAGAATTGGGAGGAACAGAAACTAATATTTATTGAATGGTCATATACCTTTTCACCGCTAGATGGGGGAAAATATCACACAGTGTAGCTTTAACGTGGTGGAGGGGTTTGAGTACCCGAACGACCCTAGGAGCTACGTTGTCCGGGGCTATATGCCCCTGGTAGGGTCTCCCAAGGCAAACAGGTCCTAGGTGATGGGTCAGACTAAGAGCAGTTCAAAAACCCCTTATGAAGACAAAGAAAAGGAGGACAGTGACGTCGCCCGGTACGGTGCAGCCGGGGCCCCACCCCGGAGCCAGGCCTGGGGTTGGGGCTCGTATGCGAGCGCCTGGTGGCCGGGCCTTCCCCCACGGGGTCCGGCCGGGCTCAGCCCAAAGGAGCGACGTGGGGACACCTTCCCGTGGGCCCACCACTCACGGGAGGGACCGTAAGGGGCCGGTGCAAAGCGAATCGGGCAGCAGTCGAGGCCGGGGGCCTAGACGACCCGATCCCTGGACACGGAAACTGGCTCTTGGGACATGGAATGTCACCTCGCTGGCGGGGAAAGAGCCTGAGATTGTGCGTGAGGTTGAGAGGTTCCGACTAGAGATAGTCGGAATCACCTCCACGCATGGCTTGGGCTCTGGAACCACACTTCTCGAGAGGGGATGGACTCTTCACCACTCTGGAGTTGCCCATGGTGAGAGGCGGCGGGCTGGTGTGGGTTTGCTTATAGCCCCCCAGCTCTGCCGCCATGTGTTGGAGTTTACCCCGGTGAACGAGAGGGTTGTTTCCCTGCGGCTTCGGCTCGGGGATAGGTCTCTCACTGTTGTGTGTGCCTACGGGCCAAACAGCAGTGCAGAGTACCCGGCCTTCTTGGTGTCCCTGGGAGGGGTGCTGGAGAGTGCTCCGACTGGGGACTCCGTCGTTCTACTGGGGGACTTCAACGCCCACGTGGGCAATGACAGTGAAACCTGGAGGGGCGTGATTGGGAGGAACGGCCCCCCTGATCTGAACCCGAGTGGTGTTCAGTTATTGGACTTCTGTGCTAGTTACAGTTTGTCCATAACGAACACCATGTTCAAGCATAAGGGTGTCGATCAGTGCACATGGCACCAGGACACCCTAGGTCGTAGGTCAATGATCGACTTTGTGGTCGTTTCATCTGACCTGCGGCCGTATGTCTTGGACACTCGGGTGAAGAGAGGGGCGGAGCTGTCAACTGATCACCACCTGGTGGTGAGTTGGATCCGATGGCGGGGGAGGAAGCTAGATAGACTCGGTAGACCCAAACGTACTGTGAGGGTCTGCTGGGAACGTTTGGCCGAGTCTCCTGTCAGAGAGATCTTCAACTCCTGCCTCCGGCAGAGCTTCGACCGGATCCCGAGGGAGGCTGGAGATATTGAGTCCGAGTGGACCATGTTCTCCACCTCCATTGTCAAAGCGGCTGCTCGGAGCTGTGGACGCAAGGTCTCCGGTGCCTGTCGAGGCGGCAATCCCCGAACCCGGTGGTGGACACCGGAAGTAAGGGATGCCGTCAAGCTGAAGAAGGAGTCCTATCGGGCCTGGCTGGCTTGTGGGACTCCTGAGGCAGCTGGCAGGTACTGGCAGGCTAAACGGACTGCAGCCCGGGTGGTTGTGGAGGCAAAAACTCGGGCCTGGGAGGAGTTCGGTGAGGCCATGGAAAAGGACTATCGGCTGGCCTCGAAGAGATTCTGGCAAACCGTCCGGCGCCTCAGGAGGGGGAAGCAGTGCCCTACCAAAGCTGTTTACAGTGGCGATGGGCGGCTGTTGACCTCAACTGGGGATGTTGTCGGACGGTGGAAGGAATACTTCGAGGATCTCCTCAATCCCGCCGTCACGTCTTCCATTGAGGAAGCAGAGGCTGGGGGCTCAGAGGAGGACTAGTCCATCACCCAAGCTGAAGTCACCGAGGTGGTCAAGAAACTCCTCGGTGGCAAGGCACCGGGGGTGGATGAGATCCGCCCTGAGTACCTCAAGTCTCTGGATGTTGTGGGGCTGTCTTGGCTGACACGCCTCTGCAGCATCGCGTGGCGGTCGGGGACAGTGCCTCTGGGATGGCAGACCGGGGTGGTGGTCCCTCTTTTTAAGAAGGGGGACCGGAGGGTGTGTTCCAACTATAGGGGGATCACACTTCTCAGCCTCCCCGGGAAAGTCTATGCCAGGGTACTGGAGAGGAGAATTCGGCCGATAGTGGAACCTCGGATTCAGGAGGAACAGTGCGGTTTTCGTCCTGGTCGTGGAACACTGGACCAGCTCTATACCCTCTACAGGGTGCTGGAGGGTTCATGGGAGTTTGCCCAACCAGTCCACATTTGTTTTGTGGATTTGGAGAAGGCATTCGACTGTGTCCCTCGTGGCGTCCTGTGGAGGGTGCTGGGGGAATATGGGGTCCGGGGTCCTTTGCTGAGGGCTGTCCGGTCCCTGTATGACCGAAGCAGGAGTTTGGGCCGCATTGCCGGCAGTAAGTCAGACTTCCCGGGAAGGTGTTTCGGGCATGTCCAACCGGGAGGAGGCCCCGGGGAAGACCAAGGACACGCTAGAGGGACTATGTCTCCCGGCTGGCCTTGGAACGCCTCGGTGTCCCCCCGGAAGAGCTAGAGGAAGTGTCTAGGGAGAGGGAAGTCTGGGCATCCCTGCTTAGACTGCTGCCCCCGCGACCCGGCCCCGGATAAGCGGAAGAAGATGGATGGATGGATGGATAGATGCACTTTTTTTGATGGATGGATGCTCTTTTATGATGGATAGATGCACTTTTTTATGATGGATGGATGCACTTTTATGATGAATGGATGCACTTTTATGATGGATGGATGCACTTTTTTATGATGGATAGATGCACTTTTTTATGATGGATGGATGCACTTTTATGATGGATGGATGCTCTTTTATGATGGATAGATGCACTTTTTTATGATGGATGGATGCACTTTTATGATGGATAGATGCACTTTTATGATGGATAGATGCACTTTTATGATGGATGGATGCACTTTTATGATGGATAGATGCACTTTTATGATGGATGGATGCACTTTTATGATGGATGGATAGATGCACTTTTATATGATGATAGATGCACTTTTATGATGGATGGATGCACTTTTTTGATGGATGGATAGATGCACTTTTATATGATGGATAGATGCACTTTTATGATGGATGGATGCACTTTTATATGATGGATAGATGCACTTTTATATGATGGATAGATGCACTTTTATGATGGATGGATGCACTTTTATGATGGATGGATAGATGCACTTTTATATGATGGATAGATGCACTTTTATGATGGATGGATGCACTTTTATGATGGATGGATAGATGCACTTTTATGATGGATGGATGCACTTTTATGATGGATGGATAGATGCACTTTTATATGATGGATAGATGCACTTTTATGATGGATGGATGCACTTTTATGATGGATGGATAGATGCACTTTTATATGATGGATGGATGCACTTTTATGATGGATGGATGCACTTTTATGATGGATAGATGCACTTTTATGATGAATGGATGCACTTTTATGATGGATGGATGCACTTTTATGATGGATGGATGCACTTTTATGATGGATAGATGCACTTTTATGATGATGGATGCACTTTTATGATTTTACTTTCCCTGCCTGTGGCCGGAGAGGATCATGGGACAGGCTCCAGTGACCTCACAACCCTAAAGAGAAAACATTTTGATCATTCAGAAATAACATTTTCAAAATGATAGAATGAGATGTTCCTCTAACGTTCACATAAACCAAGAAACAACGTTCTTAATACATTAAAAAACTGGACGTTTTGAATGTTTAAAATGTATAACATTTTCATAACTTAATGGGAAAGTTAGCAAATCATTGTCAGAACATATTTGTGTCCGCTGGGCTTTCTGGGGCTTGAGAGGGGCAGTTGTGGAGCTGTCAATGGAGGGACAGAAATCTCTCAGAGTTCATTAGAAACATCTTCATTTGTGCTCCGATGAGCGAATGTCTGATGTGAGGAATTCATGTCATCATTTTCATTTTTGGGTTAAACTAAGCCTTTCATTTTTCAGTTGAAATGGCTGATAGTTTAGTATTAGCAGCATAAATTCATTAGGAGACCAAATGAACCCCTAATAACAAAATATCAGTCACACTTTACAATAAGGTTGTATTAGTTAACATTAGTTAATGCATTAGTTAACATGAACTACTCATGAGCAACACCTCTGTTCAGCATTAGCTCATCTTTGTTAACGTTAGCTCATAAAAATCCAGCTGTTCATGGTTTGTTCATGTTAGTTCACAGTGGATTAACTAATGTTAACAAGATTTAAATAATGCTTTAGTAAATGTTGAAATTAACAACGATAAATAAATGCTTTATAAGTGCAGTTCATTATTAGTTCATGTTAGCTAATGAACCTTATTGTAAAGTGTTACCAAAATATCATATCAGAGCACCAAGAGAGAAGAGAAGGTCCATCATAGAGAAGAGTTTATTACTATAATGTAACGTTACTTGGATGATAAATCATAAGTTTTGATCAAAAGCCATATCAAAGACTTCATATTTACTGTAGAGCAAATGATTGCCGTGACATTAATGTCATTTCCTGTAAAGGGTCAATCAAGAATCAATAAAAACAACAACATAAGACTCTGAGAGTTTGAACAGAGCTGGGGATCATCTCTATATGGACACAGGACGCCCTAGCAACCACATAGAAACCCCCTAGCAACACTGAGAGGCCCAACTGTCTGTTCGTCTATATTAAAAAAGACCTCAAGCCAGCAGTAAGTTTATCTTTCAAAATGTAAATCTAGTTACACATTATATTCTTACTGTCTCTGCTATAGTTCCCGTGATCGGATCTTCTTATTGGTTTTATTTTATTTAGTCGATGTCAAATAAATGATGAAAGTGGAGAATCCGTGCGCAACTCAAAGTTACGGTACGCGACGCAGGTAAAAATAGACGATGAGAAGCGTTGTGGAAAATAAAATGATATATAAATAATGGGAAAACTGTCCATTTGTTTGTGAATTGACCGTAGCCGAGGTCCGGACCTCTGTATTTCTCCGAGGTGGAGGCATATATAATAAAGCTTGAGAAATAATCGCCTAATATAGTTTAAACTCTGCACCAATATCTTCAATACATTTCATATTTGACAGCTGTTTTAGCACAGAACTGGAAAAATAATCAGGCAAACTAATAAACTTGTGTCTAATTTCACCGTTTTGAACAGAAAATAATCCTATAATTGAATACTTGTACTATTTTCGAGTAATTGCTCCATAAACCGTCAGGAAACAGCGGAGAGAAGGAGTAACGTTACACTAGTGATGTTTACTTTAGTACTTCACCAAAACCACAGAAGAATCGTGTAAAACACAGTAAACCTGGAGATTATTACTTGTGACATTAGAACTAAATATATGGATGAAAACATGTATAGCCTACAACTAAATTAACGGTTTTCTCATTTCACTAAACATTTTCATTCAAATTCGTGAATATTCTTCTCTGGAATTCCATTGTGCTACTGTGATGTCACAGTAGCAGGGATTAAAGCGCTTATACTTTGCTCAAGCGTTGCTGATTCTGGTGTTTCTTGCGTTTCTCTCTCGATTCGAGCTTTATTCACAACAATTTGCTAGCATTTTGAATACATTTATTGTGCAATATTATACTTGCCAATATTACACAGCTTTTATCTGAACACGCTTAACTCATCACAGATAAATACGACCCGTTGATCTTGCTGCAGATCCTGCGATCTACGCTAGCTATCCTAGTTAAGGCTTCACCATGGTGTTCTTGAGTTTATTAGGGCTATATGCTTATTTCCAGAGGACAGAGGTCAGCGACAGCCACTCAGATGAACACCAGAGCGATGATGATCCACCTGTGGAGAGGAATGATGATGGTAAATGAGATGTTATGACAATATTAACTCTTTTGGCTCTATTTTAATGTTTAAAGGACAGTCACACATGTTCAGGCACAGCTGAAGATTCACTTCATAATTTACAGCAAGCCTAGCGTCAGTAACACGAGTGTTTGATTAATAATGTTGGTGTCATTGCCCTCTGTAGGTCAGACGTCTCCTCAGGACAGCAGCGGACCTCCTCAGGTCCTCCACATCTCAGAGGAGCGCGCCACTGCTGACCCTCGAGACGATCACGACTGGATTGACGAGACCTTCGATGCTTTCACCCGTGCCGTGTCAAAACTTAATGCCTCCTTCCAAACCCCTGCCCATGTGTCACCTGACACGAGTGACATCCCCCAGGCTTCAGGCAGTCTAGCGGAGGATAAGAGAACATTTATGGGTCAGTTTGCTGAGAAAACCCAAACATAACCCGACACACATGCACTCTTTCATCCGCAGTTCAGTGGTTTATACTTTACATTCATGCTTTCTTTAAGGGAAGCTGAGAACACGGAAATTAACTTTTTTTGACATTCAACAAGATCATTTAAATGTGTGTGTGTGTGTGTGTGTGTGTATGTGTGTGTGTAATGGCTACTGCAGTTCACTTGAATAGTACTGTAGTGTGACAAATGAGTTTTTAAAGGCACAAATATTTAAATTAGCAACTCAATTAATATATGAATCAGAAAAATCTTGTTGAAATAGTTTTAGATCAAGTCGGTGACATTTCTTCCTTTCTTCTTTTCACAGACATCGGTTCCTGTAGATATGAGGTGGGCGTTGCACTGGGTGAAGGAGGCTTTGGGACGGTTTATGCAGCGACTCGGCTGAAAGATGGCCTTCAGGTACTTACAATTTCTATCTCGATGATTATTTTGGTCTTGTATTACACTCTTACCCAATCTTATATTCACTATTTAGTGCACGTCACATGTCAGGCCTGTTTAAATAGTCAAAATTTAAATTTACAATTAAATTCATGGAAATGTTCATGTTTGTTCAGGTGTAATGATTGTAATGTGTGAACTTTGAACACATGTACTGTAAATAATTCTAACGCAAATCCATTTTCTGTGTTTCTTCATCAGGTGGCGGTGAAACTGGCCGCCAAAGAGCTTGCAAAATATACCAGGGTTGTAAGTCGGCTCTGTTTGACCTCTCGGTCACTGTTTTCAATTTCAAACATCTCATATTAACATTAATCACAGACTATAAATCATAAATATTGATAACTGTTTGTCTTTCTTCAAGGACGGTTATTCCAGACCCATCCCGTTAGAAGTGGCTCTGCAAATGTCCGCCAATCGAGGGCCCAGTGTTCCTCAGATCGTCAAGCTCTTGGACTGGCAGGACGAGGCTGACCAATATGTGATGGTGCTGGAGCGGCCCATGCCCAGTCAGACCTTGCGTGACTTTTTACCAAACGTCACGGGCAGCAGATATCAAGATTTGGTTCGCCTGATTATGTTCCAGACCACTTTTGCGGCGCAGACATGCTGCCAGCGAGGAGTTTTCCACCGAGATATCAAACTCGAAAACTTGATTATTAACACCGACACCTTTGAAGTTAAATTAATTGACTTCGGATGTGGGGAATTCCTCAACAGCGCGGGATACACCTCCTTTTCTGGTATGTATAATTCTCAAAGCTGCAAGGTGTGTCTCAAACTCTGGTGACGATTGAGAGCCGTTCACACAGGACTCTGAGTGAGTCCAGCTCTCATGAAGCATCATGGGATGGGATCCACTGTTGCAATTAGCATCAAATCATTTCTTGCATGATAATGGATATAGTCAATGTTGTGTTAATGGAAATGTACTCATTCTTTCCTCCAGGCACAGATTATTACTGCCCCCCCGAGTTCTGGATAAAAGGACAATATCACGGGAAACCGGCGACAGTGTGGTCACTCGGCATCCTCCTATTCTTCATGATGTGCAAGAAATTTCCGAAGAAACGAGACCTGAATAAGATGAATCTGAACATCTGGACCAGAACTGGATTGTCTCAAGGTGAGATCTTCATGTCAGCAAAGGACAATTTTAATTCTGAATCTTATTAGACGGAACAAAACAACAGTGCAGGAGCATCTGAGCCCAGTGGCTTAATAAGTGATGGTTTTGTGATATTTGTGAAGTTTAAGCGAATAATCAGACGTCTCTCCCTTCTCTCTCCACAGAATGCTGTGATTTGATTTGCCGCTGTCTGCAGGTCAACCCAAAGAACAGGATTGAGCTAGAGAAAGTCGGTCTCCACAACTGGTTTAAGGTATTAATTACATTTAGAAGATTTTGACACTAGCTTTAATTACAATACTTTTCCAAATGTGCTGCAAATCTCATGTAGTCAGATGACTAATTTCAGTGCTGTTTTTTACTCATGTTTTTATATCAGATAAAAAGAAGGTAGTGGCGGGGTCCTGGCAGCAGCATGCGCTCCCTTCTTCGGTCCGGGACGGGACGGGCGACGGCTGCTTCTCTAGCTGTGGAGCTGAGGGGCAAAGCGGACGGGCCTTTCTCAAACAGGTACTGTACTGTGTGACATGGTGGTCCAGTGGGTTAAACCATGGAACTGATACGCAGAAGATTGCTGGTTCGATCCCAGCGGTCACCACCAGTGTGTCCTTGAGCAAAGCACTTTACTCCATGCTGCTCCAGGGGGATTGTCCCTGTAATAAGGGCACTGTAAGTTGCTTTGGATAAAAGCGTCTGCCAAATGCATAAATGTAGATGTTAATGTACTTCAAACAGGTCTGGCGACTCATCGTGGTGCAAGAATCCGTCCCTGCTCCCCTCCTGGACCTGTGAGGACACCAGCGAGCATGCACAGGGAGAGAGACGGTCTCTCGAGGAGAGGCGCTCAGCCTTTAACAGCGGCGTTGACGAGGCGCTGTGTGGGTCCTAACGCCCCAGTGTAGTGATGGGGACACTATACTGTCGTCCTTCGGATGAGACGTTAAACCGAGGTCCTGACTCTCTGTGGTCATTAAAGATCCCACGATGTCCTTCGAAAAGAGTAGGGGTGTAACCCCGGCATCCTGGCCAAATTTGCCTCCTAATCATCCCCATAGAAATATATATTTCAGTAATACTCATTACATGCAACGTGAGATATTTCAAGCCTTTATTTGTTATAATTTTGATTAGGGATGCACAATATTATCAGCACGACATCGGAATCGGCCGATAAACGCTTAAAATATAAAAATCGGCATCAGCCGATATGAAAAAATGATGCCGATATGCCTTGCCGATAACGTGTTGATGTGCGCCTGCAACAACTCACGTGTGCAAGGAGTGCTATAGCGATAATATCACGTCAGCCGTGCGGCCATTCTTGAAGTAAAAACAAGCAAAATCATTGCATGTACGGTGATTTATATTGACAGTTTTTTAATGCTGCCTTGAATTTGTGAATGCGAGTACAGAAGGACGTGACCGTCAACGCAGAGTTGCCAGGTTTTCACAACAAAACTAGCCCAAAACAAGCACAATGGCGTCTCCCCACTCTCTCTAGCGCAGCAGCAGAAGCTCCTCCAGGTCCTAGTGCCCCCGCTGGAGTGTCATATATATTTATGGGGCGCTGTTGTTATAGTAATAAAATGAAAAGTAGAATACACAAATAAATTGAAGTAACTTCTTTTTCTGAATAAATAAAGCAGTAATGATGTCAAATCACAAGCATGACACCTGTAAATTAAATACTTTTATATACAGTTTATTAATCTCTAATACAATTTTATGAAATGGATGATGAAAAATAATCCAAGGAGCTCTAGCTTCAAGTAAAGAATTCTACAATTATTTTAAAGACGGCATCAACTGATGCCATGCCACCCCCACTTCATGTGCACTAACATTACATCCAAAAATAAGATATTTATGTTACAACTGCATCTGTCTGGGGTGAAAAATCACTGACTTTATTATTGTTATTTTCAGAGCTTTTAATATACTCTTAATATAACAAGAACTTTATTAACATTTATTTATCTTTAACAAGCATCCTTTTAGTAAGGAGACCTCAGAAATCTGAAACCAGAATGAAACAAAAAAGCTTTTGCTCAAAATGGTGTTGTTTCCAAACAAAGGGAAATGAGTTGAAAAATATCGGCATATCGGATATCGGCAAAAATCCAATATTGTGCTTCCCTAATTTTGATGGTTATAGCTTACAGCTTATGAAAACCCCAAATTAGAATATTACATGAAATCTTCTAAATAAAAAATTGTTTTAAATACAGAAATGTCTGAAAGTATAATCTTGTGCATGAATTACTGCCTCAATGTGGCGTGGCATGGATGCTCTCAGCCTGTGGCACTGCTGAGGTGTTATGAAGACCAGGATGCTTCAATAGCGGCCTTCAGCTCTTCTGCACTGTTCGAGCTCATGTCTCTCATCTTTCTCTTGGCAATGCCCATAGATTCTCTACGGGGTTCAGGTCAGTTTGCTGGCCAATCAAGGACAGTAATCCCATGGCCACTGAACCAGGTTTTGGTACTTTTGGCAGTGTGGGCAGGTGCAACATGAAGTCCGCATCTCCATAAAGCTTGCTGCTGAAGGAAGCATGAAGTGCTCTAAAATGTCCTGGTAGGAGACGGCTGCGCTGACTCTGACTCAATAAAGCACAGTGGACCAACACCAGCCGATGACATGGCTCTCCAGACCAACACAGACTGTGGAAACTTCACACTGGACTTCAAGCGTCTTGGACTGTGTGCCTCTCCGTTCTTCCTCCAGACTCTGGGATTTGCTCTCATCAGAAGAGAGGACTGGAGCACTGAGCAACAGACCAGTTCTTTATTTCTTTAGCCCAGGTAAGACTCTTCTGACCACAAGTGAAGCCCATGTGAGATGGTGGTCCAGTGGGTTAAACCATGGAACTGATACACATAAGGTTGCTGGTTCAATCCCAGCGGTCACCACCAGTGTGTCCTTGAGCAAGGCACTATACTCCATGTTGCTCCAGGGGGATTGTCCCTGTAATAAGGGCACTGTAAGTCACTTTGGATAAAAGTGTCTGCCAAATGCATAAATGTAAATGTCCAGGATCCGTCTGCGTGTGGCTCTTGATGCAGTAACTCCAGCCTCCACTCCTTGAGAAGCTCCGCCACACATTTGAATGGCCTTTTCCTGACAATCCTCATCCCTGCACCTTTTTCTTCCACACTTTTCCCTTCCACTTAACTTTCTATCCATGTGCTTTGATACAGCACTTTGAGAACATCCGACTTGTTTTGCGATTCCCTTTTGAGGCTTTCACTCCTTGTGGAGGGTGTCAGTGATGGTTTCTGCACAGCTGTCAGGTCAGCGGTCTTTTTCCATGATTGTGAATTCTTCTGAACCAGACGGAGAGACATTTAAAGGCTCAGGAACCCTTTGCAGGTGTTTTGGATGAATCATCTGATGAGAGTGTGACACTTTGAGCCTACAATACTGAACCTTTTCACAATATTATAGTTTCTGATATTTGGGGGTTTCATAAGCTGTAAGCCATAATCATCAAAATGATAACAAATAAAGGCTTGAAATATCTCACTTTGCTTGTAATGAGACTATATATTACATTAGTTTAATCTTTTAAGTTCAATTACTGAAATAAATTAACTTTTGAACGATATTCAAATTTTTCGAGTGTCTCCTGTATACTCTAAATTGGCTTTATATACACCTGTGACTGGTCATAATGTGTGTTTATGTTTATAATATATAGCCTGCCCTATATGGACAGAAGTATCGGGTCATTATGCGATGGCATTACAGGTGTAATGGTCAGGCGAGACGTGTGTGTCGGTCCAGAGTCCAGTGCTGGCGTGCTTCACTCTCTGAGATCCGACGCTTGGCATTGATCGCTGATGTGAGGCTCGTGCTGGATTTAAACACCTGTGGTTCAGTTCAGTCTTTAACTGGACACTCTCCCAGAAGAAACACACGAGAGCAGAGATAAAGATGACATGAGTTCAGTCAGAGGTCAGAGGTCAGTGGAAGGGTCTGACATTTAAGAGTGTCCACTCGAAAGAAAAGGATACATCTTTAAAACACACATGCGCATTTCATAGAAACACATTTTGAATGCACAATTTTCAAGAAATGTTTGGAGTTCGGAAAAAAATGTTAACGTTATTTTAAATATATTAGGGATGAAACGATTACCGGTTTCACGATAAACCACGATAAAATTTAGTGACGGTTAGTAATATCGTATAAAATTTAATTATCATTAAAACCGCGCGTGATTATCACGATTTTAAAACTCGCTGTAAATCTTGTCCAGTCAGCGTCAGTCTGGCGCAGCGCACCGCTGTTTTCTGAATGAGAATCTTAATGGCAGAAGGCAGTGACAGCGCCGCGACGAGATTTTTCAGATTTCTAAAAGGACCAAATCTGAGGCGTTGTCATATTTTGGCTTTTACAAAAGTCCTGAGGGAAACTTAATCGAAGATGGTCACCCTGTCTGCAAACATGCCAGAAGAAAGTCGCTGTAATAGAGGGAACACTTCAAAACTACGAACGCAAGGCAAGTGGACTTTGACCTCAATACCAAAACTACGTCTGGGAAATAATAACGTGAAGCGAACGAACAAGTTCAGACACGACTAGGGTGACATTTAAGGGATAATAATCAGGGCTTGCCATTAACAACCGCCGTTTGCGGGTGTAACGTCATTTCGGCTGCACACTAGCCACTCTGGCTGTTGAACTTATTATAGTCTTCTCAAAAGCCATCTGTTATAATCGCGTTGCCCATTATAACCACTCACACGTGTTTATATTGAGTTTATGAATGCAATATCTCATAATCAGAGGCGTTCAGATTATCCAGAATTTTGTTCAGAGCGCGCGCCGCTCACACTGAAATCTTCACTCGAAGCAGAGATAAACGTGCGATGTACGCAAGAGATTCAGTCATCATACAGTGGTTGACTGTTTTTGTTCTATTTCAGCAGCGAAAATAGTTTTAAAAAACAGCAGAGCTACAGCGCATCTGATATGACTGGCATAAAGTTGGTGAATTTAGGGACCGTCTCTAAAGTTACACACAGCATTGGTAACGTTATACAAGTTTCAAACTTCACTAGCATTTGAAGAGAATGACAGTCATAAAACTGACTGTAAAGTGATCATCTAGGTGTCAGGTATGATGCACACATTTTGATATTTAATTAAATAAACTGTCAAATCATTTGAAAATATGGATATGCATTATTTCTCTAGGATACTGTTTGGGCTCTTACACAAAACATGGTAGATTTAATGCATCATTGCTGAACACTGATGAGAATATTGCTTGAGAATATATTTACAGAGATAATATTAGAGATTATATTTACGAGAAATTATTATTATTTATGCGTTGCTATTGACGACGGCCATTATAAGGAAGGAAATCCCACAGAATCTTGCTTAAAAAAGTGCATAAAGCTGCTTTAGTTTGTTTGTTGATTTTCAAATATAAAACTTGAACAAAACCGTGATAATATTGATAACCGTGATAATTTGGGTCACTATAATCGTGATGTTAAATTTCCATACCGTTTCATCCCTAAAATATATATATATATTTTTTTTATTCATTCTTAAATTATCGGTACGTTTTTGAGTTTTCATGATGTGACATTTTAAAACAAGAATGAACCCAATCCTGACCTTAACCTGACCTTATCTGATATTTCAACGAAAATACACAAATGTGAAGTGTCACAGTTTTTACTGCAAATTATACAATGACTTCAAAACACTTCAAAACAACTGCACCAACGAGCTAATCTAGGATTTGTTGATCTAGGCTTTATTTTAAATCGAGTTGTGTTGCACCACTTAACTTTAAACCCAGATTAACAAATCGGGGAATAGAATTTAACCTGCGATTAAAACCTCCATTCACGATTCATTTTCGCCGCCATGTTGGATTCGCCATTGACAGCAACAATACTAATATTCAATTTCCTTCTTTACTGACCACCAGAAACTCTCTTTCTGACATAAGTAGCTCTTGCCAATAAAGTAAATAAACTTGTAAAATGTCAGCTGTCTTTATAAAGCGCTACGTAGAGAGACCATAACTGATCAAGCAATGAAAACAGCGCGTGCGTAAAGTATATTTATAGTACCGATTAATGGAGTCTATTGTGGCAGTGTAATTTATGACAAAACTACCGCTCTTGACAGCACCGCCCATCCCGTTTGATCCACGAGTGGAGCGGGTATGAGAAACACGAGGCGCGGCCGCGATCACTGGCGCTCGCCTCATATTCTCCGCTGCATTTAAATGCTAAATATACTCCTCTCTTCTTTTCTTTGTCCAACACCGAAGTGTACCGAGATGAGTGACGGATCCGCATCCCAAACGTAAACTCACGTTCCACCATGACCCTCACACTCTGCTGGCTCTATTCTAGGGCTGTAATCAACCAAAGGAAATCTTGGACTGAAGTCTAAAAATCGACTAAAAATGACGTCAGGAAAAAAAGGTTAAATGAATCAGCTGCGCACTGTGCGCAGTACTTGGTAGCCTTGTTGTCTGCCTAAATGAATTATAAATAAACATAAACTAGTAGGCTATTTGCAGTATATTAAATAGTTTTTGAGCTGATTATTTTGGACTGAAATGAGTCTGACACACGAGTCTGTCGGCTCTGACAGCGTTGCATCACGTGCACCTGCGCAATATCAGCCTATGATTTCCGAAAATATAGTACTATGTTGTCAACTAGTGATATCATCACAAGAACTTTTGGGGAATATGCAACATAATTTAGACATAATTGTTTTTGTCATATGTATTATAATAACTGACAGACAGTATCATTTCAGCCGCTCTGTGCAGCTCGAACATAGGATCAGCTCAGCTTCGTGGCTGAGACACGAATAGACTATTAACTTAAAGCTTTTACTCTTAAACACAAAAGGCACGTCCACTTTAATAAAAAAGGAATTTTTATTAAACAAGCCAGATCAAGAGCAGAAACGAAATAAAGTGCATAACTGAAAAATAAAGCATAGGCTCGAAACTAATACAAACAGTGGGCACAGCGCATCGCGCATTAGGCTCCAAATAAAAAATAAAATAATAAAGTGCCCAAATCCAATAAATAATACTAGAAATACATTTGCAGTTTGCACAATAATAAAATGGACGGGGCAACTCAAAACAGACGGGGCAACCTAATGCAGACAAGTTGGCTTACCGTCTTTAGGTGATATGACATGTTTGTCAGCTGTGATATGCAAACTGTTGCTTGCAAAATTTGCATTCGACTTTTTTCCCATTTTCAATTTTAAAAAAATGCTGCCACACTGCCGATGTCTTTGTTGACATGGTAGAAGAGGACTGACAAGGAAAACGCTCTCACAGTTAAATAAATAATATACAGCAAACTAGCCTTCTTCAATCTGTCTCTCTTCTCCAGTGGGTTGGGCTAATCCAAAAGAAGTGGAAACAAGGGGGTGTTCTGAAGACAGACTGTTACCTGTGAAACAGGGCTGCTCTGAAAACACCCCCATTAGCAATTAGTGCTTTCCACCTGATGAAATGAACGCAGCAAAACTGATTAACCCTTGATCGGCCCTTGGGGTCCAGCTGACCCCACTGGACTTTTCCTCCATTTTTAAAAAGTGTTCCCTTCATCTCAGGGCCATGGGACTCTGTGACTTTTCCTAAATAATCTATCTAAACATGCACAGAAAAATCTGGGCTTGATTTGGTTGTTCTAAAGGTGTGTAAAAAAAAAAATTACCGTTTAAGTCCCTCAGGGTCAGATTGACCCCACATTGAAAATGAATGGGAAAGTATAAAAAAATTAATGAAACTAAATCCAGTATAAATCTGAAAATTTCTACATATATATCAAGATCTCGTCCTAGAGCATAAACACAAAGTAGAACGAACTTTCTATCTCATACACACACATACACACACACACACACAAACACACACGTGTGTGACTGCAACAGAGAGCATTTTTATAGAAACTGGCAAATAAAATCAACAAAACTGGCATAAATCTGAAAAAATTCCATACATAAATGAAGGACAAATACTAGAGCACAAATGCAACATGGAACAATCATGTTCACTCACACACACACACACACACATGCATGCACACACACACACACACACACACACAGGTGTCTAGGGCATTTTTTAGATTTTGTCAAATAAAAACAGTGTGAAGGGGTAGACACACACACACACACACACAGAGAGAGAGAGAGAGAGAGAGAGAGAGAGAGAGAGAGAGAGAGAGAGAGAGAGAGAGAATGAGAGAAAGAGAGGGAAAAGGGCAAATAAAATAAAGATGAAAGGCAGCTAAACTTTTGCACTCTGAGAAAGTTTACTGTTGATGAAAGAGCTGCAGCAGTATTTTGAAAGCACCCCACAGTTAGGGTATAAAAGTGGCTGTCTGAGTCCTGCACACAGCTCATTCTGTGGCAGCACCATGGCAAAAATAACTTCATTCTCTTTGTAAACTTTGTTCAATGCATGCGAGTGCTGCCGAATGTTCGAATATGACCAGTCATTTTTGCCGTCATCACCCGGCAGGGGCGGGTCTAGACAATTCCTCGTGGGGGGGCACAGACTCAGAGAGGGGTGGCACATTTAAATGCATGTAAACAGTGAACCAGTATAAATAGCCCTACACTGGAGGTAATAATACTGTATATTATTGATAACAAAACGTATTATAATGAGTGAAAAGGAATTCAAAATGAGCAACTTCACTATTCTTGTGTCTGTTGTGTGTGTTAGTTCAGGGAACTTTTCTGTCCTCGTGTGTATATTGTGTCACTAACCTCTGGATTGTGTTTTATCAGTGCTGATGGGTTATAGAAACCGATGATTCTGAGTGAATCTGTTGAAAGGACTCAGGTGAGTCTGGATCAATAGGTAGGTATCTCAGGTGAGTCTGGAGCAATAGATAGGTATCTCAGGTGAGTCTGGAGCAATAGGTAGGTATCTCAGGGGAGTCTGGATCAATAGGTAGGTATCTCAGGTGAGTCTGGAGCAATAGGTAGGTATCTCAGGGGAGTCTGGATCAATAGGTAGGTATCTCAGGTGAGTCTGGAGCAATAGGTAGGTATCTCAGTTCAGTCTAGATCAATAGGTAGGTATCTCAGGGGAGTCTGGATCAATTGGTAGGTATCAGGTGAGTCTGGATCAATAGGTAGGTATCTCAGGGGAGTCCGGATCCATAGGTGGGTATCTCAGGGAAGTCTGGATCCATAGGTAGGTATCTCAGGTGAGACTGGATCAATAGGTAGGTATCTCAGGTGAGTCTGGAGCAATAGATAGGTATCTCAGGTGAGTCTGGAGCAATAGGTAGGTATCTCAGGGGAGTCTGGATCAATAGGTAGGTATCTCAGGTGAGTCTGGAGCAATAGGTAGGTATCTCAGGGGAGTCTGGATCAATTGGTAGGTATCAGGTGAGTCTGGATCAATAGGTAGGTATCTCAGGGGAGTCCGGATCCATAGGTGGGTATCTCAGGGAAGTCTGGATCCATAGGTAGGTATCTCAGGTGAGACTGGATCAATAGGTAGGTATCTCAGGTGAGTCTGGATCAATAGGTAGGTATCTCAGGGGAGTCTGGATCAATAGGTAGGTATCTCAGGTGAGTCTGGATCAATAGGTAGGTATCTCAGGTGAGTCTGGATCAATAGGTAGGTATCTCAGGTGATTCTGGATCAATAGGTAGGTATCTCAGGGGAGTCTGGATCCATAGGTAGGTATCTCAGGTGAGTCTAGACCAATAGGTAGGTATCTCAGGTGAGTCTGGATCCATAGGTAGGTATCTCAGGGGAGTCTGGATCCATAGGTAGGCATCTCAGGTGAGTCTGGATCAATAGGTAGGTATCTCAGGTGAGTCTGGATCAATAGGTAGGTTTCTCAGGTGAGTCTGGATCCATAGGTAGGTATCTCAGGGGAGTCTGGACCAATAGGTAGGTATCTCAGGGGAGTCTGGATCCATAGGTAGGTATCTCAGGTGAGTCTGGATCAATAGGTAGTAGTGCTGGGCGGTATGACCAAAAATGTATATCACGGTATTTTTCTAAATTATATCGGTTTCACGGTATATGACGGTATTTTTTCCCCTATGCATGACCGGGTGTTAATCAATTTCTACTGATTGAGAGAGGAAATACTGCAGGAGATTGACTAGAATACCCTGTTTTACTGTCATGATGAGTGAATATTGTAGAAAAATTCCACACTAGAGTTAATACAGGTTAACAAAGCCTCACAAAATGATGCTGTGGAGAGACAACAACCAATAAAACACAGACCTGCAACACACTCAGAATCATACTTACAGACACCTGAATATTAAAAGTTGAGTTGAGGGCACCTTAAGCATTTTAAAAATCTAACCCTATATAACAACAAACTGCGAAAACGAGGAGAAACGCGGATATTTGCAATAGCCTACATTTAAGAGCACTCGCCGAACGAATGACACACATCAGTTTAACACAGAAAGAATAAAGCAGTTACTTTTTGGCCCATTCTTCTTTGAATTGTCAGTTTATTTATTCATTTACATCATTGTCTTTTGTGTAGCAGAATAATCCATTGTGTCAGCGCGTTCGTGATCAGACATACGGTTGTATCAGTGTAATCAGTGCATACATTTCATTTTAATAAGACGTGATGAAATATGCGCGCATACACGCTTCTGGTTCATGTCTAGACTAGAGCAGAGTATATGAAATATGTCCATTAAAAACTTAAACGCGCTGGCTCCGGTCTATATCAGTGCTAAATGATCCATGTGGAGAACGCTGTTAATCTCATCGCGGCGCTCCGCGCAGACACCGCTCTCTCTCGCGCCGCGTGTAGTTTGAATTCCTCGCTGTAATCAAGGGCTGAATCCGAAATCGCCCCCATAACCTCAAATAGGGCATTATTTGGAGGGGACAGCGCTTTGTAGTGGTGTCCGACACCCTATTGGACGTTATTGAGTGCACTCATTCTACCCCATTGCACCGCATTAACGAGTGTACAGCCGATGTACACACAACGCTGTCAGACTTCACGCACGCTTTCATTCACTCCTTCAAATGTGATAACGTAGGGAATAGTGAATGATGGTATAGGATTCAGCCATAGGCTGTGCTGTAATGCGATCTCAACTGTGCTCTGACTGCTCTTACTACAGCGCGGCAATGAAATGGGTCCCCTCTCAAACAATGACGCGCTGCGCCGCGTTCCGAACGTTGTTAAAGCGACATATACCGGTATTGCGGTATCATCAAAATTCATATCATAAAATAAATAAATACCGGTATTCGGTATGAACCGGTATACCGCCCAGCACTAATAGGTAGGTATCTCAGGTGAGTCTGGATCAATAGGTAGGTTTCTCAGGTGAGTCTTGATCCATAGGTAGGTATATCAGGTGAGTCTGGATCAATAGGTAGGTATCTCAGGGGAGTCTGGATCGATATGTAGGTGTGATGGCCCACAATGCAGCCACACATCAGTGAGCGGTAATGTCACACACACACACACACACACACACACACACACACACACACACACACACACACACACACACACACACACACACACACTTTGAATATCTTAGTATTTAGTTTCCCCCACATAATTTTTTCTGTATTCATAGCACATTTATTTGGTAATAAGACTCAGACACTTTATTCCTCATTTACATATTTATTTTGAGTGGCAGTACATCATTAGCTGGTTTGAGTGCACACAATCTAGTTTATGTTGTATGGTACACTGATATTAATATTGATTTCTTTGAGTTTAAGTTACCGTTGGGGTGCTGTGGATGGTCGGAACTAGTGATGGGACATCTGAAGCGAGGCTCCGGAGCTTGTGTCGAGCAAAAAGGGGCGTTCCAGATGAAGCCCCGATTCAAGGCTTGTATCGTTTCCGTGAAAATCACGTGACGATGACAAACGAGGCCTCGGTTTCTGTTGAATACGTCATTGTTTCATTCGGAGTATCGCTTCCGGATAAAAGTGGTTCGAAATCTCGCGCCTCTTGTGGGGTTTGCAGTAGGCGTTTGCATTGGTGTTGAGGTGTTGGTTGTACGTAGTAGCGAGTAGTAGCATAGTTATCATTATATATCATAGCTTGTATTATATATTATATTACATTATACTTAGTTTAGTAGATTATTAGAGTAAATTATACATAGTTCAGTAGATTATTAGAGTAAATTAGCCTATATCTAGTTGTAATACCTATAATACGTAATTATATATATATATATATATATATATATATATATATATATATATATATATATATATATATATATATATATATATATATAATATTATTATTATTATTATATATCCAAATTTATACAAGCTGGCACTGACGTTCTTATGTTGTCCAGCATCATCGGTGCCCTGTGAAAGGGTGTTTTCTAAGGCTGGAGAGGTGGTTTCCAAAAAGAGAAACCGTCTCAGTCCAAATACTGTTAAATAATTGTTGTTTCTAAATAAAAACCAGTAAACACTTTTCCCATCCCTGTTGCAGTTTGCTGTTCCACAATTCCAGTCCCATAAGCACTGCACTATTGCACTCCCAGTTCCATAAGCACTGCACTTTTGCACTCCCAGTTCCATAAGCACTGCAATATTGCACTCCTAATCCCATAAGCACTACACTATTGCACTCCCAATCAGCACTGCACTCACAATAATTTCTTTACAATCATTTGGGGCATTCACTGTCAGCACTAACCCAAATAACTACTGAATAGTTGAACACAAAGTTGTGTGTTTGTGTGAGTTATGTGTGCATAGGTTAATACAAGCAGAGTAAAATACTTTATTTAATACACAGGCAATAGAAAAAGGGGGTGCCCACACTATGACAATTTGGTTACTCAGGATGAATAGATTTGTGTGCAATACATTGCTTTGCACAGCAGGTGTCACTAGGGAGCACACTGTTTCATGAGGCTTCGGGTAAATGAACCTTTTGGTGAACCAATGGGCTGGAAAGCCTCAGTGGTTCAGAAAGCCTCATTTGGCCATCACTAGTCGGAACTGTTGACTGATGATCAGCGACTTCCGATTGGCAGTGCGCGCGTGTAAAGGGCCGGCAGGCTACACGGACTGCTGTTTTTGGTTCCGCCTGCTGCTACCAATCAGCAGATTGACTGTGGGGGGGAATATAATGTTTGGCTCTGGGTTTTGATGCTAATTTCTTGTTTGCTTACTTTGTTTCTTTGTTGACTTAAGATATGTATGTATTGTTGTTCTAATTAGTGAACTGGCCTGGTTATTATTGATTTCTGATTGTATTTTGAAGTTTGTGTTTTTGTCTTCCCCCTTGTGTGTTAATGTGGACTAGTCCGTTTGTATAAATGTGTCCCTGCTGTGTCATTAGTAGGTTAGTTCAGGTTGGTTCTCACATGTATTGAGTTATTTGAGTTTTGTTTTGTTCTGTTGACCTTAGTTATAGGCCTAACATTTGATTTGTTTATTTGGACTTTAGTTTCCTTTGTTGAATCTTTTGTGTAGAAGCCTGAGTTTATATTAAATCATTTTTTGGGAAACTATTTTTCATTGCCTTCCTTACCTTGACTGTCGGTCCCTCACAAGTGGTGGCAGCGGTGGGATCTGCCAGTAGGAGGCATAGTTTCCCAGAAATAGAAGTTTTTTTTCTCCCTTTCTTTCCTTGGAGGTTGGCACTCTATGTATGATGAATCGTGGAGGAAGAAAAGCAGGCCTGAAATCCGCTCCAGTAGAGCCACCTGAGGAAGTGTCCCAGGAGCTGGGGGAGGATGGAGAGGCACAAGAAGTTGGGGAGGTGGATGAGATGGAGTCTGAAAGCAGAGAGCCCACAATAGCAGACCTGACTGGCCTGTTTCGAGCACATATGGCAAAGGTGGATGCCCGAGAAACTCACCGGACTCAAGAGTATGCCCAGCAAGAGCGTCGTTTTAAATCTCTGCAACATCAGTTTGATCTGCTGCAATTGGAGGTGCAGGCTCGCACAAGTCCAACCTTTAATCCATTGCTGACTGATGGGGACCCCTTGGAAGGTCCGGACGGTGAGGAAGCAGTCTCTGGCCGCCCGTTGTCTCAGTCCACTGTTGGTCGGAAGGATTTGTCAGAAACCCGTGATGCAGGTCAGTGTCAGTTTAAAGAGCCCAGACTTGAGAAATTGGCTGATTCTGATGATATTGAACACTTTCTAATTACTTTTGAGAGGATTGCAGCCGTATGCCGGTGGCCAAAGGAGGATTGGGCCTTCCATTTGATTCCACTCTTGACAGGGAAGGCCAGAGCTGCGTATGTCCATATGGATAGTGCTGAGGCGCTCGACTATGAAGAGGTGAAATCGGCAATCTTAAGAAAATATGACATAAATCAGGAAACCTACAGACAACAGTTCCGTTTTCTGGAGGTTGAACCTCTGGAGACTCCTAAAGAACTATATGTGCGGTTAAAAGAACTCTATGGGAAGTGGGTCCAGCCACGGGGTAAAACAGTGGAGGAGGTTGGTGAAATCATAATTCTTGAACAATTTCTGAGAATGCTTTCTTCTGAGCTCCAGGTGTGGATCCGGGAACATGATCCTAAAACTGCTGCACAAGCTGCAACGCTGGCCGACGTGTTCGTGGCCGCACGCCGGAGGAACCAACCATGGGCGTGGAAAACCAGCAGGGATGATCATAGACAAAATCTCCCTCAGCAACCACAGAGACATTTCCCCAGTGCTGGTAAGCCTCCTGGAGGAGGACCTGCAGTTTCAATTCCCTTTAAAGGCCAGAAGAAAGTGCCGATTTGTTATTTGTGTGGTCAGGAAGGTCATACCAAACCTATGTGCCCTAAATATACTGCCAAGACAGCTCACCTGTGTTATGTGCCCAGGGGTGGTGCGAGTTCACCTGTGAATGTTGACTGGTTGCCACCGATGACAACAGTGGAGGTGAATGGAAGAGAATTGCAGGCCCTGGTAGACACTGGAAGTGAGCACACCCTGGTACATCGCAAGTATATGCCATCTACTTTAATCAACTGTAATGGGAAATCAATCCGCTGTGTTCATGGTGATGAGAAGCGGCTGCCTACGGCAGAGGTATACCTTAAGGTGAAAGGACAAACTTATCTACTGGATGTGGCCGTGGCGGACAACTTACCATTTCCGGTGGTGTTGGGCCATGACCTGCCAGTGCTCTCGGTAATATGGTCATCACACGATCAAAAACCAGTCAAGAGGAAGGGGAGCAGTGGCTTAAGGCCCTACCCTTCTTTGACAATGAGGTGGAAACTGCGGAATCTGCAAAATCCTGTCGACAGAAAAGGTTGGACAAAATTAAATATAATGTTTCTAAAATGCCAGTTGACTCCGTCTCTGAGTGTACCCCAGAATTTAGGCTGCCGACTAACATTGCTCAGTTGCAACAGGAGGATGCCAGTCTTGTCCCTTGCCGGGAGAGGGCAAAGCAAGAGGATGCAGAAAAGGATGCTGACTGTAACTCGACTGGGGAAAGATTCTTCCTTCAAGAGGGAATCCTTTACCGTCAGTTTGGGTCAGTAACACAGCTGGTGGTTCCACAGGGTGTCCGCCACACTATCCTTAGCCTGGGCCATTCGATTCCCTGGGCTGGCCACCTGGGGAAATCTAAAACTCTCGCAAGGATTAGAAGACACTTTCATTGGCCCGGCGTGAAGGCAGAGGTGACCCAATATTGTCGGAGTTGTCCAGAGTGTCAAAAAGTTTCTGCACAGGGCCCGAGTCGGGTTCCTCTCCAACCGCTCCCCATCATAGGCACTCCGTTTGAACGGCTGGGGATGGATGTGGTCGGACCTGTTGAGAAAAGTGGCTCAGGTAACCGGTTTATGCTTGTTATAACTGACTACGCAACCAGGTATCCAGAAGTGTTTCCCTTGAGGTCCATCAAAGCAAAGTATGTGGCAACCTGTCTTGTGCAACTGTTCTCCCGAGTTGGATTTCCGTGTGAGATTTTGACTGATCAAGGGACTAACTTTATGTCTACCCTTCTGAAACCGGTGTACACACTGCTTGGCATCAAAGGTCTGAGAACAACTCCTTACCACCCCCAGACAGATGGGCTCACTGAAAGGTTCAACCAGACCCTCAAACAGATGCTGCGCAAGTTTGTTTGTGACTCCGGTAAAGACTGGGACCAATGGCTCCCCTATATCCTGTTTGCCTATAGAGAAGTGCCCCAATCATCGACTGGCTTTTCCCCATTTGAACTTTTATATGGACATGAGGTGAGAGGTCCGCTTGCTCTGCTCCGAGAAATGTGGGAGGGAGGCCAGAGAAGGGATGAGCCGATGAATGTCATGTCCTATGTGGTGCAGATGCGAGAGCACTTGGAGAGGATGAGCGCACTGGCCCAATCTCATCTGGCTGAGGCGCAAACACGCCAGAAGACCTGGTATGATAAGTCGGCTCGTGAGCGTCATTTTGAACCCGGTCAGAAGGTACTGGTGATGCTGCCCAGCCATGAAAGCAAACTGCTGGCCAAATGGCAAGGCCCGTTTGAAGTTAGGAGGAAACTGGGTTCTACCACCTATGAAGTTTCACTGTCCGGCAAGGATGGTCCTACACGAAGGCTGCACATTAACCTTCTTAAGCAATGGGTTCCTCGTCCTGATCAGACTACACAGAGCTTAATGATTAGGCAGGTGGAGGAAGAAGAAGACCTGGATGACCAATACTTACCCCAGTCTGCTCAAGGGGATGTCAGTCTGAGTCATTTGTCAACGCAGCGCCAGCTTGAGGTGAGGGCTCTTTGCCCATCAGGGGTTTTCTCAGAGTACCCAGGGTATACCACTTTAATAGAGCATGACATTGTGTTGAAACCAGATGCTGTTGTGAGGAGAATGAGCTATCGGGTTCCAGAGCACCTGCAAGAGTCACTCAGGAAGGAAGTGGATTTGATGCTGAAGCTGAAGGTCATAGAGCCCTCCAGAAGTGAATGGTGTCATCCGGTGGTCCTTGTTCCAAAAAAGGATGGCAACATAAGATTTTGTATAGATTTCCGTTACCTTAACTCTGTGACCAAATTTGATGCCTACCCCACTCCTCGTATAGGGGACCTCACTGATCGCCTGGGTAACTGTCAGTTTCTGACGACCATCGACCTTGCAACGGGGTACTGGCAGATACCTTTAACTCACCAGTCCAGAGAGCTGACAGCGTTCAAGACCCCATGGGGGTCATTTCATTTCAGGGTCCTTCCTTTTGGATTGCATGGGGCCCCTGCCAGCTTCCAAAGACTCATGGACCATGTCCTACGAGGGTTGACCTTTGCAGCTGCTTATCTGGACGACGTGGTGATTTACAGCAACACGTGGGAGCAACATCTGCAACACATCCAGGAGGTTCTACAGCGTCTTCAGCGAGCTGGTTTGACTGTTAACCCACAAAAATGTGCCATAGCAAAAACTGAGACAGAATATCTGGGATTCGTCATAGGTGGTGGGGTGATAAGGCCTCAGGTGGAAAAGGTACGGGCTATTGAGATGTGCCCTCAGCCACAGACTCGCAAGGAGCTGCGATCATTCCTAGGCATGGCTGGGTTTTATAACAAGTTTATCCCCCACTTCTCTAACAGAGCTGCAGTCCTGACCGATATGGTGGGTTCAAGGTGCCCAAATCAGGTCCGATGGACGGGACAAACGGAAGCAGCATTCCAAGACATTCGCACCGCCTTGAGCAGGGATTCTTTATTGCATAATCCTGATTTTAACCAACTGTTCATTCTCCAGACAGACGCTTCGGATAGAGGCCTGGGAGCGGTATTATTGCAGGGTGCTCCTGATGTTCGGCGACCCATTGCTTTCCTCAGCCGCAAGCTCTTCCCCAGAGAACTCCGTTATTCCATTGTGGAGAAAGAATGTTTGGCCATAAAATGGGCTTTAGATTCTCTGAAATATTATCTCTTGGGAAGGGAATTTGTCCTGGAGACGGACCACAAGGCCTTAAAGTGGCTCCAAACAATGAAAGACATCAACAGCAGAATAACACGTTGGTACCTGGCCATGCAGCCTTACCGCTTCTCCATTCAACATGTCCCTGGCAAAGAAAATCTGACGGCGGATTACCTTTCCCGCTGTGCCAGTGACATTTGTGAAGGGAGGGAGTATGTGATGGCCCACAATGCAGCCACACATCAGTGAGCGGTAATGTCACACACACACACACACACACACACACACACACACACACACACACACACACACACACACACACACACACACACACACACACACACACACACACACACACACACACACACTTTGAATATCTTAGTATTTAGTTTCCCCCACATAATTTCTGTATTCATAGCACATTTATTTGGTAATAAGACTCAGACACTTTATTCCTCATTTACATATTTATTTTGAGTGGCAGTACATCATTAGCTGGTTTGAGTGCACACAATCTAGTTTATGTTGTATGGTACACTGATATTAATATTGATTTCTTTGAGTTTAAGTTACCGTTGGGGTGCTGTGGATGGTCGGAACTGTTGACTGATGATCAGCGACTTCCGATTGGCAGTGCGCGCGTGTAAAGGGCCGGCAGGCTACACGGACTGCTGTTTTTGGTTCCGCCTGCTGCTACCAATCAGCAGATTGACTGTGGGGGGGAATATAATGTTTGGCTCTGGGTTTTGATGCTAATTTCTTGTTTGCTTACTTTGTTTCTTTGTTGACTTAAGATATGTATGTATTGTTGTTCTAATTAGTGAACTGGCCTGGTTATTATTGATTTCTGATTGTATTTTGAAGTTTGTGTTTTTGTCTTCCCCCTTGTGTGTTAATGTGGACTAGTCCGTTTGTATAAATGTGTCCCTGCTGTGTCATTAGTAGGTCAGTTCAGGTTGGTTCTCACATGTATTGAGTTATTTGAGTTTTGTTTTGTTCTGTTGACCTTAGTTATAGGCCTAACATTTGATTTGTTTATTTGGACTTTAGTTTCCTTTGTTGAATCTTTTGTGTAGAAGCCTGAGTTTATATTAAATCATTTTTTGGGAAACTATTTTTCATTGCCTTCCTTACCTTGACTGTCGGTCCCTCACAGTAGGTATCTCAGGTGAGTCTGGATCAATAGGTAGGTATCTCAGGGGAGTCTGGATCCATAGGTAGGTATCTCAGGTGAGTCTGGACCAATAGGTAGGTATCTCAGGTGAGTCTGGAGCAATAGGTAGGTAGGTATACCCTCACTCACTATTCCCTACATTATTGCACTAATGTATCTCAGGTGAGTCTGGACCAATATGTAGGCATCTCAGGTGAGTCTGGATCCATAGGTAGGTATCTCAGGTGAGTCTGGACCAATAGGTAGGTATCTCAGGCGAGTCTGTATCAATAGGTAGGTATCTTAGGGGAGTCTGGATCCATAGGTAGGTATCTCAGGTGAGTCTGGATCAATAGGTAGGTTTCTCAGGTGAGTCTGGATCCATAGGTAGGTATCTCAGGGGAGTCTGGACCAATAGGTAGGTATCTCAGGGGAGTCTGGATCCATAGGTAGGTATCTCAGGTGAGTCTGGATCAATAGGTAGGTATCTCAGGTGAGTCTGGATCAATAGGTAGGTTTCTCAGGTGAGTCTGGACCAATAGGTAGGTATCTCAGGGGAGTCTGGATCCATATATAGGTATCTTAGGGGAGTCTGGACCAATAGGTAGGTATCTCAGGGGAGTCTGGATCCATAGGTAGGTATCTCAGGTGAGTATGGACCTATAGGTAGGTATCTCAGGTGAGTCTTGATCCATAGGTAGGTATCTCAGGGGAGTCTGGATCCATGGGTAGGTATCTCAGGGGAGTCTGGACCCATAGGTAGGTATCTCAGGTGAGTCTTGATCCATAGGTAGGTATCTCATGTGAGTCTGGACCAATAGGTAGGTATCTCAGGGGTCTGGATCCATAGGTAGGTATCTTAGGGGAGTCTGGACCAATAGGTAGGTATCTCAGGGGAGTCTGGATCCATAGGTAGGTATCTCAGGTGAGTCTGGACCTATAGGTAGGTATCTCAGGTGAGTCTTGATCCATAGGAAGGTATCTCAGGTGAGTCTGGACCAATAGGTAGGTATCTCAGGTGAGTCTGGATCCATAGGTAGGTATCTCAGGTGAGTCTGGATCCATAGGTAGGTATCTCAGGTGAGTCTGGATCAATAGGTAGGTTTCTCAGGTGAGTCTGGATCCATAGGTAGGTATCTTAGGGGAGTCTGGACCAATAGGTAGGTATCTCAGGGGAGTCTGGATCCATAGGTAGGTATCTCAGGTGAGTCTGGATCAATAGGTAGGTATCTCAGGTGAGTCTGGATCAATAGGTAGGTTTCTCAGGTGAGTCTGGATCCATAGGTAGGTGTCTTAGGGGAGTCTTGATCCATAGGTAGGTATCTCAGGTGAGTCTGGACCAATAGGTAGGTATCTCAGGTGAGTCTGGATCAAAAGGTAGGTATCTCAGGTGAGTCTGGATCCATAGGTAGGTATCTCAGGTGAGTCTGGATCAATAGGTAGGTATCTCAGGTGAGTCTGGATCAATAGGTAGGTTTTTCAGGTGAGTCTGGATCCATAGGTAGGTATCTAGGGGAGTCTGGACCAATAGGTAGGTATCTCAGGGGAGTCTGGATCCATAGGTAGGTATCTCAGGTGAGTCTGGATCAATAGGTAGGTATCTCAGGGGAGTCTGGATCCATAGGTAGGTATCTCAGGTGAGTCTGGATCAATAGGTAGGTATCTCAGGGGAGTCTGGATCCATAGGTAGATATCTCAGGTGAGTCTGGAGCAATAGGTAGGCATCTCAGGGGAGTCTGGATCCATAGGTAGGTATCTCAGGTGAGTCTGGATCAATAGGTCGGTATCTCAGGGGAGTCTGGATCAATAGGTAGGTATCTCAGGTGAGTCTGGATCAATAGGTAGGTATCTCAGGTGAGTCTGGATCCATAGGTAGGTATCTCAGGTGAGTCTGGATCCATAGGTAGGTATCTCAGGTGAGTCTGGATCCATAGGTAGGTATCTCAGGTGAGTCTGGAGCAATAGGTAGGTATCTCAGGGGAGTCTGGATCCATAGGTAGGTATCTCAGGTGAGTCTGGATCAATAGGTAGGTATCTCAGGGGAGTCTGGATCCATAGGTAGGTATCTCAGATGAGTCTGGATCAATAGGTAGGTATCTCAGGTGATATATCGCTACACCCCTATCGCCGACTTAACCTCTGCAGCCGAAAACACAGAAAACATTAGCAATAAATTATTCACATGTTTAAACACTCCTTGCTGTTTTTTTTTTTCACAACACATTCATAATCATTACTTTTGCTGGTGCGCTGTGGCAAGCTTTGTGATTAGGCTGTGTGGCTAATTAATATACACGTGCGATTAGTCAACTAAATCACTTAAACGAACGACTACCAGTCGACTAGAAATCTTAGATCTTTAGTCGAGGGCAGCCCGACTGAACGGAGGGTTTAAATACACAGACCAACCGATGGAGCTAAAAGAGACACAGGTGATCACAATGGGTTGCTACGGAAACAAATGATCACACATTAAGAAACTAGTGCTGTGTTCGTAATCACCCCCTATACCCTCACTCACTATTCCCTACATTATTGCACTAATGTAGTCCACTAATGTAGTCCACTTGTACCCCTTTTCCACCAAAGCAGTGCTAGAGCTAGTTCAGAGCCAGAGCTTGTCCCAGTTCATAGTTGGTTCAACTGAGGAGCCCTCTAAGAACCGTTTGCTTTTCCAGCTGCTGAGAGCCACAACAGAGCCAGGTCTTACGTCACTGTATACGTCTCATCTTTCTCAGCAACGCTAGCGAGGCAGCGGCAGTGTTGCCAAGTCCGCGGTTTTCCCGCAGTATTGGGCTACTTCATCACTGTTGCTGCGGGCTGATATTTAGCCCCGGGAATGCTAATTTTAGTAGGCAACCATGCCAAAGAAACACATATTTTACCCCCAAATGTAGGCTGTAGGTTTTCCGAGATGCATCGGCGCTGCACAGACCGATCCATGTATGATATAAAAAAAACACACGAGTGAATCAAAAGCATAAGGAGTCGTGTGCTCTCGCTGGACTTGTTATCATACGGCGATCGGTCTCTGCACAGCACCGCTGCGAACAAGCTTTCCATCAACAATGCAAACGTTGCGTTACTATTGATTCACGTGGCTTTACGATCCTACATCGGCATCAAAACACAGCGAATTCAACGCATTCATGCAGTTCGCCGTAATTTGTATAGACGGAGATTACAAACGAGCAGCAGCTGTTAGCTCCATTAGCTGCTATTTCAACAATGGCGGATCTCAAGTTTGTGTTGGTCTTGTTGACCCCGCCCCCAGCGCCTGATGTAATCGGTTCTTACTTCTAGCCCTGTTCTAGCCCAGCAATGTTTTGGTGCTACTTAAGAACCACTTTTCCTGGCTCGGAGCTGGGGCTTTGGGTGTGGAAACACAAATAACCAATTTGAAACTAGGCTCTGGCTCCGATCTAGCTCTAGCACTGCCTTGGTGGAAAAGGGGCATTGAAGGAGTGAATGAAAACGAGTGAGTGAATTCAGACACTGGGTGCTCCAGAAGGGCTGCCGCTTTTGCATAGTTTGTGCTGTTTAATAATCATTTGAAACGCAGCAAACTGGCAGCTCCAGTAGTAATGACAAGATTCATCTTGATTAACTCTGGAAACTAGCATGTATAAACCATAAATAAACACAATTTAATAACCAATTCAACAGGAATTTATACCTGTCTGATATTACACTGGATTAGCGTGGTTTGCTGATTAACTCCCAGTTTTTTCTGTGAGTAATTGTGTGCGCATCAGATGTGTAATCTGTTGTTGCTTAAATGTTGTACATGTCATGACTGCTATGTTTGCTCGGAACTGCACCTAAGAATTTCACCAACTGTTGCACTTGTGCATATGGTAGAGTGACAAATAAAGTGATTTGATTTGATTTGATTGAAAATGGATGTATGGATGATTCAGGTGACTTTCACAGTGCATTATGGGTATTCTCTAGCCGTTGAGCGTACAGCAGTTGTTCACTTGTGATTGTGGTGCATTGTGGGATAGAATGAGTGCACACGATAATGTCCACTATGGTTTCGGACACATTACACTCTTTATATTTTTCTCATTTACACAAAAGTTGACATGACACGTAAGAGCTACACACTAAGCTTGATTTTATATTTAATCTTGTATTTATATGAGCTTTTGTTATTCATATCAGAATCTGCACAAAAAAATGTTAAATGTATACTAGGCAATGAGTGAAGGTACATTATGTGGAGAAAACGTTTATATGCCAGTTTAATGGCTTTCAGGTTTTTTTTTCTCCAGATTTTCTTGTACAGATTCAATCAGAAGATGTGAAAAGTGCAGAATATGATCCATCAGGACTGTGTTGGGATAGAGAAGGAGTTCCGGACTCTCCGAAATACTGAAGCCCGATTGAATCACGTCTGTGCACTTCAGCCCAGCAAAACAGGCGGAGTCGACTGTCTATATAAGTCAGCACTTAATAGCAATTAGTTTAAGTTTTAGTTCAGGTTTTACCCGAAAGTAAGAATTTTAACGGATTAATACTATCAGTTAAACGGTTTAAAGTAGGGCTGGGCAAAAAAAAAATTATTATTTGATTAATCGTTTTTAAAATGTGGTCGATTAAAATTCGATTCTCAAAGGCCATAAATTGTTTTTTTCCCCATATTTATTTCCGCAAACATTGAACATAAGATTAATGAGGTCTTCTCCACTAGATGTCACCCTCTGGCCTTGCGCGATGTTACAAAGGAGCGAGAGGCGCGCCTGTCATTCATTTATTTAATGCTTAAATGGCGGCTTCCGGTGCGTTGTTGACGTTTGTAATGCTGAGGTGAAATGCTACAAATCTGCAGAACCATTTGATGACGAGACATCACCCAGACATTGCAACACTCCCACAGCCGAGCACACAACCGCTAAAAATAGATCACATACATGCGAATGCTTGCCTTGCATTATGATCATTAAACTTGAGCGTTTACTTACACACATACGTTAGCCATTATAGACATATTCAAATCTACTTTGAGTCAATAGACAGCGCAGGACCAATAATTCAAACCTAATAGCTTATATTATAAACAGATTTCCTCAAATAAAAGTTAGTCCGCACGGCAACTACTTGTGTCCAGGGATGAACGCGCTTCTCGTGAAATTCTCGTGTATTCTCGTGTATCTTTAACCTGTCCCTCTCCCTGTCCGTGGTCCCCACATGCTTCAAAACGTCCACCATTGTGCCTGTACCGAAGCAATCAAAAACCACCTGCTTAAACCATCATCAGCAAATGCTTTGAGAGAATAATCAGAAACCACATCTGCTCTGTTCTCCCTCCCTCACTGGACCCACTGCAGTTTGCATACCGCAAAAACCGCTCCACTGATGATGCCATTTCATCTACAATTCACACTGCTCTTTCCCACCTGGAAAAGAGCAGAGGTGGACAAAGTACACAACTCTTTTACTTTAGTAAAAGTAAAAGTACTACAGGTCAAATATTACTCCGTTACAAGTGAAAGTTCTAAAAACAGATTTTTACTTAAGTAAAAGTACAGAAGTATTTGTTTTTAAAAGTACTTAAGTATCAAAAGTAAATTTCCTTTTTTATGTCAATGCATTATTTTATTATTGTTGCATTGTTGTATAAATGCACTCTATGCCATCATGGTGGTTTAAGCCAGTCAGTGATGCTCCATCCGACATGCTAGCATACGACTGTCTTAAACTAATTTCTTTACATTTGTATAGAGTGTTGTAACTTTTATAGAAGTATTGAAAGTTTTAATTTCTTGTATAAAAGTTATAAAGCTCTTTACAAAGCTGCTGTCACTTTAAGGCTGAATGCATGGACCCTATACTCTGATACGCATCCGATATTCTCCCAACTGTTTACTCTTCTCTTTCTCCCAGACATTTACATTTTTGAACATTTTATGAGACATGCATCAAAGTGTATGCCAACTAAACTAATCTTTAATCTTTTGAGAAAACTGAAACATACTTTTGAAGTATAGCCATGGGTGTACACACTGTGCCAAGGAACTGTCTTCTTCCATTTTGCTATAAACTGATCAGTGTTCAAAAAATGTTGGGAAACTTCACATGACCCTATACAAGAGTGATTATTGATAGGCTGTCTGCAAAAAAACAACAACAAAAAAACTTTTAAAGAAGAAAAATATCATCCACTGACTTTTAAAGCTGCTACAGAAACGACTTAAGACTTTGAGGACCTCGATAGAAATGTAATGGAGTAAAAAGTACGATATTTGTCTTTCAAATGTAGTGAAGTTAAAGTAAAAGTACCCCTAAAAAATAATACTCCAGTAAAGTACAGATACTCAAAAAGTGTACTTAAGTACAGTACTCAAGTAAATGTACTTAGTTACTGTCCACCTCTGGAAAAGAGGAACACATATGTGAGAATGCTGTTTGTAGACTACAGCTCAGCATTCAACACCATTGTGCCCTCCATACTTGACATGAAACTCCGGGCTCTAGGCTTAAACAGCTTGTTATGCAGCTGGATCCTGGACTTCCTGTCAAACAGACGCCAGGTGGTCAGAATGGGCAGTAACATCTCCTCATCACTGACTCTCAACACTGGAGCCCCTCAGGGCTGTGTTCTCAGCCCACTCCTGTACTCCTTGTACACACATGACTGTGTGGCAACCCACAGCTCCAACACCATCATCAAGTTTGCTGACGATACGACGGTGGTAGGTCTCATCACTGACAATGATGAAACGGCCTACAGAGAGGAGGTGCACACTCTGACACGGTGGTGTCAGGAGCACAACCTCTCCCTCAACGTCAGCAAGACCAAGGAGCTGGTGGTCGACTTCAGGAGGAATGAGAGAGAACACCGCCCCATCACCATCGATGGAGCACCGGTGGAGAGAGTCAGCAGCTTCAAGTTCCTCGGTGTCCACATCACAGAGGAACTCTCATACCGAGGCCGTTGTGAAGAAGGCTCATCAGCGCCTTTTCTTCTTGCGACGGCTGAGGAGGTTTGGAATGAACCGCCACATCCTCACACGCTTCTACAGCAGCACCATCGAGAGCCTGCTGACTGGCTGCATCACCACCTGGTACGGCAACAGTACCGCCCGCAACCGCAAAGCCCTGCAAAGGGTAGTGCGCACGGCCAGCTGCATCATCGGAGGTGAGCTTCCCTCCCTCCAGGACATTTATGCCAGGCGGTGTGTGAAGAGAGCTCAGAGGATCATCAGAGACTCTAGCCACCCGAGCCATGGGCTGCTCTCACTGCTGCCATCAGGCAGACGGTACCGCAGCATCAGAACACGCACCAGCTGACTCCAGAACAGCTTCTTCCCACAAGCAATCAGACTACTTAACTCCTGATCCATCAGGATCATAACACACACTGACAGAATATCACTCAGCACAACCCACTGTAGATACACACACATTATATACACATTTATTTATCATATAGCACCTATTGTACATTGATCTCTACTGTGAATAATATTGTATACTCTACATTGTATATTATTATTATTATAGCTTAATGTATACTGTTTAATGTATGTATAGTGTATATTGTGTATATGGCTGTGTGACAATAAAGTGATTTGATTTGATTTGAAAAGTAACGAGTGGTGCAGAGGGAGGCTCGGACGCCGGGGGCTCCGTCTCATCCCCCATCGGAGAGATGACCGAGCGGCACGCCCCGCAAAGAAAGCACCCATTCCCAGTTACGACCTCAATCCTCGAAAGGCTTCTTCAGGCACTACGATTGACCCAAATTACAGACGGTTTCGCCGGCGCGTTTCCGAGATATAGCCTTTTAAAGTTTCAACTCGTTCAATCCGGGCACGAATCAAAGCTCAGACGCCTCCATAAAAATGGACGGAGTGAGAATGACGGGCAGCAAAATCCCAAGAAAAGCTTGTTGTGTACTGAAAATTGCTGAAAATCATCCAATATCCTTTTAATGTTTTAGAATAAATATATCAAAATATCCATAAAGACAAAATTGTATAAAATACTGCTCAGATACAGTTTTTAGAATAAAGTTGCATCAAAATTGTATTGTTTTTAAAAGATAGAGATGGGTTCTGTTTTAATGTACCTGAGTGTACTTAAAATTTAAAAATATATATTTTTAATTTCCCACTTGTAAACCTGTTCACTGTTCTTTTTTATAAATATAGTATTTGTATTAAATCTATATTCATTGAGTTGAATCAAGAATCGAAATAGAGAATCGAAATCGAATCGAATTGGAACATCTGAATCGATACCCAGCCCTAGTTTAAAGGGCTTTTTATTTTTTAAGGTTCTTTTTAGTTTTTTTGCTGCATGGTCATGGGCGTCAGAAGCAAAAAGAAATGTGGGTGGGTCCTCTAAGAAAAATGTTACTGGAGTAGATGCCATTTACATTAAATACAAATATACGGCCTTGTTTGCTAAACGTCTGGTTGGACAAGACAAGATTATGGAAATCACCACATCATAGAGATCAGCAATAGTGTAGAGGTCAGACGCATGGCATCAAGTTTTGTTAACGGTTAATATTCGGATAATGAGTGGCGGTTGTCGGTAACGTCAGTCTCTCATGAACACGCAGACGACAGTTAGAGAAAACAGTTTATAAAGTTTTAAATATGGATATTTGGATCACCACTTTGCTTCAGAAAGCCTTTATTAACCCTCCAGAGCCGTATGGAGCAGTTATATGATGGATAGATGCACTTTTATGATGGCTAGATGCACTTTTATGATGGATGGATGCACTTTTATGATGGATAGATGCACTTTTATGATAGATGGATGCACTTTTATGATGGATAGATGCACTTTTATGATGGCTAGATGCACTTTTATGATGGATGGATGCACTTTTATGATGGATAGATGCACTTTTATGATGGATAGATGCACTTTTACAATAGACAGATGCACTTTTATGATGGATGGATGCACTTTTATGATGGATGGATGCACTTTTACAATAGACAGATGCACTTTTATGATGAATGGATGCACTTTTATAATGAATGGATGCACTTTTATGATGGATAGATGCACTTTTATGATGCTAGATGCACTTTTATGATGGATGGATGCACTTTTATGATGGATAGATGCACTTTTATGATGGATAGATGCACTTTTATGATGGATGGATGCACTTTTATGATGGATGGATGCACTTTTATGATGGATAGATGCACTTTTATGATGAATGGATGCACTTTTATGATGGAGAGATGCACTTTTATGATGGCTAGATGCACTTTTATGATGGATAGATGCACTTTTATGATGGATGGATGTACTTTTATGATGGATAGATGCAATTTTATATTATGGATAGATGCACTTTTATGATGGATAGATGCACTTTTATGATGGATGGATGCACTTTTATGATGGATGGATGGATGCACTTTTATGATGGATAGATGCACTTTTATGATGATAGATGCACTTTTATGATGGATAGATGCACTTTTATGACGATAGATGCACTTTTATGATGGATGGATGCTCTTTTATGATGGATAGATGCACTTTTTTATGATGGATGGATGCACTTTTATGATGGATAGATGCACTTTTATGATGGATGGATGCACTTTTATGATGCTAGATGCACTTTTATGATGGATGGATGCACTTTTATGATGGATAGATGCACTTTTATGATGGCTAGATGCACTTTTATGATGGATGGATGCACTTTTATGATGGATGGATGCACTTTTATGATGGATAGATGCACTTTTATGATGAATGGATGCACTTTTATGATGGAGAGATGCACTTTTATGATGGCTAGATGCACTTTTATGATGAATGGATGCACTTTTATGATGGATGGATGCTCTTTTATGATGGATGGATGCTCTTTTATGATGGATAGATGCACTTTTTTATGATGGATGGATGCACTTTTATGATGGATAGATGCACTTTTATATTATGGATGGATGCACTTTTATGATGGATAGATGCACTTTTATGATGGATGGATGCACTTTTATATTATGGATAGATGCACTTTTATGATGGATAGATGCACTTTTATGATGGATAGATGCACTTTTATGATGGATGGATGTACTTTTATGATGGATAGATGCAATTTTATATTATGGATAGATGCACTTTTATGATGGATAGATGCACTTTTATGATGGATGGATGCACTTTTATGATGGATGGATGGATGCACTTTTATGATGGATAGATGCACTTTTATGATGATAGATGCACTTTTATGATGGATAGATGCACTTTTATGACGATAGATGCACTTTTATGATGGATGGATGCTCTTTTATGATGGATAGATGCACTTTTTTATGATGGATGGATGCACTTTTATGATGGATAGATGCACTTTTATGATGGATGGATGCTCTTTTATGATGGATGGATGCACTTTTATGATGGATGGATGCTCTTTTATGATGGATAGATGCACTTTTTTATGATGGACAGATGCACTTTTTTATGATGGATGGATGCACTTTTATGATGGATGGATGCTCTTTTATGATGGATAGATGAACTTCTCCATGAACTGCTACCTTAACGTGGTGGAGGGGTTTGAGTACCCGAACGACCCTAGGAGCTACGTTGTCCGGGGCTATATGCCCCTGGTAGGGTCTCCCAAGGCAAACAGGTCCTAGGTGACGGGTCAGACTAAGAGCAGTTCAAAAACCCCTTATGAAGACAAAGAAAAGGAGGACCGTGACGTCGCCCGGTACGGCGCAGCCGGGGCCCCACCCTGGAGCCAGGCCTGGGGTTGGGGCTCGTATGCGAGCGCCTGGTGGCCGGGCCTTCCCCCACGGGGTCCGGCCAGGCTCAGCCCAAAGGAGCGACGTGGGGACACCTTCCCGTGGGCCCACCACTCACGGGAGGGACCGTAAGGGGCCGGTGCAAAGCGAATCGGGCAGCAGTCGAGGCCGGGGGCCTAGACGACCCGATCCCTGGACACGGAAACTGGCTCTTGGGACATGGAATGTCACCTCGCTGGCGGGGAAAGAGCCTGAGATTGTGCGTGAGGTTGAGAGGTTCCGACTAGAGATAGTCGGAATCACCTCCACGCACGGCTTGGGCTCTGGAACCACACTTCTCGAGAGGGGATGGACTCTTCACCACTCTGGAGTTGCCCATGGTGAGAGGCGGCGGGCTGGTGTGGGTTTGCTTATAGCCCCCCAGCTCTGCCGCCATGTGTTGGAGTTTACCCCGGTGAACGAGAGGGTTGTTTCCCTGCGGCTTCGGCTCGGGGATAGGTCTCTCACTGTTGTGTGTGCCTACGGGCCAAACAGCAGTGCAGAGTACCCGGCCTTCTTGGTGTCCCTGGGAGGGGTGCTGGAGAGTGCTCCGACTGGGGACTCCGTCGTTCTACTGGGGGACTTCAACGCCCACGTGGGCAATGACAGTGAAACCTGGAGGGGCGTGATTGGGAGGAACGGCCCCCCTGATCTGAACCCGAGTGGTGTTCAGTTATTGGACTTCTGTGCTAGTTACAGTTTGTCCATAACGAACACCATGTTCAAGCATAAGGGTGTCGATCAGTGCACATGGCACCAGGACACCCTAGGTCGTAGGTCAATGATCGACTTTGTGGTCGTTTCATCTGACCTGCGGCTGTATGTCTTGGACACTCGGGTGAAGAGAGGGGCGGAGCTGTCAACTGATCACCACCTGGTGGTGAGTTGGATCCGATGGCGGGGGAGGAAGCTAGATAGACTCGGTAGACCCAAACGTACTGTGAGGGTCTGCTGGGAACGTTTGGCCGAGTCTCCTGTCAGAGAGATCTTCAACTCCTGCCTCCGGCAGAGCTTCGACCGGATCCCGAGGGAGGCTGGAGATATTGAGTCCGAGTGGACCATGTTCTCCACCTCCATTGTCAAAGCGGCTGCTCGGAGCTGTGGACGCAAGGTCTCCGGTGCCTGTCGAGGCGGCAATCCCCGAACCCGGTGGTGGACACCGGAAGTAAGGGATGCCGTCAAGCTGAAGAAGGAGTCCTATCGGGCCTGGCTGGCTTGTGGGACTCCTGAGGCAGCTGACAGGTACCGGCAGGCTAAACGGACTGCAGCCCGGGTGGTTGTGGAGGCAAAAACTCGGGCCTGGGAGGAGTTCGGTGAGGCCATGGAAAAGGACTATCGGCTGGCCTCGAAGAGATTCTGGCAAACCGTCCGGCGCCTCAGGAGGGGGAAGCAGTGCCCTACCAAAGCTGTTTACAGTGGCGATGGGCGGCTGTTGACCTCAACTGGGGATGTTGTCGGACGGTGGAAGGAATACTTCGAGGATCTCCTCAATCCCGCCATCACGTCTTCCATTGAGGAAGCAGAGGCTGGGGGCTCAGAGGAGGACTAGTCCATCACCCAAGCTGAAGTCACCGAGGTGGTCAAGAAACTCCTCGGTGGCAAGGCACCGGGGGTGGATGAGATCCGCCCTGAGTACCTCAAGTCTCTGGATGTTGTGGGGCTGTCTTGGCTGACACGCCTCTGCAGCATCGCGTGGCGGTCGGGGACAGTGCCTCTGGGATGGCAGACCGGGGTGGTGGTCCCTCTTTTTAAGAAGGGGGACCGGAGGGTGTGTTCCAACTATAGGGGGATCACACTTCTCAGCCTCCCCGGGAAAGTCTATGCCAGGGTACTGGAGAGGAGAATTCGGCCGATAGTGGAACCTCGGATTCAGGAGGAACAGTGCGGTTTTCGTCCTGGTCGTGGAACACTGGACCAGCTCTATACCCTCTACAGGGTGCTGGAGGGTTCATGGGAGTTTGCACAACCAGTCCACATTTGTTTTGTGGATTTGGAGAAGGCATTCGACTGTGTCCCTCGTGGCGTCCTGTGGAGGGTGCTGGGGGAATATGGGGTCCGGGGTCCTTTGCTGAGGGCTGTCCGGTCCCTGTATGACCGAAGCAGGAGTTTGGGCCGCATTGCCGGCAGTAAGTCAGACTTGTTCCCGGTGCATGTTGGACTCCGGCAGGGCTGCCCTTTGTCGCCGGTTCTGTTCATAATTTTTATGGACAGAATTTCTAGGTGCAGCCAAGGGCCGGAGGGTGTCAGGTTTGGGGACCACACGGTTTCGTCTCTGCTCTTTGCGGATGACGTTGTCGTGTTGGCCCCTTCTAACCAGGACCTCCAGCATGCACTGGGACGGTTTGCAGCCGAGTGTGAAGCGGCTGGGATGGGAATCAGCACCTCCAAATCCGAGGCCATGGTCCTCAGTCGGAAAAGGGTGGCTTGCCCACTTCAGGTTGGTGGAGAGTTCCTGCCCCAAATGGAAGAGTTCAAGTATCTAGGGGTCTTGTTCACTAGTGAGGGGAGGATGGAACGGGAGATTGACAGACGGATCGGTGCAGCTTCTGCAGTAATGCGGTCGATGTACCGGTCTGTCGTGGTGAAGAACGAGCTAAGCCGTAAGGCGAAGCTCTCGATTTACCAGTCAATCTACGTTCCTACTCTCACCTATGGTCATGAGCTTTGGGTCATGACCGAAAGGACAAGATCCCGGATACAGGCGGCCGAAATGAGCTTTCTCCGCAGGGTGGCTGGGCGCTCCCTTAGAGATAGGGTGAGAAGCTCAGTCACTCGGGAGGAACTCTGAGTAGAGCCGCTGCTCCTCCACATCGAGAGGGGACAGCTGAGGTGGCTCGGGCATCTGTTCCGGATGCCTCCTGAACGCCTTCCCGGGAAGGTGTTTCGGGCATGTCCAACCGGGAGGAGGCCCCGGGGAAGACCAAGGACACGCTGGAGGGACTATGTCTCCCGGCTGGCCTTGGAACGCCTCGGTGTCCCCCCGGAAGAGCTAGAGGAAGTGTCTAGGGAGAGGGAAGTCTGGGCATCCCTGCTTAGACTGCTGCCCCCGCGACCCGGCCCCGGATAAGCGGAAGAAGATGGATGGATGGATGGATAGATGCACTTTTATTGATGGATGGATGCTCTTTTATGATGGATAGATGCACTTTTTTATGATGGATGGATGCACTTTTATGATGAATGGATGCACTTTTATGATGGATGGATGCACTTTTTTATGATGGATAGATGCACTTTTTTATGATGGATGGATGCACTTTTATGATGGATGGATGCTCTTTTATGATGGATAGATGCACTTTTTTATGATGGATGGATGCACTTTTATGATGGATAGATGCACTTTTATGATGGATAGATGCACTTTTATGATGGATGGATGCACTTTTATGTGATGGATAGATGCACTTTTATGATGGATAGATGCTCTTTTATGATGGATGGATAGATGCACTTTTATGATGGATGGATGCACTTTTATGATGGATAGATGCACTTTTATGATGGATGGATGCACTTTTATGATGGATGGATAGATGCACTTTTATATGATGGATGGATGCACTTTTATGATGGATGGATGCACTTTTATGATGGATAGATGCACTTTTATGATGGATGGATGCACTTTTATGATGGATGGATGCACTTTTATGATGGATAGATGCACTTTTATGATGATGGATGCACTTTTATGATTTTACTTTCCCTGCCTGTGGCCGGAGAGGATCATGGGACAGGCTCCAGTGACCTCACAACCCTAAAGAGAAAACATTTTGATCATTCAGAAATAACATTTTCAAAATGATAGAATGAGATGTTCCTCTAACGTTCACATAAACCAAGAAACAACGTTCTTAATACATTAAAAAACTGGACGTTTTGAATGTTTAAAATGTATAACATTTTCATAACTTAATGGGAAAGTTAGCAAATCATTGTCAGAACATATTTGTGTCCGCTGGGCTTTCTGGGGCTTGAGAGGGGCAGTTGTGGAGCTGTCAATGGAGGGACAGAAATCTCTCAGAGTTCATTAGAAACATCTTCATTTGTGCTCCGATGAGCGAATGTCTGATGTGAGGAATTCATGTCATCATTTTCATTTTTGGGTTAAACTAAGCCTTTCATTTTTCAGTTGAAATGGCTGATAGTTTAGTATTAGCAGCATAAATTCATTAGGAGACCAAATGAACCCCTAATAACAAAATATCAGTCACACTTTACAATAAGGTTGTATTAGTTAACATTAGTTAATGCATTAGTTAACATGAACTACTCATGAACAACACCTCTGTTCAGCATTAGCTCATCTTTGTTAACGTTAGCTCATAAAAATCCAGCTGTTCATGGTTTGTTCATGTTAGTTCACAGTGCATTAACTAATGTTAACAAGATTTAATAATGCTTTAGTAAATGTTGAAATTAACAAAGATAAATAAATGCTTTATAAGTGCAGTTCATTATTAGTTCATGTTAGCTAATGAACCTTATTGTAAAGTGTTACCAAAATATCATATCAGAGCACCAAGAGAGAAGAGAAGGTCCATCATAGAGAAGAGTTTATTACTATAATGTAACGTTACTTGGATGATAAATCATAAGTTTTGATCAAAAGCCATATCAAGACTTCATATTTACTGTAGAGCAAATGATTGCCGTGACATTAATGTCATTTCCTGTAAAGGGTCAATCAAGAATCAATAAAAACAACAACATAAGACTCTGAGAGTTTGAACAGAGCTGGGGATCATCTCTATATGGACACAGGACGCCCTAGCAACCACATAGAAACCCCCTAGCAACACTGAGAGGCCCAACTGTCTGTTCGTCTATATTAAAAAAGACCTCAAGCCAGCAGTAAGTTTATCTTTCAAAATGTAAATCTAGTTACACATTATATTCTTACTGTCTCTGCTATAGTTCCCGTGATCGGATCTTCTTATTGGTTTTATTTTATTTAGTCGATGTCAAATAAATGATGAAAGTGGAGAATCCGTGCGCAACTCAAAGTTACGGTACGCGACGCAGGTAAAAATAGACGATGAGAAGCATTGTGGAAAATAAAATGATATATAAATAATGGGAAAACTGTCCATTTGTTTGTGAATTGACCGTAGCCGAGGTCCGGACCTCTGTATTTCTCCGAGGTGGAGGCATATATAATAAAGCTTGAGAAATAATCGCCTAATATAGTTTAAACTCCGCAGCAATATCTTCAATACATTTCATATTTGACAGCTGTTTTAGCACAGAACTGGAAAAATAATCAGGCAAACTAATTAACTTGTGTCTAATTTCACCGTTTTGAACAGAAAATAATCCTATAATTGAATACTTGTACTATTTTCGAGTAATTGCTCCATAAACCGTCAGGAAACAGCGGAGAGAAGGAGTAACGTTACACTAGTGATGTTTACTTTAGTACTTCACCAAAACCACAGAAGAATCGTGTAAAACACAGTAAACCTGGAGATTATTACTTGTGACATTAGAACTAAATATATGGATGAAAACATGTATAGCCTACAACTAAATTAACGGTTTTCTAATTTCACTAAACATTTTCATTCAAATTCGTGAATATTCTTCTCTGGAATTCCATTGTGCTACTGTGATGTCACAGTAGCAGGGATTAAAGCGCTTATACTTTGCTCAAGCGTTGCTGATTCTGGTGTTTCTTGCGTTTCTCTCTCGATTCGAGCTTTATTCACAACAATTTGCTAGCATTTTGAATACATTTATTGTGCAATATTATACTTGCCAATATTACACAGCTTTTATCTGAACACGCTTAACTCATCACAGATAAATACGACCCGTTGATCTTGCTGCAGATCCTGCGATCTACGCTAGCTATCCTAGTTAAGGCTTCACCATGGTGTTCTTGAGTTTATTAGGGCTATATGCTTATTTCCAGAGGACAGAGGTCAGCGACAGCCACTCAGATGAACACCAGAGCGATGATGATCCACCTGTGGAGAGGAATGATGATGGTAAATGAGATGTTATGACAATATTAACTCTTTTGGCTCTATTTTAATGTTTAAAGGACAGTCACACATGTTCAGGCACAGCTGAAGATTCACTTCATAATTTACAGCAAGCCTAGCGTCAGTAACACGAGTGTTTGATTAATAATGTTGGTGTCATTGCCCTCTGTAGGTCAGACGTCTCCTCAGGACAGCAGCGGACCTCCTCAGGTCCCCCACATCTCAGAGGAGCGCGCCACTGCTGACCCTCGAGACGATCACGACTGGATTGACGAGACCTTCGATGCTTTCACCCGTGCCGTGTCAAAACTTAATGCCTCCTTCCAAACCCCTGCCCATGTGTCACCTGACACGAGTGACGTCCCCCAGGCTTCAGACAGTCTAGCGGAGGATAAGAGAACATTTATGGGTCAGTTTGCTGAGAAAACCCAAACATAACCCGACACACATGCACTCTTTCATCAGCAGTTCAGTGGTTTATACTTTACATTCATGCTTTCTTTAAGGGAAGCTGAGAACACGGAAATTTACTTTTTTTGACATTCAACAAGATCATTTAAATGTGTGTGTGTGTGTGTGTGTGTGTGTGTTTAATGGCTACTGCAGTTCACTTGAATAGTACTGTAGTGTGACAAATGAGTTTTTAAAGGCACAAATATTTAAATTAGCAACTCAATTAATATATGAATCAGAAAAATCTTGTTGAAATAGTTTTAGATCAAGTCGGTGACATTTCTTCCTTTCTTCTTTTCACAGACATCGGTTCCTGTAGATATGAGGTGGGCGTTGCACTGGGTAAAGGAGGCTTTGGGACGGTTTATGCAGCGACTCGGCTGAAAGATGGCCTTCAGGTACTTACAATTTCTATCTCGATGATTATTTTGGTCTTGTATTACACTCTTACCCAATCTTATATTCACTATTTAGTGCACGTCACATGTCAGGCCTGTTTAAATAGTCAAAATTTAAATGTACAATTAAATTCATGGAAATGTTCATGTTTGTTCAGGTGTAATGATTGTAATGTGTGAACTTTGAACACATGTACTGTAAATAATTCTAACGCTAATCCATTTTCTGTGTTTCTTCATCAGGTGGCGGTGAAACTGGCCGCCAAAGAGCTTGCAAAATATACCAGGGTTGTAAGTCGGCTCTGTTTGACCTCTCAGTCACTGTTTTCAATTTCAAACATCTCATATTAACATTAATCACAGACTATAAATCATAAATATTGATAACTGTTTGTCTTTCTTCTAGGACGGTTATTCCAGACCCATCCCGTTAGAAGTGGCTCTGCAAATGTCCGCCAATCGAGGGCCCAGTGTTCCTGAGATCGTCAAGCTCTTGGACTGGCAGGACGAGGCTGACCAATATGTGATGGTGCTGGAGCGGCCCATGCCCAGTCAGACCGTGCATGACTTTTTACCAAACATCACGGGCAGCAGATATCAAGATTTTGTTCGCCTGATTATGTTCCAGACCACTTTTGCGGCGCAGACATGCTGCCAGCGAGGAGTTTTCCACCGAGATATCAAACTCGAAAACTTGATTATTAACACCGACACCTTTGAAGTTAAATTAATTGACTTCGGATGTGGGGAATTCCTCAACAGCGCGGGATACACCTCCTTTTCTGGTATGTATAATTCTCAAAGCTGCAAGGTGTGTCTCAAACTCTGGTGACGATTGAGAGCCGTTCACACAGGACTCTGAGTGAGTCCAGCTCTCATGAAGCATTATGGGATGGGATCCACTGTTGCGATTAGCATCAAATCATTTCTTGCATGATAATGGATATAGTCAATGTTGTGTTAATGGAAATGTACTCATTCTTTCCTCCAGGCACAGATTATTACTGCCCCCCCGAGTTCTGGATAAAAGGACAATATCACGGGAAACCGGCGACAGTGTGGTCACTCGGCGTCCTCCTATTCTTAATGATGTGCGGGGATTATCCGAAGAAACAAGACCTGGATAAGATTAATCTGAACATCTGGACTAGAACTGGATTGCCTCAAGGTGAGATCTTCATGTCAGCAAAGGACAATTTTAATTCTGAATCTTATTAGACAGAACAAAACAACAGTGCAGGAGCATCTGAGCCCAGTGGCTTAATAAATGATGGTTTTGTGATATTTGTGAAGTTTAAGCGAATAATCAGACGTCTCTCCCTTCTCTCTCCACAGAATGCTGTGATTTGATTTGCCGCTGTCTGCAGGTCAACCCAAAGAACAGGATTGAGCTAGAGAAAGTCGGTCTCCACAACTGGTTTGAGGTATTAATTACATTTAACGTAGACTAATCATGTTCCGTACACAACGATGTTCCGTACAGTTGACCTTTTACCGCCAATTGCTGAATAAATACTTCCTGGTCATACATTAATTATATATCTGTGTCATCGTCATTTCTCCCTCTTTCATCTTGTGGGATAATTATGTTTTATGGGACAATTATGTGTTATCTAAAAAGGTTAACTATGTTTGGTATATTACAATATGTTTGGAATCTTTTAATATGCTTGTGTAACCACTTACAGCAGAGGCCTATGGTGACTAAAGCCAGCCACCATATGAATTAACTAGGAGGCATGCTCTGATAGCGAAAGTATTTGAAACCTTGAACTGGCAATGGCGGAGCGGCTGTGCTTGGTATGTTTTTGTGTGCAGATGCCAAATAGGGGAGGTCGAGAGGAGCAAAGGCGATTGGAAGGTGGTCATCGAACTGGGAGAAAGGTGTCACCAACACAAGAATAAAACTTGCATACTTAGCCTTGTGAGGCATTACGGACCTCCCCTATGTCAGTATTGATTTGCTGTTCTGTAATCCTGAGCTCAGAAGCTGATCTGATTTTGCTTTATTAAACTTTCAAGTTACTTTTATACTTTTACTGAATCTCTTGCGTCTACTTATTGACAAACCAAAGAACTGGGGAGGAAACGGCAATTTCCAACAATCTCCACTCACGACTGAGAGTCCACCGCCGTTTGTTTCCGCAAGATTTCAGTAAGTTTGCTAGGAGCGCCCACTGCCGTTGAAAATGCATGGTGGGCAAGCTAAATGTCAGATTGCAGCTTTGGTGGGGAGACAACTAGTGCAGCGAAAATGTACATTTCGATTCAAATTATGCTTCTCACAGTATTAAAATCTTCATTAAATGAATGTTATGTTATCACAAAGGTTTAAATATACTACTCTTTGTTAAATAAATGCTTTGAAATGGGAATCTTTAAACGTCAATTGCGGGCGATAACCGCTTGGCGCCAATCTCAGTCAGAGACAGGTTTGCCCATCATCCTGCTTGCAGAGATGGTGTTTATATTCAGAAAGGGTGCATTAAGTTAATGTTAAGTTACATGAATTGAATATTTTAACATTTTAGATTGTCTTTCATGTATGTATGTATATATAAAATATATATACATTATATAATAAAATATATAACGTTATATATAATATATATATTTTAACATAACTCAGTGTTATTTAACGATAACAAACACAATGATAGGTTATTCACACACAACTTATTAAGATTTCATACATCAATTGACATTTAAGATTTTATACATAGTTATTTCATTACAAAATCATCTGAAGTGATAAACATGATTAAAATATAACAGTTCATTTTAATGATAATATTTTATTTCAAAGGAAAGTCAGTAACGTAAAGTAGAAAGATGGCAGGAAAAAAAAGGCAGTATACAAAGGAGATGTTAGAGAAGGCAGTAAATGAAGTAAAGGCAGGAGCGAGCTTGAGGGCGACAGCTACAAAATACGGCATTCCCCACACCACTCTGCAGGACTATAAAAAAAAAGAAATATTCCCACAACCCTCATCCTAATTCGGCCCTGACACCAGCAGAGGAAGAGGCCCTCATTTCGTTTATATTCTGGATGGCTGACCATGGGTTCCCAATTACCCGCTCCCTGGTCAAAATCCTCACTATTGGGATCATCAAAGAGAGTGGCAGAACCCAGACCACCACCGTTAATATGGAGAAGGGGCCAAGTGATGTTTGGTGGTCCAGGTTTAAGGCCCGCCATCCTGAGTTGACATCACGGACGGCAGATTCCCTGGACCGAGCCAGAGTTCACGGAGGTACACCAGAGGCAATAGAAGGTTTCTTCAAGTTGTATGAGGCACTTTATGCCAACCATGGTTTGGAGGACAAACCTCACCTCATATTCAACTGTGACGAGACTGGCTTTGGGGACAAGCCTCGGTCCAGAGAAAAGGTCCTGTGCCAGACTGGGAGGAAACATGTATACCAGCAGCAGCAGACCACCAGGGAGCATATAACAGTTCACTGCTGTGTAAATGCAGCCGGAGACACCATTCCACCGTTCATAATTTACCCCGGCTGCCTTCCAAGTGGTGCCTATAGGCTGGATGGGCCCCCCAACGCACTCTACGGCATCCAAGAAAAGGGCTATATGGACTCGGAGCTATTCCTGAAGTGGCTCCGACATTTTGTAAAATATGCTCCTGTGGAGAGACCACTTATATTGATTATGGATCAACATGAAACACATGTCTCCAAAGAGGTTATAATGTTCTGCAGAGAAAACAAAATAGAAATTCTCTGCTTACCTGCACACACCACACACATCCTGCAGCCCCTGGACATCGCCGTCTTTAACCGTTGAAGACAGCTTTCTCCACCATGGCTTCCAGGATGGGTCTGGTTCGTGGGGATCTTGTTGTGGGGAAGAAGCAGTTTTCACCTCTCCTCAAAAATGTTTACCCCACTGCGGTCACAGCCCAAAACATTAAGGCTGGGTTTCGCAAGGCTGGCATCTTTCCGCTGTCCAGGGGTGCTGTGGACACAACCCAGGTAATTTTAACATTAATACAATGATAATTCATCCTTTAAGCTGCTTGTATTTCTTTTCAAGTTAGTTATGCTAATGAGTTTTTCATGTTTTACTTTCTTAGGTGGTGAGAGTGCTCCCATCTGCAGATGGAACTGATGCCACACCATCCAGCACTCACGCCACAGCATCCAGCGTTCCCATCGCCACACCATCCAGTGTTCCCATCGCAACACCATTCAGCGTTCCCATCGCCACACCATCCAGTGTTCCCATCGCAACACCATTCAGCGTTCCCATCGCCACACCATTCAGCGTTCCCATCGCCACACCATTCAGCATTCCCATCGCCACACCATTCAGCATTCCCATCGCCACACCATCCAGCGTTCCTGTCACTCCTTCAGCCACACCATCCAGCACTCACGCCACACCATCCAGCACTCACGCCACACCATCCAGCACTCACGCCACACCATCCAGCGTTACTGTCACTCCTTCAGCCACTCAATCACCTTGCCCCACCTGCAACAGAGTCGCTCCCAAAAATTACCTGGTGGCAGCAGGTATAATCCCTGAGAGTCTGGCTAACGTCCTCATGAGCCCAGCCCTGGAGAGGAAGGAGAAGGTGAGGCGTCGCATTCCGTTGCCAGCCCGTGTCATCACCAGCGACCAATATTACAACCTGCTGGTACAAAAAGAAGCTGAGGAGAACGAGAAGGAAGAAAAGAAGAGAAAGCGTAAAGAAGAGATGACAAAGAAGAGGGAAGAGAAAAGACAAGCCCTTGAGGCCAAAAGGCAAAAAAAACCAAGCACCTCCTCCAATTGATGATGGTGGAGAACACTGTGCTCTCTGCCGTAGAGTGATACCACCTGGCTCTGGAGATGAGGCCATTGATGAGTGGGTCCAATGCGAACTGTGCCATTTGTGGTTCCACATGGAGTGTGCAGGGGTGGAGGAAGTGCCAGACACTGACTGGCATTGCCATAAATGTTGTCTGTCCATATAAAAAACACAAGTTACACACAAGTTAAGATATTTAATCAGTTTAGTGTTAAATGTAAATAGTTGTAAACACACACACACACACAATGTAGATGTAGAATAGAATGTAGAATAATTTCTAGTTAATCAGTTTTTTTTAATCAGTTTAGTGTTCACGTTAAATGTAAATAATTGTATATACACACACCCACACACACAATCACACACACACACACACACACACACACACACACACACACACACACACACACATCCTTATTTATATTTTTACGTTCTTAATGTTGATCATTAAATCTTTTAAATCAATGCAAAATGTTTGCCCTTCTTCTTTGTCTTTATCAAATATATGGTAAAGTTATTCATATCACGACACAATCATGCTCAACTCGCATCCTCTAGCTTTTAAATCAGCAATTAACAAAAATTTTAACCAAATGAAAAGGTACTCACCTTTATTATTCTTTTAAAGTATGTTTTCTTCAAATAAACAGCTCAAAATTGATCCGTTGAATGTCCATTTTCGACGCCGAAATCATTTATGCGCTCTGTACGGAACATCATTGCAAGCATGTACGGAACACCATTAACGCTCATCATCTTCCGCACACGTGCGGAGGAGGTACTTTTACCCACTTTTCTCAAAATCTATTGGTCCAAAAGACATCAATCAAAGTGTGGACTGTCCAATGGGTATTCACCCAGGGAACGATCACACAAACATGCTTGTCTGACTCTCAACAACGGAGGAGTGGGCGTTGGCGTTTGGTGAATAGCGAAAAGTGTACGGAACATGGTTAGTCTACGTTAGTAGATTTTGACACTAGCTTTAATTACACTACTTTTCCATATGTGCTGCAAATCTCATGTAGTCAGATGACTAATTTCAGTGCTGTTTTTTACTCATGTTTTTATATCAGATAAAAAGAAGGTAGTGGCGGGGTCCTGGCAGCAGCATGCGCTCCCTTCTTCGGTCCGGGATGGGAGGGGCGACGGCTGCTTCTCTAGCTGTGGAGCTGAGGGGCAAAGCGGACAGGCCTTTCTCAAACAGGTACTGTACTGTGTGACATGGTGGTCCAGTGGCTTAAACCATGGAACTGATACGCAGAAAATTGCTTGTTCGATCCCAGCGGTCACCAACAGTGTGTCCTTGAGCAAAGCACTTGACTCCATGTTGCTCCAGGGGGATTGGCACTGTAATAAGGGCACTGTAAGTTGCTTTGGATAAAAGCGTCTGCCAAATGCATAAATGTAGATGTTAATGTACTTCAAACAGGTCTGGCGACTCATCGTGGTGCAAGAATCCGTCCCTGCTCCCCTCCTGGACCTGTGAGGACACCAGCGTGCATGCACAGGGAGAGAGACGGTCTCTCGAGGAGAGGCGCTCAGCCTTTAACAGCGGCGTTGACGAGGCGCTGTGTGGGTCCTAACGCCCCAGTGTAGTGATGGGGACACTATACTGTCGTCCTTCGGATGAGACGTTAAACCGAGGTCCTGACTCTCTGTGGTCATTAAAGATCCCACGATGTCCTTCGAAAAGAGTAGGGGTGCATCCTGGCCAAATTTGCCTCCTAATCATCCCCATAGAAATATATATTTCAGTAATACTCATTACATGCAACGTGAGATATTTCAAGCCTTTATTTGTTATAATTTTGATTAGGGATGCACAATATTATCAGCACGACATCGGAATCGGCCGATATGAAAAAATTATGCCGATATGCCTTGCCGATAACGTGTTGATATGCGCCTGCAATAACTCACGTGTGCAAGGAGTGCTATAGCGATAAGATCACGTCAGCCGTGCGGCCATTCTTGAAGTAAAAACAAGCAAAATCATTGCATGTACGGTGATTTATATTGACAGTTTTTTAATGCTGCCTTGAATTTGTGAATGCGAGTACAGAAGGACGTGACCGTCAACGCAGAGTTGCCAGGTTTTCACAACAAAACTAGCCCAAAACAAGCCCAATGGCGTCTCCCCACTCTCTCTAGCGCAGCAGCAGAAGCTCCTCCAGGTCCTAGTGCCCCCGCTGGAGTGTCATATATATTTATGGGGCGCTGTTGTTATAGTAATAAAATGAAAAGTAGAATACACAAATAAATTGAAGTTACTTCTTTTTCTGAATAAATAAAGCAGTAATGATGTCAAATCACAAGCATGACACTTGTAAATTAAATACTTTTATATACAGTTTATTAATCTGTAATACAATTTTATGAAATGGATGATGAAAAATAATCCACCAGTGTGTCCTTGAGCAAGGCACTTGACTCCATGTTGCTCCAGGGGGATTGTCCCTGTAATAAGGGCACTGTAAGTCGCTTTGGATAAAAGTGTCCGCCACACATTTGAATGGCCTTTTCCTGACAATCCTCATCCCTGCACCTTTTTCTTCCACACTTTTCCCTTCCACTTAACTTTCTATCCATGTGCTTTGATACAGCACTTTGAGAACATCCGACTTGTTTTGCGATTCCCTTTGAGGCTTTCGCTCCTTGTGGAGGGTGTCAGTGATGGTTTCTGCACAGCTGTCAGGTCAGCGGTCTCTTCCCATGATTGTGAACTCTTCTGAACCAGACGGAGAGACATTTAAAGGCTCAGGAACCCTTTGCAGGTGTTTTGGATGAATCATCTGATGAGAGTGTGACACTTTGAGCCTACAATACTGAACCTTTTCACAATATTATAATTTCTGATATTTGGTTGTTTCATAAGCTGTAAGCCATAATCATCAAAATGATAACAAATAAAGGCTTGAAATATCTCACTTTGCTTGTAATGAGACTATAAATTCATTACATAAATTTTTCGAGTGTCTCCTGTATACTCTATATTGGCTTTATATACACCTGTGACTGGTCATAATGTGTGTTTATGTTTATAATATATAGCCTGCACTATATGGACAGAAGTATCGGGTCATTATGCGATGGCATTACAGCCCCTGTTGGTGTAATGGTCAGGCGAGACGTGTGTGTCGGTCCAGAGTCCAGTGCTGGCGTGCTTCACTCTCTGAGATCCGGCGCTTGGCATTGATCGCTGATGTGAGGCTCGTGCTGGATTTAAACACCTGTGGTTCAGTTCAGTCTTTAACTGGACACTCTCCCAGAAGAAACACACGAGAGCAGAGATAAAGATGACATGAGTTCAGTCAGAGGTCAGAGGTCAGTGGAAGGGTCTGACATTTAAGAGTGTCCACTCGAAAGAAAAGGATACATCTTTAAAACACACATGCGCATTTCATAGAAACACATTTTGAATGCACAATTTTCAAGAAAAGTTTGGAGTTCGGAAAAAAATGTCAACGTTATTTTAAATATATATATATTTTTTTTTTATTCATTCGTAAATTATCGGTACGTTTTTGAGTTTTCATGATGTGACATTTTAAAACAAGAATGAACCCAATCCTGACCTTAACCTGACCTTATCTGATATTTCAACGAAAATACACAAATGTGAAGTGTCACAGTTCCCCTTCGAGGGAACTCGCACTGCGTCATCGTGTGATGACACTCTGGGAACGCCCTCAGCGTTACGCATCTGAAGTATGAATGAAATCAAGCCAATCTGATTGGTGGTGCGTCATGACGTAGTAGATGACGGCATACCCGGAAGATACAAAGGGACGCTGATGCAAACACACGGCAGCTTTTTGCTCTTCAGCTGAAGCGCTCTGTGTTTTTGTCTAAAAATCTGTCTATTTGGTGTTGTTTGTCTACCAACGTTGAAAGTGATGGCCCAGTTTAAGAGATGTGTGCCTCCGTGTCCGCGTTTCATTTCGGGCACGGACACACATCTTATGTGTGTGCAATGCCTGGGCGTGCAGCATGCTAGAGCGGCTCTCGAGGGAGCCGCTTGTAGCGAGTGTGATCAGCTGCCGCTCAGGGTGTTGCGCTCACGGCTGGCCGTGTTCGATGAGACCGGCCAAGCCCGCGATCCCCAGGGATCTGGGCCCGCCGCTGCCGAGGCACGGCGGCGCCGCAGATCATGGGGATCGCAACGGGACCTCGCGACGGGATATGGGACTGCTGAGGCACTTTCCCTATCCTCGTCCGAGGATTCCGATGTTCTCCCGCCCCGTGCGGAAGCCCGCGATGCGGCTTCTTCCCGCGAGGCGGAGAACCCGATGCTTCAGCTGTCCGGCTCCGAGGAGTCGGATGGGCGGAGCATCGAGGCGGGTGACGTGGAAGCTCAGCCATCGCGTCACGCACCCGCTCAGGAGGAGCTAGTGGAGGTTTTGACCCGCGCTGTGGCCAAATTAAGCATTGAATGGCCACAGGAAGAGCCTGAAATCCAGCCACCCAGTAAGCTGGATGAAAGGTTCTTCAAGCGTGGGTCTCAACCTCCACGCCGGGGCCTGCCATTTTTTCAGGATCTGCACAATGAGTTGTGTAGATCCTGGGAAAAACCCTACTCGGCCAGACTTTCCACCCCTCAAGCACTCGAATTTGGGAATGTGCTGGGGGCGGCCGAGCGGGGTTATGGGACGCTGCCTCGGGTGGAGGATGCTCTCGCGAGCTACCTCTCTCCCGAGGCCGCTAAGTCCCTCAAGGCCCCGGTGCTACCCACCAAGCCATGCCGGGACACTTCGGCGCTGGTGGGTAGGGCTTACATGGCGGCTGGGCGGGCTGGTAGTTGTCTGCACACTATGGCGGTGTTGCAGGCCTATCAGGCCGACCTCCTCAAGGAGCTGGATGAGGGGGAGGGTCCGTCTCCGGACGACATCCTAGAGCTGCGGAAGGCCACCGATTTGTCTCTCCGGATCACCAAGGAGACGGCCCGCAACATCGGCCGCTCCATGGCTGGTCTGGTGGTCGCGGAGAGACATCTCTGGCTAAACCTGTCGGGGATGAGAGAGAGAGAGAAACATTTTCTCCTCGATTCCCCGATTTCGCCTTCTGGCCTCTTCGGCGGCGCGGTTAACACCGTTGTCGAGAGGTTCCAGGAGGTGAAAAAACAGGCGGCGGCCTTCCAGCAGTACCTCCCTCGCCGTTCTGGCTCCTCGGGGAAGGCTGTCCAGCAAGGGCAGCCTCAGCCGTCAGGTAGCTCCTCCTCGCACCGACAGGTGCAAAAGGAGAGCGTCGCTTCTCGCGCCCCTCCTGAGGGAGCTTGGCAAAAGAGGCGGCGCTCTCGTGGTAAGCCTTCGGAGCCTAGGGTCGATCTGAGGACCGTCCTTCAGGCGAAGAAGGCTGCCTCAAAGCGGTCCTAGCTGCGGCTGGACCGCTGAGAGCTGTCCCCCCCGGGGTGGAGCGACCGAGGTCGTTTTCCCCCCGGAGCTCTCGGGAGATCAGTGTTGGGATCCTGCCGTCCATGACGCTTCAGGCCTCACTGGTTTCCCGCGCGCGCTCACTGCCTTCGTCGCCTCCGAAAGGACTTGCGACCGGCCAGCGAGCGTGTGCACCCATAGAGCTCCGTTCTCGGCTTCTCCCTGCCGGTCAGCCGCTTCAGGGGGTCGAGAACGAGTCTCATTTAACACCCGAGACCAGCCTCGAGAGGCTGGTTCCCTTAGTAGATTATCTCGGCGCGTGGTCTCGCCTTCCGAGTGTGTCTACTTGGGTCCTGCGGACTGTAGAACGGGGTTACAGGCTTCAGTTCGGTTCCCCTCCCCCGAAGTTTCAGGGAGTGGTCCAGACTGTGGTCGGCCCCGAGCAGGTTCGGGTTATGGAACAGGAAGTACGAGCCCTGTTAGCCAAGGAAGCCATAGAGCGGGTTCCTCTGGCAGACAGGGAGTCCGGGTTCTACAGCCGGTACTTCATTGTTCCCAAGAAGGATGGGGGGTTGCGTCCAATAATAGATCTCAGGCTCTTGAATCGGTCTCTGAGGAGATACAGGTTCAAGATGCTCACAATTCCAGCCATCGTGAGTCAGATCCAGTCCGAGGACTGGTTTGTCACGATAGATCTAAAGGACGCATACTTCCATATTTCCATCCTTCAATGTCACAGGAAGTTCCTGAGGTTCGCTTTCGGGGGCGAAGCGTACCAATATCGGGTTCTTCCCTTCGGCCTGGCACTCTCCCCTCGCACCTTTACGAAGTGTATGGATGCAGCACTGGCTCCTCTGAGACTCCAGGGCATCCGTATACTCAATTACATCGACGACTGGCTCATTTTGGCCAGGTCGCGCGAGATGGCAGTTCGGCATCGAGATGTCGTTCTGGCCCATATAAGGTGCTTGGGGCTGAGACTCAACACGAAGAAGAGCGTGTTGACGCCCTCCCAGCGGACTACGTTCCTGGGAGTCGTATGGGACTCGTCGACACGTCGATGCGGGCTCAGTTGTCCCCCGCGCGCGTGGAGTCCATACTGGCGATGGTCTCAAGAGTGAAGCCAGGCCGCAGCCTCACTGTGAAGCAGTTTCAGAGACTGCTGGGACTCATGGCAGCAGCAGCCAACGTGATACCTTTTGGCCTGCTGCACATGAGACCCCTACAGTGGTGGCTGAGGGCCAAGGGGTTTTCCCCGAGGGGAAATCCGTTTCGTATGATCAGGGTAACGCGCAAATGCCTTCGTTCCCTCGTCATATGGCGGAAACCTTGGTTCCTGTCCCAGGGGCCAGTGTTGGGAGCGTCATGTTGCCGGAGAGCCGTTTCAACAGACGCTTCCCTCACTGGCTGGGGCGCGGTCATGGACGGCCGCTTTGCGAGAGGTCTGTGGGAGACCCGGCATTCTTCATGGCACATCAACTGCCTGGAGATGCTGGCGGTCTACAAAGCTCTCAGGAGCTTTTACCCGGACCTCCGCGGCCACCATGTCCTGATACGCTCGGACAACACTTCAGTTGTCGCGTATCTCAACCACCAGGGGGGTTTGAGGTCGCGCCCTCTGTGCAGACTGGCGCATCAAATCCTCCTGTGGTCCCAGGGGAAATTATCGTCTCTCAGAGCGATGTATATCCCCGGGGACCAGAATCAGGGAGCAGACGTCCTGTCGAGGCAGGGGCTGAGGCCCGGGGAATGGCGGCTCCACCCGGAGGTGGTGGAGACCATGTGCGAGAGGTTTGGCCCAGTGGAAGTGGACCTGTTCGCGTCTCGAGAGACGTCCCACTGTCCACTGTGGTTCTCTCTCAAGGATCCGGCCCCGTTAGGGCTGGACGCCATGGTGCAGACGTGGCCGAGGCTCAGTCTGTACGCTTTTCCCCCGATCGCTCTGCTCCCGGGAGTTCTGGAGCGGGTCCGCCGGGAGGGCATCAGCCTACTCTTAGTAGCACCCCGGTGGCCCACTCGAGCATGGTTCTCGGACATTATAGCTCTGCTAGACGGCTCTCCATGGCAGATCCCTCTGAGGAGGGATCTGCTCTCGCAGGCAGGGGGCACAATATTTCACCCCCGGCCGGAGTTATGGAGCCTCTGGGTCTGGCCCCTGAGGGGGCTCAGTACCTAGAGGCGGGCCTGTCAGCAGAGGTAGTCGAGACCTTGCTCAGCTCTAGAGCTCCCTCAACCAGGAGGCTGTACAACCTCAAGTGGAACGTCTTTTCCACTTGGTGTAGAGAGCGTGAGGTGGACCCAGTTAACTGCCCAGTGGCTTCAGTGCTGGAGTTCCTCCAAGATCGCTTCTCTTATGGTCTTACCCCGTCCACCCTGAAGGTGTACGTGGCTGCCCTTGGGGCTTTCCACGCACCTCTAGGTGATGGACCCTTGGGGAAGCACCCTCTGGTTGTACAGTTCCTCCGTGGGGCCCGGAGGATGAGGCCGGCGGCTCATTCCAGGGTCCCGACCTGGGACCTGGCGGTGGTACTTGAAGGGCTGGCCGAGGCCCCCTTCGAGCCACTGGAGCAGGCTGAGCCGAAGAGCCTGACCCTCAAGGTGGCCTTTCTCCTTGCCATTACCTCGCTCAAGAGGGTGGGAGATCTCCAGGCCTTGGCGGTTACGCCAACTTGCCTGGAGTTTGCCCCTGGCGGGGTTAAGGCCATCTTGCACCCTAGACCGGGGTATATACCCAAGGTGCCATCGCAGGTGGTTCGGTCTTTGGTTCTTCAGGCTTTCCATCCTCCTCCCCACCTGACGGCGGAAGAGGGGAGACTTCACCTGCTCTGTCCCGTCAGAGCACTTAAGATCTACCTGGAGAAGTCTTCCCAATGGAGAAGGTCAGATCAATTGTTGGTGTGCTTTGGCTCACCCAAGAGAGGGCTGCCTGCGTCTACTCAGACGATCAGTAACTGGATCGTCCAGGCTATAGCCACAGCTTATAGGGTGCGCAATCTGCCTTCACCCATGGCTGTGAGGGCTCATTCCACCAGGAGCATGGCCTCCTCGGTGGCCCTCCTCTCTGGTGCCTCGCTTCAAGAGGTTTGCGAGGCGGCCGGGTGGGCCACTCCGCACACCTTCATTCGTTTTTATAGTCTGCACCTTCCGGCGACGCCTGGTGCTAGAGTGCTTGCGTCTTAAGTGTGCCTGGTCTTCAGCTTCACACTAAGACGTGGGTGATGTCGGTGTGGCATAGTGGGTATTAACGTTCCCAGAGTGTCATCACACGATGACGCAGTGCGAGTTCCCTCGAAGGGGAACGTCTCGGGTTATGTATATAACCCTTGTTCCCCGAGAAGGGAACGAGACACTGCGTCTCGTCGCCACACCCATCACGGTCAGAGCGCTCGCTTCATCGCGGTAAAGCTGCCGTGTGTTTGCATCAGCGTCCCTTTGTATCTTCCGGGTATGCCGTCATCTACTACGTCATGACGCACCACCAATCAGATTGGCTTGATTTCATTCATACTTCAGATGCGTAACGCTGAGGGCGTTCCCAGAGTGTCATCACACGATGACGCAGTGTCTCGTTCCCTTCTCGGGGAACAAGGGTTATATACATAACCCGAGACGTTTTTACTGCAAATTATACAATGACTGGTTTATTTCACTTCAAAACAACTGCACCAACGAGCTAATCTAGGATTTGTTGATCTAGGCTTTATTTTAAATCGAGTTGTGTTGCACCACTTAACTTTAAACCCAGATTAACAAATCGGGGAAAAGAATTTAACCTAAGATTAAAACCTCCATTCACGATTCATTTTCGCCGCCATGTTGGATTCGCCATTGACAGCAACAATACTAATATTCAATTTCCTTCTTTACTGACCACCAGAAACTCTCTTTCTGACATAAGTAGCTCTTGCCAATAAAGTAAATAAACTTGTAAAATGTCAGCTGTCTTTATAAAGCGCTACGTAGAGAGACCGTTACTGATCAAGCAATGAAAACAGCGCGTGCGTAAAGTATATTTATAGTACCGATTAATGGAGTCTATTGTGGCAGTGTAATTTATGACAAAACAACCGCTCTTGACAGCACCGCCTATCCCGTTTGATCCACGAGTGGAGCGGGTATGAGAAACACGAGGCGCGGCCGCGATCACTGGCGCTCGCCTCATATTCTCCGCTGCATTTAAATGCTAAATATACTCCTCTCTTCTTTTCTTTGTCCAACACCGAAGTGTACCGAGATGAGTGACGGATCCGCATCCCAAACGTAAACTCACGTTCCACCATGACCCTCACACTCTGCTGGCTCTATTCTAGGGCTGTAATCAACCAAAGGAAATCTTGGACTGAAGTCTAAAAATCGACTAAAAATGACGTCAGGAAAAAAAGGTTAAATGAATTAGCTGCGCACTGTGCGCAAACGTGATCAAATTCACTTAACTTATTAACCCACTCCACAGCGCCACCCAGTGGATGAACTGCGAGTTTTAGTGGGATTTATCATGGATTCACTGCATTTAAGGCCAGCAAATCTTGAATATTCGTGTCTAGTATGTGTCACATTATTCTTGTGTCTGTTGTGTGTGTTAGTTCAGGGAACTTTTCTGTCCTCGTGTGTATATTGTGTCACTAACCTCTGGATTGAGTTTTATCAGTGCTGATGGGTTATAGAAGCCGATGATTCTGAGTGAATCTGTTGAAAGGACTCAGGTGAGTCTGGATCCATAGGTAGGTATCTCAGGTGAGTCTGGAGCAATAGGTAGGTATCTCAGGGGAGTCTGGATTCATAGGTAGGTATCTCAGGTGAGTCTGGACCAATAGGTAGGTATCTCAGGGGAGTCTGGATCCATAGGTAGGTATCTCAGGTGAGTCTGGACCAATAGGTAGGTATCTCAGGTGAGTCTGGATCAATAGGTAGGTATCTCAGGGGAGTCTGGATCCATAGGTAGGTATCTCAGGTGAGTCTGGACCAATAGGTAGGTATCTCAGGTGAGTCTGGATCAATAGGTAGGTATCTCAGGGGAGTCTGGATTCATAGGTAGGTATCTCAGGTGAGTCTGGACCAATAGGTAGGTATCTCAGGTGAGTCTGGACCAATAGGTAGGTATCTCAGGGGAGTCTGGATCCATAGGTAGGTATCTCAGGTGAGTCTGGACCAATAGTTAGGTATCTCAGGTGAGTCTGGATCAATAGGTAGGTATCTCAGGGGAGTCTGGATTCATAGGTAGGTATCTCAGGTGAGTCTGGACCAATAGGTAGGTATCTCAGGTGAGTCTGGAGCAATAGGTAGGTATCTCAGGGGAGTCTGGATTCATAGGTAGGTATCTCAGGTGAGTCTGGACCAATAGGTAGGTATCTCAGGGGAGTCTGGATCTATAGGTAGGTATCTCAGGTGAGTCTGGACCAATAGGTAGGTATCTCAGGTGAGTCTGGATCAATAGGTAGGTATCTCAGGTGAGTCTGGACCAATAGGTAGGTATCTCAGGGGAGTCTGGATCCATAGGTAGGTATCTCAGGTGAGTCTGGACCAATAGGTAGGTATCTCAGGTGAGTCTGGATTAATAGGTAGGTATCTCAGGGGAGTCTGGATCCATAGGTAGGTATCTCAGGTGAGTCTGGACCAATAGGTAGGTATCTCAGGTGAGTCTGGATCAATAGGTAGGTATCTCAGGTGAGTCTGGACCAATAGGTAGGTATCTCAGGTGAGTCTGGATTAATTGGTAGGTATCTCAGGTGAGTCTGGACCAATAGGTAGGTATCTCAGGTGAGTCTGGACCAATAGGTAGGTATCTCAGGGGAGTCTGGATCTATAGGTAGGTATCTCAGGTGAGTCTGGACCAATAGGTAGGTATCTCAGGTGAGTCTGGATCAATAGGTAGGTATCTCAGGTGAGTCTGGACCAATAGGTAGGTATCTCAGGGGAGTCTGGATCCATAGGTAGGTATCTCAGGTGAGTCTGGACCAATAGGTAGGTATCTCAGTTGAGTCTGGATCAATAGGTAGGTATCTCAGGGGAGTCTGGATCCATAGGTAGGTATCTCAGGTGAGTCTGGACCAATAGGTAGGTATCTCAGGTGAGTCTGGATCAATAGGTAGGTATCTCAGGTGAGTCTGGACCAATAGGTAGGTATCTCAGGTGAGTCTGGATCAATAGATAGGTATCTCAGGTGAGTCTGGATCAATAGGTAGGTATCTCAGGTGAGTCTGGATCAATTGGTAGGTATCTCAGGTGAGTCTGGACCAGTGTTGGGAACGTTACTTTAAAAAAGTAATTAGTTATAGTTACTCACTACTTGTTCCAAAAAGTAACTGAGTTAGTAACTGAATTACTCTATAATAAAAGTAACTCGTTACCAGGGAAAGTAACTATTTGCGTTACTGTAAAAAAAAAAAGTTGCTATAAGTCATAGAATTTAGATTTTTTTTTAACCAGTTTTCACAAGTCAGTTGAAATGAGTAGAACAGACAAGTGTTTGTACATAACTTTCAGTATTTATTGCACGTCGTCAGACAGCAAGATGTTTATCCTGCACTTAAAGTATTATCTTTGTAAGAAAAGTAAACAGTTACACCATAAAAAGTGCATTTAACTCTGGCAAATTAAATCAAACTCTCTCAACCTGAGACAACTGGTCAAGTAAACAACATGTACTTACAAGTGTTTTGTTCACAACAATAGTAAACTTTTAAACAACAAAAAAGTGTGATTAGCTATGTAGTCTTATTCTTAATTAAATAAATCAAACTCCCAATCTCAGACAACTGGTCTGGTATTTTCTTCAAAAGGACATTTAAAAGTAGTTAAAATTATTTAAAAGTAGTTAAATAATATAAAGTGTGTTTGCAGTAACTGAAGCAAATTAAATCAATCAAATAACAACTTGAGATAAATAGTCTGGAAGACATAGGCTGCTGTATTTATTTATCTTCATTAAAAAAGTAAACAGTTTAACAAGATGGAGTGCTTTTAAAGATTGAACTTTAGCTCCTAGATATTCATCTACCCATCCAAAAACTCCTTCTAAAACAGTCATCTATTCATGTGTCCGTCGTGTCTCCGACTAACCCATGTAGCCTAATCATCCTACCCTTCAAACCACTGATTGTATCTAAGAAGCAGCAGCATTTCAAACCTCTTGTCTGTCAGCCTGTTTCTCTTTGGGGTGAAGACTAGCTTCCCCAGGCTAAATAGTCTCTCCACTGGGGCACTGGATGGAGTGGCTGCATTGTATTTGAGTGAAATTTTTTTTATTAGTGGGAATCCATTAAGAGTGTCCATCCCTTGTGCTCCTGATTTTAAATAGTCAGCGACTTGGCTTTCCACAGAAGCAGAGGTGTCCTCCTCATCCTCAAAAGAAAAGAATTCATCCTCTATGGCTGAGTCGGTGCTGAGGCTGCGTGTTGGTGCGTTGGTACCTGTTGGCTGGTCTTCATCTTGAGCACTTTTTCGGCACTCCGCCAACAGACTTGCCTTGGCGTTGTCCTTCCTTTCCTGTGTCCGCAGCCAACGTAGTTTAAATCTGGGCAGTGTCACCGCAGCCAAGACGGCAGTCTCACTTTCCAGCACCTCTGAAAATCTGGTTTTGATTGCCTGAAATGAGAGACACACACACACACACACACACACACACACACACACACACACACACACACACACACACACACACAATGAGCTAAGAGATATACAATTCATTTTAATTTGATTTCATAATTCATAATTAATACATATTTCATGTATGGGAGTATATATATTCAATGTATTTGAAGAAATACTAGCTCTTACCTTGACAACAGCCTCTGGAAGGTCACCAAGGATTTGGAGGCCAGTCTTCAAGTCCAGGGTTTTGGAGATCAATGTCTCCAGTGTGGGTAGGAGGGTGCCATAGAAACAATTGTCTTCGCCCTGAAGAATGTCAAGGGCTACTGTTAGTGGCTTCATCACTGTGCAGTATTCTCTGAGGAACTGGTATTCCCGATCTGTGATGGCCTTCAAACCAAAATTGTAGGAAATGGTGTTCAGCTCGGCGATTGGGAATTCACAGACACGAGCAACAGCATCATGAAAGGAGTTCCATCTGGTCGTACATGGGACAAGGAGCTTCCTTTCAAGGACTTCATCCACAACCTCTGCAGCCACTGTGGAACGGCTGGCCTTGTTCCACAAAGCTGTGCATTTGGAGGTGGCACTTCTGTACACAGCTTTTATGCCTGGCCTTGAAAGTAGCCACTTGTCCACATCAGAGCATGAAATAAGGTTTGCTGTGTGTGATGCACATCTGTGGTGTGGTGGCAAAGTCACAACATCCTCTATCACATCCTCTTCCACATTCATGTCTTGTAAGGTATTATGAAGGTCGATAAAAGTCACATCATCATCAACATCATCTTCCTCCCCAGAGTCATCACCCTGAATGGGCTGGTAAACTTTAAAGGCTTTAACAAAATTCGAACCATTGTCTGTGACAGTAGCTGTGATTTTGTTAGAAATACTGAAGGATGAGTGGATATTGTCCAGTTCAGTAGCAATGCTGTCATACGTATGACGGCCCTTGAAACGTCTGCAGGCCAAGGCTGCTTTCTTTCGCTCTAGGCTGTGTGGATCTAACCAGTGGGCAGTCACGCCGAGGTAACTGCGGTTGTTCGCAGTCCAAATATCTGCAGTTGTAGACAAAAAGTCCAACTCTTCAAAACTCTTTTTAAGCTCTGTGTTCATTTTGGTGTACTCAGCATCTAGGTAATTAGCAAATGTCTTTGAACATGGCGTACAGGCCCCTGCTTTCTTAGGTATTTTAGCAATAATGGCTCGGAATGAATCATCCTCCACCGTCGATAATGGCAACATACTTTTAACAACATACCTGCCTATCATACGGTTGACTTCAGCCTGTGTCATAGGTTTTTGTTGTGAGGCAGAAATATCTAGCTTTTGCTGCTTGGAGGACTTTGCTCCGAGTCCTTCTTTGCTAGTGGACGGCGAGCTATCGTCTGTGGTGGAGGTATCGGTGTTTTTGGCCACTAGCTTTGTAGATGCGTGTGTCGTTGTGAGATGCTTCATTAAATTAGAGTTGCTTACAACGGATGTAGACAAAGTCTTCGCTCCTGGACATAATGTACACATTACATGCACGTTCTTGCCTTTGACCACAATGAATTTGAAGTAGTGCTTATATCTCCACCTTGAAAATGCCAACTTTTCATCGGATTGCTCCTGACTCGCCATCTCGCTGCTTCTGTGTGACTGTGTGTGTGTGTGTGGCTCGTGTGTTGGCATGTGTGTAAAACACTGGCTCTGATTGGCTATCATGAAACATGACTCTGCCTTAGCCAATCATAATCGCTTACCTCGTTATTAACCCACCTCCTCTCTAGCTGTGAGCCAGGGGTGCATAAGGATTACACCGTTTATTCAAGCAATACATAGTAACGCACTGCATTTAACGTCCAGTAACGTTAACGGCGTTGAAGCGACGGGAAAAATAATTAGTTAGATTACCCCGTTACTGAAAAAATAACGTCGTTACCTAATGCCGTTCTTTTAAACGGCGTTATTCCAAACACTGGTCTGGACCAATAGGTAGGTATCTCAGGTGAGTCTGGATCAATAGGTAGGTATCTCAGGTGAGTCTAGAGCAATAGGTAGGTATCTCAGGTGAGTCTGGACCAATAGGTAGGTATCTCAGGGGAGTCTAGATCAATAGGTAGGTATCTTAGGTGATATATCGCTACACCCCTATCGCCGACTTAACCTCTGCAGCCGAAAACACAGAAAACATTAGCAATAAATTATTCACATGTTTAAACACTCCTTGCTGTTTTTTTTTTTTCACAACACATTCATAATCATTACTTTTGCTGGTGCGCTGTGGCAAGCTTTGTGATTAGGCTGTGTGGCTAATTAATATACACGTGCGATTAGTCAACTAAATCACTTAAATGAACAACTACCAGTCGACTAGAAATCTTAGATCTTTAGTCGAGGGCAGCCCGACTGAACGGAGGGTTTAAATACACAGACCAACCGATGGAGCTAAAAGAGACACAGGTGATCACAATGGGTTGCTACGGAAACAAATGATCACACATTAAGAAACTAGTGCTGTGTTCGTAATCGCCCCCTATACCCTCACTCACTATTCCCTACATTACTGCACTAATGTAGTCCACTAATGTAGTCCACTTGTACCCCTTTTCCACCAAGGCAGTGCTAGAGCTAGTTCAGAGCCAGAGCTAGTCCCAGTTCAAAGTTGGTTCGACTGAGGAGCCTTCTAAGAACCGTTTGCTTTTCCAGATGCTGAGAGCCACAACAGAGCCAGGTCTTACGTCACTGTATACGTCTCATCTTTCTCAGCAACGCTAGCGAGGCAGTGGCAGTGTTGCCAAGTTGCCGCCGGCTGTTTTTCATGTCCGAGGGTGGAAGTGACCCCAATTATGTGATATTTAGCCCCGGGAATGCTAATTTTAGTAGGCAACCATGCCAAAAAACACATATTTTACCCCCAAATGTGTTTTTTACCGGGGAAGCCCCCCTGAAACGCGATTGGGCTTGTTTTGAGTAGCAATTTGGGTGGTTTTGTTGTGAAAACCAGGCAACCCTGGGCTGTAGGTTTTCCGAGATGCATTGGCGCTGCGCAGACCGATCCACGTATGATATATAAAAACGCATGAGTGAATCAAAAGCATAAGGAGTCGTGTGCTCTCGCTGGACTCGTTATCATACGGCTGCGAACAAGCCTTCCATCAACAATGCAAACGTTGCGTTACTATTGATTCACGTGGCTTTACGATCCTACATCGGCATCAAAACACAACGAAAACACAGCGAATCCAACGCATTCATGCAGTTTGCCGTAATTCGTATAGACGGAGATTACAAGCGAGCAGCAGCTGTTAGCTCCATTAGCTGCTATTTCAACAATGGCGGATCTCAAGTTTGTGTTGGTCTTGTTGACCCCGCCCCCAGCGCCTGATGTAATCGGTTCTTACTTCTAGCCCTGTTCTAGCCCAGCAATGTTTTGGTGCTACTTAAGAACCACTTTTCCTGGCTCGGAGCTGGGGCTTTGGGTGTGGAAACACAAAGAACCGATTTGAAACTAGGCTCTGGCTCCGATCTAGCCCTTGGTGGAAAAGGGGTATAGAAGCAGTGAATGAAAACCAGTAAGTGAATTCAGACACTGGGTGCTCCAGAAGGGCTGCCGCTTTTGCATAGTTTGTGCTGTTTAATAATCATTTGAAACGCAGCAAACTGGCAGCTCCAGTAGTAATGACAAGATTCATCTTAATTAACTCTGGAAACTAGCATGTATAAACCATAAATAAACACAATTTAATAACCAATTCAACAGGAATTTATCCCTGTCTGATATTACACTGGATTAGCGTGGTTTGTGAAATGGATGTATGGATGATTCAGGTGACTTTCACAGTTAAACGGTTTAAAGTAGGGCTGGGCAAAAAAAAAATTTTTTTTCCGATTAATCGTTTTTAAAATGTGGTCGATTAAAATTCGATTCTCAAAGGCCACAAATAGATTTTTTCCCCATATTTATTTCCGCAAACATTGAACATAAGATTAACGTCAATCTAAATACTAGTCTTCTCCACTAGATGTCACCCTCTTAGTGGCCTTGCGCTGTTGCAAAGGAGTGAGAGGCGCATCTGTCATTCATTTATTTAATGCTTAAATGGCGGCTTCCGGTGCGTTGTTGACGTTTGTAATGCTGAGGTGAAATGCTACAAATCTGCAGAACCATTTGATGACGAGACATCACCCAAACGTTGCAACACTCCCACAGCCGAGCACACAACCGCTAAAAATAGATCACATACATGCGAATGCTTGCCTTGCATTATGATCATTAAACTTGAGCGTTTACTTACACACATACGTTAGCCATTATAGACATATTCAAATCTACTGAGTCAATAGACAGCGCAGGACCAATAATTCAAACCTAATAGCTTATATTATAAACAGATTTCCTCAAATAAAAGTTAGTCCGCACGGCAACTACTTGTGTCCAGGGATGAACGCGCTTCTCGTGTATGAAAAGTAACGAGTGGTGCAGAGGGAGGCTCGGACGCCGGGGGCTCCGTCTCATCCCCCATCGGAGAGATGACCGAGCGGCGCATCCCGCAAAGAAAGCTCCCATTCCCAGTTACGACCTCAATCCTCGAAAGGCTTCTTCAGGCACTACGATTGACCCAAATTACAGACGGTTTCGCCGGCGCGTTTCCGAGATATAGCCTTTTAAAGTTTCAACTCGTTCAATCCGGGCACGAATCAAAGCTCAGACGCCTCCATAAAAATGGACGGAGTGAGAATGACGGGCAGCAAAATCCCAAGAAAAGCTTGTCGTGTACTGAAAATCATCCAATATCCTTTTAATGTTTCAGAATAAATATATCAAAATATCCATAAATACTCAATTGTATAAAATACTGCTCAGATACAGTTTTTAGAATAAAGTTGCATCAAAATTGTATTGTATTTAAAATATAGAGATGGGTTCTGTTTTAATGTACCTGAGTGTACTTAAAATTTAAAAATATATATTTTTAATTTCCCACTTGTAAACCTGTTCACTGTTTTTTTTTATAAATATAGTATTTGTATTAAATCTATATTCATTGAGTTGAATCAAGAATCGAAATCGAATCGAATTGGAACATCTGAATCGATACCCAGCCCTAGTTTAAAGGGCTTTTTATTTTTAAGGGTCTTTTTAGTTTTTTTGCTGCATGGTCATGGGCGTCGGAAGCAAAAAGAAATGTGGGTGGGTCCTCTAAGAAAAATGTTACTGGAGTAGATGCCATTTACATTAAGTACAAATATACGGCCTTGTTTGCTAAACGTCTGGTTGGACAAGACAAAATTACGGAAATCACCACGTCATAGAGATCAGCAATAGTGTAGAGGTCAGACGCATGGCATCAAGTTTTGACGCAAATCGCAGAGGTTCGAATCCGCCTTTTGCTGAACTCACTCTACTCCCTTTTCCCATCACATATCAGAACGGAAAGGCATTTATTTTCAATAAAAATGAAGAAAATATCAGAAAAGTGGAAATAAAGCATCTAACATGTGTTTAAGTGTTTATCGGTTAGGGGTGAACAGACATGCTGAATAAGAGACAATAAAAGTGAGTGGGTCCAATATCATTGATCGTATAAAGTGGGTGGGTCTTGTCCCGCCCACACACAATGGTTCTGACGCCCATGTGCATGGTTAATGGAAAAATATGCTGTATTTGTTCACTCACGGGGCGCGTCGACATGTGCAACCACACGTGCTTACACAGACATATTTTGCAAAATGAAGCAAATGGAAAAGAAGTAGGCCAACTGTGTAGGACCATTTTGACAGAAAGGGCGACGAAATTACTTGCAAAATATGCAACACCGTATTAAAATACAGCAGCAGCACAAGCTCCTGACTGGTGCAAAGCAAATGAATGGCGCTTCCCAAGGCTGGCCACTCTAGCGAGGCGTTATCTCTGTATTCCCGGGGCATCAGTGCATCTGAGAGGGTGTTTTCTACCGTAGGTCTAACTGTCAACAGGCTGCGCTCCAGACTAACCCACAGCACTTAGACATGTTACTTTAAATAAAAAATTAAAAAAACAGTCAAGCTGTGGATTGAGGTAGGCCTGCTATTTTTATTTGACGAAAAAAACTATTCCGGTTCTTCAAAGCTTCAAACAGATTCAGTGTATTTTCGTTTTGTCATCTTAATTTGTTAATTATTTAAGTGAAAAATATTTAGTGTAGGGCGATTTATTTTATGCTTTTTATTTATATTATTTTATTCTGTTTTTCTCTGTGGTCAGAAACGCTGCTGTGATAATGTGAATCCAGTGTCCTGTATGCTACGGTTTGCACGGTAAAATAAACTCGTTTTAACGGGTCACAGACACTCGTCAATTGTATTTTTTTTTTTATGCAATTCAATATCATAATCTTATCAGTTAACGGTTAATATTCGGATAATGAGTGGCGGTTGTCGGTAACGCCAGCCTCTCATGAACGCGCAGACGACAGTTAGAGAAAACAGTTTATAAAGTTTTGAATATGGATATTTGGATCACCACTTCGCTTCAGAAGGCCTTTATTAACCCTCCAGAGCCGTGTGGAGCAGTTATATGATGGATAGATGCACTTTTATGATGGATGGATGCACTTTTATGATAGATAGATATAGATGCACTTTTATATGATGGATAGATGCACTTTTTATGATGGATGCACTTTTATGATGGATAGATGCACTTTTATGATGGATAGATGCACTTTTATGATAGATAGATGCACTTTTATGATAGATAGATGCACTTTTATATGATGGATAGATGCACTTTTATATGATGGATGGATGCACTTTTATGATGGATAGATGCACTTTTATGATGGATAGATGCACCTTTATGATGGATAGATGCACTTTTATATGATGGATAGATGCACTTTTATGATGGATAGATGCACTTTTATATGATGGATAGATGCACTTTTATGATGGATGGATGCACTTTTATGATAGATAGATATAGATGCACTTTTATATTAATGGATAGATGCACTTTTTATGATGGATGCACTTTTATGATGGATAGATGCACTTTTATGATGGATAGATGCACTTTTATGATAGATAGATGCACTTTTATGATAGATAGATGCACTTTTATATGATGGATAGATGCACTTTTATGATGGATGGATGCACTTTTATGATAGATAGATGCACTTTTATGATGGATGGATGCACTTTTATGATAGATAGATGCACTTTTATGATGGATGCACTTTTATGATGGATGGATGCACTTTTATGATAGATAGATGCACTTTTATATGATGGATAGATGCACTTTTATGATGGATGGATGCACTTTTATGATGGATGGATGCACTTTTATGATAGATAGATGCACTTTTATGATAGATGGATGCACTTTTATGATAGATAGATGCACTTTTATGATGGATGCACTTTTATGATGGATGGATGCACTTTTATGATAGATAGATGCACTTTTATGATGGATGGATGCACTTTTATGATAGATAGATGCACTTTTATGATGGATAGATGCACTTTTATATGATGGATGGATGCACTTTTATGATGGATAGATGCACCTTTATGATGGATAGATGCACTTTTATATGATGGATAGATGCACTTTCATGATGGATAGATGCACTTTTATATGATGGATGGATGCACTTTTATGATGGATAGATGCACTTTTATGATGGATAGATGCACCTTTATGATGGATAGATGCACTTTTATATGATGGATAGATGCACTTTTATGATGGATAGATGCACTTTTATATGATGGATAGATGCACTTTTATGATGGATGGATGAACTTTTATGAAGGATAGATGCACTTTTATGATGGATGAATGCACTTTTATTATGGATGGATGCACTTTTATTATGGATGGATGCACTTTTATGATGGATAGATGCTCTTTTATGATGGATAGATGCACTTTTATGATGGATGGATGCACTTTTATGATGGATAGATGCACTTTTATGATGGATGGATGCACTTTTATATGATGGATAGATGCTCTTTTATGATGGATAGATGCACTTTTATGATCGATGGATGCACTTTTATATGATGGATAGATGCTCTTTTATGATGGATAGATGCACTTTTATGATGGATAGATGCACTTTTATGATGGATAGATGCACTTTTATGATGGATAGATGCTCTTTTATGATGGATGGATGCACTTTTATATGATGGATAGATGCTCTTTTATGATGGATAGATGCACTTTTATGATGGATGGATGCACTTTTATATGATGGATAGATGCTCTTTTATGATGGATAGATGCACTTTTATGATGGATGGATGCACTTTTATGATGGATAGATGCACTTTTATATGATGGATAGATGCACTTTTATATGATGGATAGATGCACTTTTATGATGGATGGATGCACTTTTATATGATGGATAGATGCACTTTTATGATGGATAGATGCACTTTTATGATGGATCTAGATGCTCTTTTATGATGGATAGATGCACTTTTATGATGGATAGATGCACTTTTATGATGGATAGATGCACTTTTATGATGGATAGATGCACTTTTATATGATGGATCCAGATGCACTTTTATGATGGATAGATGCACTTTTATATGATGGATCCAGATGCACTTTTATGATGATAGATGCTCTTTTATATGATGGATTGTTCAAAAGGCTGCATGACCCATCTTCATCTGACCAATCACCTTTTCCAACGTCACCATCATGGGCATCACGTGCGGTCAGGAGGTGAGGGGCGAGCAGGTGCTCTGAGCAGACATGCTGATCGCGAACTCTTTTTATGAGTAATCCGAGTCAACTCACGGTTGTATGCAGCACCCTGACGTTACTGAAGTAATATAGTTGTGCGTGCTTATAAAGTAAGTGTATTAGGCTGTTATTTATGTAAATTTGCCGATTGTTTTCAAGCCGCGAGTGTGACGAATCCAGCACCATAGCAACATATGTATATGTGTTCATGACATGTATATAGTTGATTTGTCACTGTTAGGATTGCTTTATGTTCATTATAGTGGATGCAAGTGAGGGAAATTATTTACGGTGACTGAAGTTAATGTTTAACAAGTTATTTCGTGAGTAATAACTTCCTGCGTAACATATAGATGCGCCTCAGTTGAGTTGGTGGGATAATGGCGCCATCTTGTGGTCAAGTCATAGAATGACTTCTAGTTATTTACACAGTGTTGAACTGCACCAATTGGGAGCTAATTTTATATTTTTAAGAACTGTAATTGCATGATGATTGGTGTAAAGTTTACTTAAGTACTCATGTAAGATTATGTTGTATTTGTTCCAGAAACCACAACTTGCCATCAGTAAACACTTTAATGAGAGATTAAGTCTGGGTTGAATTCTTCAAAGATGTCATCATACAGTTCTGACCGACTGTCTGCAGGGGTTTGAATCTACCCGAATCAGTACTAAAAATTGTAATTCCCTTCGTTATATTTGGTCCTTCGAGCCGGAGCGTCGAATTACTGCAGAGAAATGACATCCCAGCCAGAGCCGCCAGTTGTTCGGCCCAGACGCCATGTAAAGCCACCTGCCTATCTAGCAGACTTTCAAGTGCAAGGACCTGGATCTGAGAGGAGATCCCATCAATCTGCATGTTCCAGTGATGACGAAGCTAATGCACGGTCTTCAGGGCGTGAGTCCCGTGTCTTCACACCAATAAGTCAGCGTTCACCCTCCTGTGATCCGATACTACAGGACGAATGGCAAGATACACAGAGAAACTCACACAGAGAGGATGAGGAGCGGCATCTTCATAACCAACCGTCTACATGGGAGGAAATGCGGAGGGAGAATGATGAGCTACGCAGCTGCATTCGACACCTGCCAGAGATTTTAAGTGCATTGCAAGGCCTTAAGACAGAGAATGCCATCATGAAACGAGAGATCCAGCAGTTAGCCACACACGTGACCACCCCATGCAAATCAGTGTCTCCAGTACCAGCTCCTCCTTTCTATGTGCCAGAAACAGGTCGTAGCCAGCCAGGGACTACCACACAGATCAGAGACTTTCATCAGCAACCCTCTGAGCAGATCAGGCAGATAACAGAACAGGTGAGGGAATGCACTATTTCACCTAAATCAGATGGTCAACCTCAAGCTACATCAAAGTATCGTACCCCTGCTCAGAGATTTGACCCACCAGTTCAGCCTCATCTTTATGCTGAACCCACCCACGGTAATGAGAGGGAGTCCAGAGACAATTATTATCCCTACATGGGTGTTAGAGAGTCCAATCTTATCCGACGTGCTGAGGACGTACCCAGATCTGCAGTGCCATGCTTCCAGGAGAGGACCTACAGAGGGCCTAAGCCATCAATACCCTCATTGACGACATCAGATCCAAGAGAGTTTTCAAGGTTGCGCATGGCATTAGAAAACCTTCTCCCTGACGATGCTACTGAACGTTTCAAGTATCAGATCCTCACAGATCATCTACAGTTGGAGGAGGCACTGTTAGTGGCAGATTCTTATTGCAACTCAACACACCCTTATACAGACACTTTGCAAGCTCTCATTAAGATGTATGGGCAACCGCACAAACTGGTCCTTCAGAACATTGCTGAAGTCATGGATGGGCCAAATATCAGAATAGGAGATGTAAAGGCTTTTAAGCTGTTCGTACTACGTGTGCGTTCCCTAGTGAGCATGCTGGAACAACTTGGACCTGAAGGAATTGTTGAATTAGACTGTGGATCTCATGTGTCACGACTTCAGAGCAAACTCCCTCATGAGCTGAGAACTAGCTTCAAGAGATACATCCACCCACTGAGGGTAACTATACCTACTCTCTTCGATTTCTCTAACTGGTTGGAGTATGAGCTCCAAGTACAAGATGATGGCTCCAAGATAACAGGACTCCCACCAGAACCCAGTAGTAAGAGAAAGCAGGACCGTCGCGACCCAAGGGCTTTAAGGAAACCAACCTCCATCTTGTTGGGCACGGAGAAACCCATGACTGGGGGGGAAAGCCAATCACTTGCTCCAGAGGTAACAGCTAAATCTTCCAGATTCAAAGGGAGATTGCACGCATACTGCCCCTATTGTGACAATGCTAATCACTTCTTGAATGGGTGTGCAAATTTCAAAGAGCTCACCAAGGAACAGAAGGAAGCTTGGATCCGTAAGAACAATCGATGCTGGTGCTGCGGACGGAGTCATCATGCCTCAAAATGTAACCTTAAAGCCCCCTGTAAGACATGCCATAGGAAACACCTCTGTATACTGCATGATGTAAATGAACGGGCTGCAGGTAGCAGAACTGAAACAGACACAACCGAGAACTCCTGTCTGGTTAACACCACCAAAGACACCCTGTATATAGATCGCCCTGTCTACAGTCGCAAGGTTCTACTAAAAGTGAGTAAAGTCATCATCACCAATGGGGACAAATCAATTGAGGCGTATGCTGTTTTAGATGATGGGTCGGAGAGGACCATACTCCTCCACACAGCAGCACAGCAGTTGAATTTGAAGGGGCAGCCGGAGGACCTAATACTGCGGACTGTAAGGCAGGACCAACAGGTTCTTCATGGGGCGGCAGTCTCGTTCACGGTGTCTCCTGCCACTAATCGGCACAAGAAATTTCCCATTCAAGGTGCCTTCACAGCCGAAAGACTTGGTCTCGCAGAGCAAACCCACCCTGTTGCATCCCTCCAGAAGATGTACAAACATTTGGCTGGATTGCCTTTGCAGAAAATAGACAGAGTTCAGCCTGTGCTTCTTATTGGCTCAGATTGTCCACACCTTGTTACGCCAGTTGAGCCTGTCCGCTTAGGCCCTCCAGGTGGACCTGCTGCAGTTCGAACTCGGCTAGGCTGGATGCTACAAGGACCTACGCACGAGATCAAGCATAGGCTTAACACTCATCAATTTCTCTTTACTGCTATCTCTCCCAACGCTGATCTGTTTGCCCAAGTGGAAAAGCTATGGCAGATGGATGTAATTCCGTACAGCAGTGAGAAAGTAGTGACACGATCAAAACTGGATCAAGAGGCCATCAGACTTTTACAAGAGAAAACGGTGAGAGTTTACGTGGAAGGTGTCATGCGGTATGCGACTCCACTCCTTCGCATACAACACATGCCAACTCTGCACATGCCAAAAGAAGCTGTTCTGCCGCAGTTAAGAAACATTGAGCGAAAGCTGATGAAGAACCCTGAGCAGGCCTGTGCTTACCAAACTGAGATTGAGAGACTTAAGAACGCTGGCTATGTGGAGAAACTGCAACCCTGTGAGGCTGGGAGTTCCCAGGAATCATGGTACATCCCGCACCATATGGTCACACATAACGGCAAGAATCGTGTCGTTTACAACTGCTCATTCCCGTATGAGGGCCAAAACTTAAACAAGCTGCTTCTTCCAGGTCCCACCTTGAGTCCCTCCCTGTTAGCAGTGTTACTGCGCTTCCGTGAACATTCCATAGCCTTAAGCAGTGACATCCGAGGGATGTTTCATCAGGTGAGGCTGCTCCCTGATGACAAACCTTTACTTTGGTTTCTGTGGAGAGACATAACGCCAGATCAAGCTCCAGATGTGTACCAATGGCAGGTACTTCCATTTGGGACTACCTGCAGTCCCTGTTGTGCCACCTTCGCCCTGCAAAAGCATCTGTTAGACCACAGTCAACCAGGTGATCAAGTGAGAGAGGTGATAGAGAAGTCCTTCTATGTTGACAATTGTCTTCACAGTCTCACATCAAAGGATGCGGCCAAAGATCTTGTTGATCAGCTCTGTGCCCTCCTACATGAGGGAGGCTTTGAATTGCGACAGTGGGCCAGCAATTGTCCAACAGTGGTTGCTCACCGTCCCTCTGACCTAAGATCGAACAGCTGTGAGCTGTGGCTCAGTCAGGGGCTGCAAGATACCCACGAATCCACCCTTGGACTGCTCTGGCATTGTCAGTCGGATACTTTGCACTACAAACACAGGGAAGTGAAATCCACTAAAGTAACTATGCGAAGTATTTATCGTGTCCAGGCCAGCCAATACGATCCCCTCGGCTATATTATCCCATACACCACTAGAGCGAAAATACTGGTGCAGCGCCTCTGGGATAAAAGGCGTGACTGGGATGACCCTCAACTGCCAGAAGATCTGCTGACCTTATGGAGTTCTTGGGAGAAGGAACTCAGTGATTTGGGAAAGATATCACTGCCAAGATGCTATTCCAGTCCATCTATGGAGCTGTCAGTTAGCAGACGTGATGTACACATATTCTGTGACGCATCAGAGCGGGCCTATGGATCTGTGGCTTATTTGCGGACAGAAAACACAGAAGGCCAAGTTGAAGTTGTATTTCTAGCGGCCAGATCACGTGTTGCCCCCCGAAAGCAACAATCCATACCACGTCTTGAACTATGTGCAGCTCTGAGTGGTGCCCAGCTCGCCAAAGTCCTTGGCACAGAACTCACTATCCCCATCCATTCCTTGACACTTTGGTCAGATTCTATGACTGTGCTTACCTGGCTGTTGTCAAGTTCTTGTCGTTACAAGGTGTTTGTGGGAACTCGGGTGGCGGAAATACAAGAACTCTCAGCATCTGCTGACTGGCGCTACGTACGATCTGAGGACAATCCCGCAGACATCATCACAAGAGGTAAACACTTGTGTGACCTTGTAAAAGGAAGCCAATGGGATCAAGGTCCTTCATTTCTCAAACTGCCACCTGCTAATTGGCCTGAGCAACCTTCATTGCCTGCGGAAGAGCAGAGTAGCGAGTTAAAGCAGTCTGCATTCTGTGGATCGACTACAGTTATACCTTTGCCAAATCCACAGCAGTATGACACACTGGATGAGTTCATAAAGGAATGCAGTCAGCAGCTTGACGGGCGGCCAACATTACATGCGCTGACAAACAAAGAGATGTAGAGTAGGGATGGGTCGCGATTTTCGAATATTCGATAGTCGATTTAATTATAGATGTAACGAGAGGGAGGCGCTGCCAATAACGCACCTAAAGCTGTCAGTCAGCTCTCAGGGTGTTTATACTGGGCAGGTTTGCTGCGGTCCGAGCTGATTCTTCCCTCCGCCTCCGCAGTGTTGGTCTGGTTTCACACTCAACTTGAACCCTAGTGCGTTTGCGTTCATCTAACGTCATCACAAACATGCACGGGCATGATAGTAAACAGAACGCGGGTAAAATATATTGGGCTTTTTTTAATTAATTTGGTGCTATTATGTGCAGCTGAGTAAACAACACTTGGGTTTACCGCATGTGAGTCGCTTGAAGGCAGCTTTGCTGCTTGCAAACTGACTCTTTTGAGGAGACGTGAATTGCCATTCATTTGCTGCCCTGATTGCACTCTATGCGCGAATACAGTGCAGGCTCGTTCTCACGCTCGTACTCAGGTAAATCATCAACACTATCATCACTTACATGTGTGTTATTGAACTAATGACATTGCAATCGGCTAAAATGCATGCGCTGGTTACTTTTCTTCCAGAACAAGTGCACACCCGAGTGTTGCTTCACATTCACGTCAATCGCGGCACAGTTCGAGTGCAACCGAACTCCGGTTGTGTGTTCTCGGGTTCGGTACCTCAGTGCACACCAAGCTCTGTATGTAAGCTTTCACATCAGCAATTTTTCATGCGAACCGTGCTCCATTTCAAACTAAACTGCCAGAGTAAAAACGCCCTGAGAGAAGAAGACCTCACGCACACACTGTAGACTTTAGGCATTTAACGGTTGCGGTAACTTGGGGCGATGTCAAATAACAGTCATATGTTTCAGCATGTTACACTAATTATATGGCTTGAGTTGATATAGCCTATTCCCTAATTAATTAAACAGTTTATCATACAGATTGAGTGTGAATGGTCTCTCTCCCTCTCTCTCTCTGTTTATATGCGTGTTGCCATTACATGCGTGCATACGGGGGAGGAGTTGCGATTTTCGAATAAAAATCGAATAATTCCCAGCGATCTTCAAATATTATTTTTGCTTGAAATGCCCATCCCTAATGTAGAGCAAACAGTGCTTTGTCAAATGCAGACCGAGTCCTTCCCTACCGAGATGGCCCAACTGAAGTCAGGGAAACCAGTATCAGGTACGAGCAGACTGGCTTCTCTTTCTCCTGAGTATGACCCTACCACCGGACTAATTCGTGTGGGTGGCCGTTTAAGACGCTGCAGTGAGGCAGAAATGGATTTTATCCATCCCATCGTACTTGCTCCTCAACATCCTGTGACCAAACTCATTATCAAGGATTATGATGACAAACTGCACCATCCCGGGTCAGAACGAGTGTTCGCAGAGTTGAGAAGAACTTACTGGGTATTACGAGACAGTGAAGCAGTTCGGCGACACCAGCGAAATTGTGCTGAGTGTAGAAGATGGAAGGGGCAACCAGAAGTTCCTCGTATGGCTGACTTACCACTCGCAAGACAACAACTATTTAAACCTGTATTCTTTTCAACTGGCATGGACTGCTTTGGACCCTTTATGATTAAGATCAAGTGCCTTACAACCAGGGCAGTGTATATAGATCTGCTGGCGAGCATAGATTCAGACTCCTTCCTAATGGCCCTGAGACGCTTTATCGCTCGACGTGGGAAACCGTGTGAGTTGTTAAGCGATCAAGGCACTAACTTCAAGGGGGAAGAACGAGAGCTGAGAGAATCCTTTGCTGCCTTGCACAGTGAGCTTCAAAGTCACCTTGCTGCTCAACAAATCAAGTTTGTGTTCAATCCACCAGGATCACCTCACTTTGGCGGATGCTGGGAGAAGGAGATCCGTTCAATTAAAACAGCTCTCCAAGTGACCGTCGGAGCGCAGATTGTGACGGAAGAAGTCCTGAGAACAGTCTTAACTGAAATTGAAGGGATCCTTAACTCAAAACCTCTCGGCTATACCTCATCAGATATTTCTGACATTGACCCAATCACTCCCAACTGCTTTCTTATAGGACGCAGGGATGCCTCCTTGCCCCAGGTTGTGTATCAAGACTCCGGGGTGCTTAGCCGACGTCGATGGAGACATGGCCAACTTCTGGCCGATCACTTTTGGAAGCATTTCATAAGATACTATCTACCCAGTCTCCAAGTTCGACAGAAATGGAAGACAGACAAGGGAAATCTCCAAATTGGAGATGTGGTGATGATTGTTGACTCTCAACTCCCTCGAGCTTTGTGGCCAGTTGGGAGAATCGCCAAAGTGTACCCAGGAGCAAATAACCGAGTAAGGTCAGCAACTGTGGAAGTTGAAAGAAGAACATACACTCGACCTGTAGCTCGTCTTGTTAAGCTACCAGTCCTATCTGATGAGGAGGAATCCACTTAAAGGGGCTATATGCGTTTTTCTGAAATTTAAACTCGCGACTGACACCTGTGGCCAAAAAACAGAACTGATCTTCATTTCTGCTCGCTCTCGCAGCGCGCGCTCGTACGTGTACACTTCACAAGTCATCTGCTGCAAGGAGGTCAACATTATATTTACAGAGGTAAGAACAGTCAAATACATATAATGTTTGAGATAAGTGTTCTCTTATCAAAACGTCAAACGTGTAGCTGACAAACTACACAAAAAATTAATACATTAAATAAATAAATAAACCCATTTCGCCATTGGCATACACGCTGATGAAGGGCGCACAGACCGAAACTTTCGTAGAATATTAAAAACAAATCTGAGCACTGTCCTTGACGACTGAGCACTGTCCTTGACCACTTATTATACACAAGTAGCTTACTATCACCAAGTATGAAAGACACATATACATAATACTATTTAGCAATATTTATTGACTACATGTCTTATGTGAAATAAAATGCATCACACGTTACATCTTCATTTACCTCTTATTTTTTGTTAAGATATAGAAACAACAAACAATATAATGTAGCTTTACATGGGTATATAATAAATAATCCATCAGTTTTATATAGCGCTTTTCTAGACACCCAAAAAGACTTTACATTACTGATGCACTATTCATATTTATTTTTGTTTATATATATATATATATATATATATATATATATATATATATATATATATATATATATATATATATATGCAAAGTCAAATGCGAAGCCGATGTTCACTCTAGTCCTTGCAATGCGCCGGTCTCTCTCAATCTTCGACCTTTTTTGGCCACTTGTCAGGGGTTTAACTTTTTTAGGAGTTGCTGTTGGTGTCCGAGTTGTCCTGGGTCTCTTCTGTGTATTCGTTAAATCCATTGCACTGCTTGCGAGTGTAGGCTACTCGCTGACTAGCGGTGGTGGCAGGCAGAGTGATCTGAAACGTTTAACATGAACGCGCTTGACGTCACATCCGCAGACAGCGCGGGAAAAGACGACCCGTCAGAAAATATGAAAAATAGGATACAGGCTTATAGGTGCACCCACTGTGAGCGGACAAGGTGTCAGTATGCTCATCAGGAGATGTTTGAGTCATAAATGGTAAAATAAAAAGGCTATAGTTACGTTTATTTTGGGGAAAAAGTTGCATATAGCCCCTTTAAAGGAACTTTTGTCAAGAGGTGCGAATTCTATCACTGAATTCGGGGGCGGCTGTTCAAAAGGCTCAGGAGGTGAGGGGCGAGCAGGTGCTCTGAGCAGACATGCTGATCGCGAACTCTTTTTATGAGTAATCCGAGTCAACTCACGGTTGTATGCAGCACCCTGACGTTACTGAAGTAATATAGTTGTGCGTGCTTATAAAGTAAGTGTATTAGGCTGTTATTTATGTAAATTTGCTGATTGTTTTCAAGCCGCGAGTGTGACGAATCCAGCACCATAGCAACATATGTATATGTGTTCATGACATGTATATAGTTGATTTGTCACTGTTAGGATTGCTTTATGTTCATTATAGTGGATACAAGTGAGGGAAATTATTTACGGTGACTGAAGTTAATGTTTAACAAGTTATTTCCTGAGTAATAACTTCCTGCGTAACATATAGATGCACCTCAGTTGAGTTGGTGGGATAATGGCGCCATCTTGTGGTCAAGTCATAGAATGACTTCTAGTTATTTACACAGTGTTGAACTGCACCAATTGGGAGCTAATTTTATATTTGTAAGAACTGTAATTGCATGATGATTGGTGTAAAGTTTACTTAAGTACTCATGTAAGATTATGTTGTATTTGTTCCAGAAACCACAACTTGCCATCAGTAAACACTTTAATGAGAGATTAAGTCTGGGTTGAATTCTTCAAAGATGTCATCATACAGTTCTGACCGACTGTCTGCAGGGGTTTGAATCTACCCGAATCAGTACTAAAAATTGTAATTCCCTTCGTTATATAGATAGATGCACTTTTATGATGATAGATGCACTTTTATATGATGGATAGATGCACTTTTATATGATGGATAGATGCACTTTTATATGATGGATAGATGCACTTTCATGATGGATAGATGCACTTTTATATGATGGATAGATGCACTTTCATGATGGATAGATGCACTTTTATATGATGGATAGATGCACTTTTATGATGGATAGATGCACTTTTATGATGGATGGATGAGCAGAAAAATACACACATCTATGGTATAATAAGGAGGTCAGGCTTCTTGTTACTACAGAAACTCTTCTTACTCTCTACTATAGTTTAATTTATCCGTATCGCTCATATTGTAATATAGTTTGGGCTAGTACTTTTCCTACTACTCTTCAAAAAATGTATGGATATACTATAAATGCATATACTTCATCTGCTTCTTTATTTCAGAAACTTCAAGTTCTTACTATTTATGATATTAATATTTCTCAAATATGTTTTCATTTATAAGATATATTCAAGTAAAGGGAACTTTCCAGAGCAATGTCAGATGTATTTTAAAGTAAATTCAGGTTCACTGTCACTTAACTCGTCAATCTACAGATTTTCCTCTTCCTAAATTTCTCACTTGTGGAGGTCAATCCTCAATAAGATATAGGCGTATTAAATTATGGAATGGTTATCCCATTTAGCAAGAAAATGTTCTTCTTTAATATGTTATGAACGATGGATAAAGGATCATTTTATTGCTGCCTTGTAATTGTGTTTTCTTTTCTTTTTTGTCGTTGTTGTTGTTTATGTATTTGATGCACCCGATAGAGTTTGATTTGGTGTATATCATTTTTGGGGGTTTGATATGTTGTAATTATTTTATTCAGTCATATCCATTCCTATAATTGTTATTGTAATTTAGCAATATTTATAGCAATAATTACAGTTTTTTTTTCTTTGTTGTTTAGGTGGAGGCTTTAAATACGCCTTTTTGGGTTTTCTGCCTCTCCCTGCACAGTATTTGGATTGTATTTTTTATTGTACATATGTTATATTTCTGCAATAAACTAATTAATAAATTATTCAATTATAAAATAGATTTAAAAATGTAGTGTTTTTAATGGCGAATTGATTAATCCAGTTATATTTTTGAACTGATTGACAGAACGAATAAAAATTTATTAAAAAACATGAACGTCTTAACATGAAGAAATTGATTTATTTTTATTAAAAAATGACGTATTTATTTATGTTGATATCTGTGAGATTTAGCAATGTATGTGTGTTCATGCCTGCCTCTGCCATCCAGCACCGCCCATCCCCAAACCACTCCTCAGAGGTCTCCCGGATTTTGGTACCCAAATGTTGACCGGTATGGTGGGTAGCACTGTCGCCTCAGAGCGAGAAGGTCCCGGTTCCAGCCAGTGTGGATGGTCCATGTTTTCCTCCAGGTGCTCCAGTTTCTCCCACAGTTCAGACCAAAGACATGCAGCAGGTGAGCTGTCTGTATGAGAGCCAGTGATGGACTGGCCATCCGTCCAGGGGGTTTTCCCTGCCTGTGGCCGGAGAGGATCATGGGACAGGCTCCAGTGACCTCACAACCCTAAAGAGAAAACATTTTGATCATTCAGAAATAACATTTTCAAAATGATAGAATGAGATGTTCCTCTAACGTTCACATAAACCAAGAAACAACGTTCTTAATACATTAAAAAACTGGACGTTTTGAATGTTTAAAATGTATAACATTTTCATAACTTAATGGGAAAGTTAGCAAATCATTGTCAGAACATATTTGTGTCCGCTGGGCTTTCTGGGGCTTGAGAGGGGCAGTTGTGGAGCTGTCAATGGAGGGACAGAAATCTCTCAGAGTTCATTAGAAACATCTTCATTTGTGCTCCGATGAGCGAATGTCTGATGTGAGTAATTCATGTCATCATTTTCATTTTTGGGTTAAACTAAGCCTTTCATTTTTCAGTTGAAATGGCTGATAGTTTAGTATTAGCAGCATAAATTCATTAGGAGACCAAATGAACCCCTAATAACAAAATATCAGTCACACTTTACAATAAGGTTGTATTAGTTAACATTAGTTAGTGCATTAGTTAACATGAACTACTCATGAACAACACCTCTGTTCAGCATTAGCTCATCTTTGTTAACGTTAGCTCATAAAAATCCAGCTGTTCATGGTTTGTTCATGTTAGTTCACAGTGCATTAACTAATGTTAACAAGATTTAAATAATGCTTTAGTAAATGTTGAAATTAACAAAGATAAATAAATGCTTTATAAGTGCAGTTCATTATTAGTTCATGTTAGCTAATGAACCTTATTGTAAAGTGTTACCAAAATATCATATCAGAGCACCAAGAGAGAAGAGAAGGTCCATCATAGAGAAGAGTTTATTACTATAATGTAACGTTACTTGGATGATAAATCATAAGTTTTGATCAAAAGCCATATCAAGACTTCATATTTACTGTAGAGCAAATGATTGCCGTGACATTAATGTCATTTCCTGTAAAGGGTCAATCAAGAATCAATAAAAACAACAACATAAGACTCTGAGAGTTTGAACAGAGCTGGGGATCATCTCTATATGGACACAGGACGCCCTAGCAACCACATAGAAACCCCCTAGCAACACTGAGAGGCCCAACTGTCTGTTCGTCTATATTAAAAAAGACCTCAAGCCAGCAGTAAGTTTATCTTTCAAAATGTAAATCTAGTTACACATTATATTCTTACTGTCTCTGCTATAGTTCCCGTGATCGGATCTTCTTATTGGTTTTATTTTATTTAGTCGATGTCAAATAAATGATGAAAGTGGAGAATCCGCGCGCAACTCAAAGTTACGGTACGCGACGCAGGTAAAAATAGACGATGAGAAGCGTTGTGGAAAATAAAATGATATATAAATAATGGGAAAACTGTCCATTTGTTTGTGAATTGACCGTAGCCGAGGTCCGGACCTCTGTATTTCTCCGAGGTGGAGGCATATATAATAAAGCTTGAGAAATAATCGCCTAATATAGTTTAAACTCCGCACCAATATCTTCAATACATTTCATATTTGACAGCTGTTTTAGCACAGAACTGGAAAAATAATCAGGCAAACTAATAAACTTGTGTCTAATTTCACCGTTTTGAACAGAAAATAATCCTATAATTGAATACTTGTACTATTTTCGAGTAATTGCTCCATAAACCGCCAGGAAACAGCGGAGAGAAGGAGTAACGTTACACTAGTGATGTTTACTTTAGTACTTCACCAAAACCACAGAAGAATCGTGTAAAACACAGTAAACCTGGAGATTATTACTTGTGACATTAGAACTAAATATATGGATGAAAACATGTATAGCCTACAACTAAATTAACGGTTTTCTCATTTCACTAAACATTTTCATTCAAATTCGTGAATATTGTTATTAAACATGGAGGTTTATTTTCATTAAATGGCTTCTTTCTGTTATTGTAGGCTCATTTTGTAAATGTAAGAAACTAGTTTAGAGGCGCGGAAGCCCCGCCCACCGCGCAGAATGGACCAATCACAGGACCTTCTCTTGAATTCCATTGTGCTACTGTGATGTCACAGTAGCAGGGATTAAAGCGCTTATACTTTGCTCAAGCGTTGCTGATTCTGGTGTTTCTTGCGTTTCTCTCTCGATTCGAGCTTTATTCACAACAATTTGCTAGCATTTTGAATACATTTATTGTGCAATATTATACTTGCCAATATTACACAGCTTTTATCTGAACACGCTTAACTCATCACAGATAAATACGACCCGTTGATCTTGCTGCAGATCCTGCGATCTACGCTAGCTATCCTAGTTAAGGCTTCACCATGGTGTTCTTGAGTTTATTAGGGCTATATGCTTATTTCCAGAGGACAGAGGTCAGCGACAGCCACTCAGATGAACACCAGAGCGATGATGATCCACCTGTGGAGAGGAATGATGATGGTAAATGAGATGTTATGACAATATTAACTCTTTTGGCTCTATTTTAATGTTTAAAGGACAGTCACACATGTTCAGGCACAGCTGAAGATTATTTTTATCTGTAACTTAATGTGTCACAATACAACATACAGCACATATTTGCACAATCACACATTAAAACTGAATTGTACTGCAAAATTCAGACTTAATAAACTCGACACAAGATACAGGACATTACACGCCATCTTTAAGTTCATATATAGAAATGAAAATGCCTCACTGTATGTTTCCTAAGAAGGTGAATATTAATGACATGATGTGTGTTTATTGTTTGCACACATTGACTGACAACTGAAAAACGGAAATTAACTTTTTTTGACATTCAACAAGATCATTTAAATGTGTGTGTGTGTGTGTGTGTGTGTGTATGTGTGTGTGTAATGGCTACTGCAGTTCACTTGAATAGTACTGTAGTGTGACAAATGAGTTTTTAAAGGCACAAATATTTAAATTAGCAACTCAATTAATATATGAATCAGAAAAATCTTGTTGAAATAGTTTTAGATCAAGTCGGTGACATTTCTTCCTTTCTTCTTTTCACAGACATCGGTTCCTGTAGATATGAGGTGGGCGTTGCACTGGGTGAAGGAGGCTTTGGGACGGTTTATGCAGCGACTCGGCTGAAAGATGGCCTTCAGGTACTTACAATTTCTATCTCGATGATTATTTTGGTCTTGTATTACACTCTTACCCAATCTTATATTCACTATTTAGTGCACGTCACATGTCAGGCCTGTTTAAATAGTCAAAATTTAAATTTACAATTAAATTAATGGAAATGTTCATGTTTGTTCAGGTGTAATGATTGTAATGTGTGAACTTTGAACACATGTACTGTAAATAATTCTAACGCAAATCCATTTTCTGTGTTTCTTCATCAGGTGGCGGTGAAACTGGCCGCCAAAGAGCTTGCAAAATATACCAGGGTTGTAAGTCGGCTCTGTTTGACCTCTCAGTCACTGTTTTCAATTTCAAACATCTCATATTAACATTAATCACAGACTATAAATCATAAATATTGATAACTGTTTGTCTTTCTTCAAGGACGGTTATTCCAGACCCATCCCGTTAGAAGTGGCTCTGCAAATGTCCGCCAATCGAGGGCCCAGTGTTCCTCAGATCGTCAAGCTCTTGGACTGGCAGGACGAGGCTGACCAATATGTGATGGTGCTGGAGCGGCCCATGCCCAGTCAGACCTTGCGTGACTTTTTACCAAACGTCACGGGCAGCAGATATGAAGATTTGGTTCGCCTGATTATGTTCCAGACCACTTTTGCGGCGCAGACATGCTGCCAGCGAGGAGTTTTCCACCGAGATATCAAACTCGAAAACTTGATTATTAACAACGACACCTTTGAAGTTAAATTAATTGACTTCGGATGTGGGGAATTCCTCAACAGCGCGGGATACACCTCCTTTTCTGGTATGTATAATTCTCAAAGCTGCAAGGTGTGTCTCAAACTCTGGTGACGATTGAGAGCCGTTCACACAGGACTCTGAGTGAGTCCAGCTCTCATGAAGCATCATGGGATGGGATCCACTGTTGCGATTAGCATCAAATCATTTCTTGCATGATAATGGATATAGTCAATGTTGTGTTAATGGAAATGTACTCATTCTTTCCTCCAGGCACAGATGATTACTGCCCCCCCGAGTTCTGGATAAAAGGACAATATCACGGGAAACCGGCGACAGTGTGGTCACTCGGCGTCCTCCTATTCTTAATGATGTGCGGGGATTATCCGAAGAAACGGGACCTGGATAAGATGAATCTGAACATCTGGACCAGACCTGGATTGTCTCAAGGTGAGATCTTCATGTCAGCAAAGGACAATTTTAATTCTGAATCTTATTAGACAGAACAAAACAACAGTGCAGGAGCATCTGAGCCCAGTGGCTTAATAAATGATGGTTTTGTGATATTTGTGAAGTTTAAGCGAATAATCAGACGTCTCTCCCTTCTCTCTCCACAGAATGCTGTGATTTGATTTGCCGCTGTCTGCAGGTCAACCCAAAGAACAGGATTGAGCTAGAGAAAGTCGGTCTCCACAACTGGTTTAAGGTATTAATTACATTTAGAAGATTTTGACACTAGCTTTAATTACAATACTTTTCCAAATGTGCTGCAAATCTCATGTAGTCAGATGACTAATTTCAGTGCTGTTTTTTACTCATGTTTTTATATCAGATAAAAAGAAGGTAGTGGCGGGGTCCTGGCAGCAGCATGCGCTCCCTTCTTCGGTCCGGGACGGGACGGGCGACGGCTGCTTCTCTAGCTGTGGAGCTGAGGGGCAAAGCGGACGGGCCTTTCTCAAACAGGTACTGTACTGTGTGACATGGTGGTCCAGTGGGTTAAACCATGGAACTGATACGCAGAAGATTGCTGGTTCGATCCCAGCGGTCACCACCAGTGTGTCCTTGAGCAAAGCACTTTACTCCATGCTGCTCCAGGGGGATTGTCCCTGTAATAAGGGCACTGTAAGTTGCTTTGGATAAAAGCGTCTGCCAAATGCATAAATGTAGATGTTAATGTACTTCAAACAGGTCTGGCGACTCATCGTGGTGCAAGAATCCGTCCCTGCTCCCCTCCTGGACCTGTGAGGACACCAGCGTGCATGCACAGGGAGAGAGACGGTCTCTCGAGGAGAGGCGCTCAGCCTTTAACAGCGGCGTTGACGAGGCGCTGTGTGGGTCCTAACGCCCCAGTGTAGTGATGGGGACACTATACTGTCGTCCTTCGGATGAGACGTTAAACCGAGGTCCTGACTCTCTGTGGTCATTAAAGATCCCACGATGTCCTTCGAAAAGAGTAGGGGTGTAACCCCGGCATCCTGGCCAAATTTGCCTCCTAATCATCCCCATAGAAATATATATTTCAGTAATACTCATTACATGCAACGTGAGATATTTCAAGCCTTTATTTGTTATAATTTTGATTAGGGATGCACAATATTATCAGCACGACATCGGAATCGGCCGATAAACGCTTAAAATATAAAAATCGGCATCAGCCGATATGAAAAAATGATGCCGATATGCCTTGCCGATAACGTGTTGATGTGCGCCTGCAACAACTCACGTGTGCAAGGAGTGCTATAGCGATAAGATCACGTCAGCCGTGCGGCCATTCTTGAAGTAAAAACAAGCAAAATCATTGCATGTATGGTGATTTATATTGACAGTTTTTTAATGCTGCCTTGAATTTGTGAATGCGCGTACAGAAGGACGTGACCGTCAACGCAGAGTTGCCAGGTTTTCACAACAAAACTAGCCCAAAACAAGCACAATGGCGTCTCCCCACTCTCTCTAGCGCAGCAGCAGAAGCTCCTCCAGGTCCTAGTGCCCCCGCTGGAGTGTCATATATATTTATGGGGCGCTGTTGTTATAGTAATAAAATGAAAAGTAGAATACACAAATAAATTGAAGTTACTTCTTTTTCTGAATAAATAAAGCAGTAATGAAGTCAAATCACAAGCATGACACTTGTAAATTAAATACTTTTATATACAGTTTATTAATCTCTAATACAATTTTATGAAATGGATGATGAAAAATAATCCAAGGAGCTCTAGCTTCAAGTAAAAAATTCTACAATTATTTTAAAGACGGCATCAACTGATGCCATGCCACCCCCACTTCATGTGCACTAACATTACATCCAAAAATAAGATATTTATGTTACAACTGCATCTGTCTGGGGTGAAAAATCACTGACTTTATTATTGTTATTTTCAGAGCTTTTAATATACTCTTAATATAACAAGAACTTTATTAACATTTATTTATCTTTAACAAGCATCCTTTTAGTAAGGAGACCTCAGAAATCTGAAACCAGAATGAAACAAAAAAGCTTTTGCTCAAAATGGTGTTGTTTCCAAACAAAGGGAAATGAGTTGAAAAATATCGGCATATCGGATATCGGCAAAAATCCAATATTGTGCATCCCTAATTTTGATGGTTATAGCTTACAGCTTATGAAAACCCCAAATTAGAATATTACATGAAATCTTCTAAATAAAAAATAGGTTTAAATACAGAAATGTCTGAAAGTATAATCTTGTGCATGAATTACTGCCTCAATGCGGCGTGGCATGGATGCTCTCAGCCTGTGGCACTGCTGAGGTGTTATGAAGACCAGGATGCTTCAATAGCGGCCTTCAGCTCTTCTGCACTGTTCGAGCTCATGTCTCTCATCTTTCTCTTGGCAATGCCCATAGATTCTCTACGGGGTTCAGGTCAGTTTGCTGGCCAATCAAGGACAGTAATCCCATGGCCACTGAACCAGGTTTTGGTACTTTTGGCAGTGTGGGCAGGTGCAACATGAAGTCCGCATCTCCATAAAGCTTGTCTACTGAAGGAAGCATGAAGTGCTCTAAAATGTCCTGGTAGGAGACGGCTGCGCTGACTCTGACTCAATAAAGCACAGTGGACCAACACCAGCCGATGACATGGCTCTCCAGACCAACACAGACTGTGGAAACTTCACACTGGACTTCAAGCGTCTTGGACTGTGTGCCTCTCCGTTCTTCCTCCAGACTCTGGGATTTGCTCTCATCAGAAGAGAGGACTGGAGCACTGAGCAACAGACCAGTTCTTTATTTCTTTAGCCCAGGTAAGACTCTTCTGACCACAAGTGAAGCCCATGTGAGATGGTGGTCCAGTGGGTTAAACCATGGAACTGATACACATAAGGTTGCTGGTTCAATCCCAGCGGTCACCACCAGCGTGTCCTTGAGCAAGGCACTTTACTCCATGTTGCTCCAGGGGGATTGTCCCTGTAATAAGGGCACTGTAAGTCACTTTGGATAAAAGTGTCTGCCAAATGCATAAATGTAAATGTCCAGGATCCGTCTGCGTGTGGCTCTTGATGCAGTAACTCCAGCCTCCACTCCTTGAGAAGCTCCGCCACACGTTTGATTTTTCTTCCACACTTTTCCCTTCCACTTAACTTTCTATCCATGTGCTTTGATACAGCACTTTGAGAACATCCGACTTGTTTTGCGATTCCCTTTTGAGGCTGTCGCTCCTTGTGGAGGGTGTCAGTGATGGTTTCTGCACAGCTGTCAGGTCAGCGGTCTTTTTCCATGATTGTGAACTCTTCTGAACCAGACGGAGAGACATTTAAAGGCTCAGGAACCCTTTGCAGGTGTTTTGGATGAATCATCTGATGAGAGTGTGACACTTTGAGCCTACAATACTGAACCTTTTCACAATATTATAATTTCTGATATTTGGGGGTTTCATAAGCTGTAAGCCATAATCATCAAAATGATAACAAATAAAGGCTTGAAATATCTCACTTTGCTTGTAATGAGACTATATATTACATTAGTTTAATCTTTTAAGTTCAATTACTGAAATAAATTAACTTTTGAACGATATTCAAATTTTTCGAGTGTCTCCTGTATACTCTATATTGGCTTTATATACACCTGTGACTGGTCATAATGTGTGTTTATGTTTATAATATATAGCCTGCACTATATGGACAGAAGTATCGGGTCATTATGCGATGGCATTACAGCCCCTGTTGGTGTAATGGTCAGGCGAGACGTGTGTGTCGGTCCAGAGTCCAGTGCTGGCGTGCTTCACTCTCTGAGATCCGACGCTTGGCATTGATCGCTGATGTGAGGCTCGTGCTGGATTTAAACACCTGTGGTTCAGTTCAGTCTTTAACTGGACACTCTCCCAGAAGAAACACACGAGAGCAGAGATAAAGATGACATGAGTTCAGTCAGAGGTCAGAGGTCAGTGGAAGGGTCTGACATTTAAGAGTGTCCACTCGAAAGAAAAGGATACATCTTTAAAACACACATGCGCATTTCATAGAAACACATTTTGAATGCACAATTTTCAAGAAAAGTTTGGAGTTCGGAAAAAAATGTCAACGTTATTTTAAATATATATATATTTTTTTTTCATTCAAGAATGAACCCAATGACCTGACCTTAACCCTTTTTTATTCATTCGTAAATTATCGGTACGTTTTTGAGTTTATGATGTGACATTTTAAAACAAGAATGAACCCAATAGCTAATGAACCCCCGAGCTAATCTAGGATTTGTTGATCTAGGCTTTATTTTAAATCGAGTTGTGTTGCACCACTTAACTTTAAACCCAGATTAACAAATCGGGGAATAGAATTTAACCTGCGATTAAAACCTCCATTCACGATTCATTTTCGCCGCCATGTTGGATTTGCCATTGACAGCAACAATACTAATATTCAATTTCCTTCTTTACTGACCACCAGAAACTCTCTTTCTGACATAAGTAGCTCTTGCCAATAAAGTAAATAAACTTGTAAAATGTCAGCTGTCTTTATAAAGCGCTACGTAGAGAGACCGTTACTGATCAAGCAATGAAAACAGCGCGTGCGTAAAGTATATTTATAGTACCGATGTAACGATTCTCCACTGATGAGGCAAGTTGAGAACCCAAGTGCAGTTTAATCAAAAACATAAAACAAAAACTTGGCAATACTTGAAACAAGACTTGACATGGCTAAACAAACCTCACCTACGCAGCAGATAACAACATCAATAACAGACAAGGACACACGGCAAACATGAGGGCTTAAATACACTGACTAAATGACAAGACAAGTGACACCTGTGAACAGTGATGAGACAATTAACCAATGACATGACACAACACATGAGGGCATGGGAATCACATGACAAAACCAGGAAGTGCATGACAAGACAGTGAACATGACACACTAAAACATAACCAAGAACAAGATAAACAAGGAACAATGAACATGAACCAACACCAAAACACCCTGTGACAACCGATTAATGGAGTCTATTGTGGCAGTGTAATTTATGACAAAACAACCGCTCTTGACAGCACCGCCCATCCCGTTTGATCCACGAGTGGAGCGGGTATGAGAAACACGAGGCGCGGCCGCGATCACTGGCGCTCGCCTCATATTCTCCGCTGCATTTAAATGCTAAATATACTCCTCTCTTCTTTTCTTTGTCCAATACCGAAGTGTACCGAGATGAGTGACGGATCCGCATCCCAAACGTAAACTCACGTTCCACCATGACCCTCACACTCTGCTGGCTCTATTCTAGGGCTGTAATCAACCAAAGGAAATCTTGGACTGAAGTCTAAAAATCGACTAAAAATGACGTCAGGAAAAAAAGGTTAAATGAATCAGCTGCGCACTGTGCACAGTACTTGATAGCCTTGTTGTCTGCCTAAATGAATTATAAATAAACATAATAAACTAGTAGGCTATTTGCAGTATATGAAATAGTTTTTGAGCTGATTATTTTGGACTGAAATGAGTCTGACACACGAGTCTGTCGGCTCTGACAGCGTTGCATCACGTGCACCTGCGCAATATCAGCCTATGATTTCCGAAAATATAGTACTATGTTGTCAACTAGTAATATCATCACAAGAACTTTTGGGGAATATGCAACATAATTTAGACATAATTGTTTTTGTCATATGTATTATAATAACTGACAGACAGTATCATTTCAGCCGCTCTGTGCAGCTCGAACATAGGATCAGCTCAGCTTCGCGGCTGAGACACGAATAGACTATTAACTTAAAGCTTTTACTCTTAAACACAAAAGGCACGTCCACTTTAATAAAAAAGGAATATTTATTAAACAAGCCAGATCAAGAGCAGAAACGAAATAAAGTGCATAACTGAAAAATAAAGCATAGGCTCGAAACTAATACAAACAGTGGGCACAGCGCATCGCGCATTAGGCTCCAAATAAAAAATAAAATAATAAAGTGCCCAAATCCAATAAATAATAATAATAATACTAGAAATACATTTGCAGTTTGCACAATAATAAAAGGGACGGGGCAACGTAACGCAGACAAGTTGGCTTACCGTCTTTAGGTGATATGACATGTTTGTCAGCTGTGATATGCAAACTGTTGCTTGCAAAATTTGCATTCGACTTTTTCCCCATTTTCTATTTTAAAAAAATGCTGCCACACTGCCGATGTCTTTGTTGACATGGTAGAAGAGGACTGACAAGGAAAACGCTCTCACAGTTAAATAAATAATATACAGCAAACTAGCCTTCTTCAATCTGTCTCTCTTCTCCAGTGGGTTGGGCTAATCCAAAAGAAGTGGAAACAAGGGGGTGTTCTGAAGACAGACTGTTACCTGTGAAACAGGGCTGCTCTGAAAACACCCCCATTAGCAATTAGTGCTTTCCACCTGATGAAATGAACGCAGCAAAACTGATTAACCCTTGATCGTCCCTTGGGGTCCAGCTGACCCCACTGGACTTTTCCTCCATTTTTAAAAAGTGTTCCCTTCATCTCAGGGCCATGGGACTCTGTGACTTTTCCTAAATAATCTATCTAAACATGCACAGAAAAATCTGGGCTTGATTTGGTTGTTCTAAAGGTGTGTAAAAAAATTACTGTTTAAGTCCCTCCCATCATTGATTTTTTTTTCCAAATCTTTGTCAAAATAAATTAACTCAATCCAGTATAAATCTGAAAATTTCTACATATATATCAAGATCTCGTCATAGAGCATAAACACAAAGTAGAATGAACTTTCTATCTCATACACACACACACACACACACACACACACACACACACACACACACACACACACACACAAACGTGTGTGACTGCAACAGAGAGCATTTTTATAGAAACTGGCAAATAAAATCAACAAAACTGGCATAAATCTGAAAAAATTCCATACATAAATGAAGGACAAATACTAGAGCACAAATGCAACATGGAACAATCATGTTCACTCACACACACACACACACACACACACACATGCATGCACACACACACACACACACACACACACACAGGTGTCTAGGGCATTTTTTAAAGATTTTGGCAAATAAAAACAGTGTGAAGGGGTAGAGACACACACACACACACAGAGAGAGAGAGAGAGAGAGAGAGAGAGAGAGAGAGAGAGAGAGAGAGAGAGAGAGAGAGAGAGAGAGAGAGAGAGAGAGAATGAGAGAAAGAGAGGGAAAAGGGCAAATAAAATAAAGATGAAAGGCAGCTAAACTTTTGCACTCTGAGAAAGTTTACTGTTGATGAAAGAGCTGCAGCAGTATTTTGAAAGCACCCCACAGTTAGGGTATAAAAGTGGCTGTCTGAGTCCTGCACACAGCTCATTCTGTGGCAGCACCATGGCAAAAACACTGCAAGAAAAGTGGGATTTTCGTCAGTATGTGGCACTGTAGATTGCCGTGAAACTTCAGGTTTACGACTGTGCACGGCAATTTGCAGGCAACTCCGAAAACTGCCGTAAATTGACGGAAATTGACGTGGGCCTTGCTTGGCAGTTGTCCCCCTATGACCCCCCCTCCCCTTAATTCTAGGGGAGGCTTTATCATGTAAATGAACATGCTGTGAGCTACACAAATGCAAATCAGAGTAGCAGCAGGGGGAGTTTTATCTAGGTTCTGAATTTTTTTAACTAAAACAAGTTTAAGTTAAAATGTTAACTTAAATTTAAGTTAAATGTACTCGTTTTAGTTCACATTACTAAATTTTTAGGGCAACCAGTTTGCTCCAATTTTTTAAGTCGATTCAACTTGTCCGGGCTCACAGTGTAGATTAATTACTCTGTATGTCATTAGCAATAACCAATGTTATGTAAAAAAAAAATATACAGGACAGCAGTTCATGTCTTCAACCTTTAGAGAGGTTATGTGATGCAACAAGACAATGAACCAAAGCACACAAATAAATCAAGTAAAGCATACAGTTTACATACCAAAATTAATTTTTCCACCCTGCACTGTGAATGATTTTTTAAATGGCTATTAATCATAAATGTGAAAAGTACAAGTTTGTGTGTTTATAGTTAAGTCAGATTGTGTTTTTCTGTAATTGTCATTTAAATTGAGCTCACACCACATTTTATGAATTATCAATGCAGATTTTCAAGAGGTGGTTTCCTGGACAGGGTTTAAATTATGCCAAGAGTAGGCCTAATCTAGTAAATCGCGAGTTAAAAAATGGTTGCCTGGAACAAAGATTAAGCACAGATTACTAACACCTGGACTATGAGTCCTGAACTAAAATAAACTGGATTCATTTACAGTTTTATCTAATTGCTTACACACAATTTCTGAAAATATGGCTCCATTTCTTGTAACTCTACACACAAAACACACAACATGCAAAACATCAGACATCGCTTGCAAAAGCAACACTTTGTGCAAAACTATTTTAACTCTTCCAAAAATGTTGTTTTTGCATATATCTAACTACACACAAATATGCACAACTGAGGAATTTACAGTTGAACTGAAATCAGTTGAACTGAAATCAGCTGAACTGAATCAACACTGAAGTCACTTGAGCTGAATATTGACACTATATTGGCTTGTTAGAGCCGGTTTACAGCAGAACTTGTTTTGAACTTGTTACTGAAGCTGCTATGAAACAATATATTTTGTTGTATGCATATTCTTTCTTTCTCAAACCTTAGTTTTGATTTCTAAGTGATCAATTTATGTATAAGTGTTTTCACACATGATCATTGGCTGTATGGGTCCTCAGTAAATTAATGTGGCATTTAAATGGCAAAAGTTATTCTTGTCTCTATAACTTATGGCTTCCTAAAGACACGTTATGGGTAAATAAAATATTAATAATATAAATAAAATGTATATCAAAACATATTTTAAATATAATGAAGTCATTTTATTATAGCACTCATCAGATGTTCCTGGAAACAAAACAGAGACAGAACAGTATAAACAAACTAAACACCAAATTACAAAAACATTATTATGTGAAAGTGAATAAAGTTGTGTGTGTGTGTGTGTGTGTGTGTGTGTGTGTGAGGATCATCAGAGACTCTAGCCACCCGAACCATGGGCTGCTCTCACTGCTGCCATCAGGCAGACGGTACCGCAGCATCAGAACACGCACCAGCCGACTCCAGAACAGCTTCTTCCCACAAGCAATCAGACTACTTAACTCCTGATCCATCAGGATCATAACACACACTGACAGAATATCACTCAGCACAACCCACTGTAGATACGCACACATTATATACACATTTATTTATCATACAGCATCTATTGCACTTTGGATTTCAATTTTTCAATCTGTGAATAATATTTTATACTATACATTGTATATTATTATTATTATTATAGCGTAATGTATATTGTTTAATGTATGTTTAGTGTATATTGTTTAAAGCTGTGAGAACTACACTCACATTGTGTAAATTATTTATTGTTTATTGTAGAGTTTACTGTGCTGTGAGTAATTGTGTGCGCATCAGATGTGTAATCTGATGCTGCTATAAATGTTGTACATGTCATGTCATGACTGCTATGTTGCTCGGAACTGCACCTAAGAATTTCACCAACTGTTGCACTTGTGTATATGGTAGAGTGACAAATAAAGTGATTTGATTTGATTTGATTTGATTTGTGTGTGTGTTTTCAGTTATAAATATGTGCTGTGTAAATTAGCCTATATATACTTTTAGAAATTATATATAGCTAAATTATAATAATTGTATAATATTAAGCATTTACTTAATATACATTGTAACATTAGGCTACTTTACTCTAGCACAGTAGTCAGTTAAGCAATTAATTAATATCTTATATTAATATGTATGTAGCCTAGGCTACATCTAAAGGTAAGTCTGCTTTAAAAAAAAAAATATATTACACTTCGACATGTACAGAATGTGCGCGTTAAGAAACACGTTCAAATGTGTCTTCTTAACATGTTAAAACTGTACGTCGACTGTGTGTGTATGCCTGTTACACGACCAGAATGTGCGTGTCTACACATACAAAAGAAACACGTAAAAAATTGCTGCGTTGTTGGACTGTTGGACAAACAGTGCGTGTTGAAACAGTCATAAGTCACGCGTTTCGTATAAAGAGATTTGGCCCCGGGCGCGTTCCATAGTAGAGCCCTAGTCCAATGACGTGTGAGGTCGAGGTCATGGCCATGACGCGTAGAAGACGAGCTTTAAACCTTTTTTTTTGCTGCTTTCCTTTTTCGTGATCAACAATGACAGGACGCCGTCTTCAACTCCTGGACGCGACCAACTTTTTCGACTCATTTTCAGGAGGCTGTCTTCGTCTTCACAACTCTTGAGGCAAACTGCAGGCGCTATGAACCAGAGCATGGGTAATGTAACGTTACGATTTAAAGAATATGCTTTTATTCAGCTGTATAAGGAAATGGGTGCGTTAATAGATCCGAGCTTAAAACTGCACATTTTGTTTACACAGACTATCCTCGCCTCATAACGAAGCCGTGAGCTCTTATCTGCTTGGAGCGATTTCCAAGAGTCCAGATTTAACCGCTGATCACGACGAAATTGTGTGTAAGTAACTTCTAATGTGTTTCTCATTCCTAGTTTAATTTTACCGTGACTGTTTTTATTAATACCAGTCTCATGTAATTGTTTTCCAGTTGCCTGTAAGACGTATTATGAATCGACACGCCGCAGCTTCAGATACAAACACTGAACTTACATAGCAGGAAGAAACTGCGAAGTTTAGCTCGAAGTTTAGAGTCGATCAAGAAGAAAAAGGGTAAGATTTATTATATTAGATCCGTTTTTTGTCAATGTGAGTATTTTTCAGGTTGCTTATTGTCTTTATGGATTGTATTACAGTTGCTGGAAGCGAGAGTGTGCTGGATGAGGTGGACGTGGAAGTCCGCGACCATTGAACTCATGTTTGACGAGGAAGACGCATTGTTGACGGGGTGTCTGGATGGATTGTGCGGCCACCGCTCTCTCGCAGCCTGGAGCACGCCGAACTTTACATTACATTACATTACTGCTGCACTGTACATAGTTGTGTGTTTAACAATAAAGCTCTTTCTTTGAATAAACAGCTGTGTTTTATAAATGAAGCCCTTTCTTTGATGAACAGCTGTATGCTTATAAATGCTCTTTCTTTGAATAAACGGCACGGTCCGTATAATTTTCCCATATATTCCTTGATGGTATGAATACTTCACACAATAACATTAATATAAAACAAATTATTACAACATAAAGTATATATTTATTAATATTATTGGGGTTTACATTTATAATGAGCCAGGGGGACCAATAATGATTGGTTTACAGTGATCTGCCAACCAATCACAAGGGATTTTTCTTTTTTAAATGTAGTGGCTTCAGCCAATAGTGAGTGAGTAAATTCAAGTCTGGCCGTTGACTCTCTGGTTTCGCTGCTATTCATATGCAAATTAGAGGTGTCGCACCTCCGCACGGTCTCTCAGCGGGGGGCTCTCCACCTACGTCATGGTTCGTTTACGACAATTTGTGGCACAGACAAACGCGACGTTCGCTGCCTGTAAATTGTCGAAAACTGCCGAAAATTAGGGAGATTTCCGGCAGTATACAGGCGTTTACGGGGTCGAAAATCTCACTTTTCATGCAGTGGTGAGTCTGGATCAATAGGTAGGTTTCTCAGGTGAGTCTGGATCCATAGGTAGGTATCTTAGGGGAGTCTGGACCAATAGGTAGGTATCTCAGGGGAGTCTGGATCCATAGGTAGGTATCTCAGGGGAGTCTGGATCCATAGGTAGGTATCTCAGGTGAGTCTGGATCAATAGGTAGGTATCTTAGGGGAGTCTGGACCAATAGGTAGGTATCTCAGGGGAGTCTGGATCCATAGGTAGGTATCTCAGGGGAGTCTGGATCCATAGGTAGGTATCTCAGGTGAGTCTGGATCAATAGGTAGGTTTCTCAGGTGAGTCTGGGGATCCATAGGTAGGTGTCTTAGGGGAGTCTTGATCCATAGGTAGGTATCTCATGTGAGTCTGGACCAATAGGTAGGTATCTCAGGGGAGTCTGGATCCATAGGTAGGTATCTCAGGGGAGTCTGGATCCATAGGTAGGTATCTCAGGGGAGTCTGGATCCATAGGTAGGTATCTCAGGTGAGTCTGGACCTATAGGTAGGTATCTCAGGTGAGTCTTGATCCATAGGAAGGTATCTCAGGTGAGTCTGGACCAATAGGTAGGTATCTCAGGTGAGTCTGGATCAATAGGTACGTATCTCAGGTGAGTCTGGATCCATAGGTAGGTATCTCAGGTGAGTCTGAACCAATAGGTAGGTATCTCAGGTGAGTCTGGATCAATAGGTAGGTATCTCAGGGGAGTCTGGATCCATAGGTAGGTATCTTAGGTGAGTCTGGACCAATAGGTAGGTATCTCAGGTGAGTCTGGATCCATAGGTAGGTATCTCAGGGGAGTCTGGATCCATAGGTAGGTATCTCAGGTGAGTCTGGATCAATAGGTAGGTATCTCAGGTGAGTCTGGATCTATAGGTAGGTTTCTCAGGTGAGTCTGGATCCATAGGTAGGTATCTTATGGGAGTCTGGACCAATAGGTAGGTATCTCAGGGGAGTCTGGATCTATAGGTAGGTATCTCAGGTGAGTCTGGATCCATAGGTAGGTGTCTTAAGGGAGTCTTGATCCATAGGTAGGTATCTCAGGTGAGTCTGGACCAAGAGGTAGGTATCTCAGGTGAGCCTGGATCAATAGGTAGGTATCTCAGGTGAGTCTGGATCCATAGGTAGGTATCTCAGGTGAGTCTGGATCAATAGGTAGGTATCTCAGGGGAGTCTGGAGCAATAGGTAGGTATCTCAGGGGAGTCTGGATCCATAGGTAGGTATCTCAGGGGAGTCTGGATCCATAGGTAGGTATCTCAGGTGAGTCTGGATCAATAGGTAGGTATCTCAGGTGAGTCTGGATCAATAGGTAGGTTTCTCAGGTGAGTCTGGATCCATAGGTAGGTATCTTAGGGGAGTCTGGACCAATAGGTAGGTATCTCAGGGGAGTCTGGATCTATAGGTAGGTATCTCAGGTGAGTCTGGATCAATAGGTAGGTATCTCAGGGGAGTCTGGATCCATAGGTAGGTATCTCAGGTGAGTCTGGATCAATAGGTAGGTATCTCAGGTGAGTCTGGATCAATAGGTAGGTATCTCAGGTGAGTCTGGATCAATAGGTAGGTATCTCAGGTGAGTCTGGATCCATAGGTAGATATCTCAGGTGAGTCTGGAGCAATAGGTAGGTATCTCAGGGGAGTCTGGATCCATAGGTAGGTATCTCAGGTGAGTCTGGATCAATAGGTCGGTATCTCAGGGGAGTCTGGATCAATAGGTAGGTATCTCAGGTGAGTCTGGATCAATAGGTAGGTATCTCAGGTGAGTCTGGATCAATAGGTAGGTATCTCAGGTGAGTCTGGATTCATAGGTAGGTATCTCAGGTGAGTCTGGAGCAATAGGTAGGTATCTCAGGGGAGTCTGGATCCATAGGTAGGTATCTCAGGTGAGTCTGGAGCAATAGGTAGGTATCTCAGGGGAGTCTGGATCCATAGGTAGGTATCTCAGATGAGTCTGGATCAATAGGTAGGTATCTCAGGTGATATATCGCTACACCCCTATCGCCGACTTAACCTCTGCAGCCGAAAACACAGAAAACATTAGCAATAAATTATTCACATGTTTAAACACTCCTTGCTGTTTTTTTTTTTTCACAACACATTCATAATCATTACTTTTGCTGGTGCGCTGTGGCAAGCTTTGTGATTAAGCTGTGTGGCTAATTAATATACACGTGCGATTAGTCAACTAAATCACTTAAATGAACAACTACCAGTCGACTAGAAATCTTAGATCTTTAGTCGAGGGCAGCCCGACTGAACGGAGGGTTTAAATACACAGACCAACCGATGGAGCTAAAAGAGACACAGGTGATCACAATGGGTTGCTACGGAAACAAATGATCACACATTAAGAAACTAGTGCTGTGTTCGTAATCGCCCCCTATACCCTCACTCACTATTCCCTACATTATTGCACTAATGTAGTCCACTAATGTAGTCCACGTGTACCCCTTTTCCACCAAAGCAGTGCTAGAGCTAGTTCAGAGCCAGAGCTAGTCCCAGTTCATAGTTGGTTCAACTGAGGAGCCCTCTAAGAACCGTTTGCTTTTCCAGATGCTGAGAGCCACAACAGAGCCAGGTCTTACGTCACTGTATACGTCTCATCTTTCTCAGCAACGCTAGCGAGGCAGAGGCAGTGTTGCCAAGTCCGCGGTTTTCCCGCAGTATTGGGCTACTTCATCACTATTGCCGCGGGCTGATATTTAGCCCCGGGAATGCTAATTTTAGTAGGAAACCATGCCAAAAAAAAAAACACATATTTTACCCCCAAATGTGATTTTTACCAGGGAAGCCCCCCTGAAATGCGACGGCTTGTTTTGAGTAGCAATTGGGCGGGTTTTGTTGTGAAAACCAGGCAACTCTGGGCTGTAGGTTTTCCGAGATGCATCGGCGCTGCACAGACCGATCCATGTATGATATTAAAAAAACACATGAGTGAATCAAAAGCATAAGGAGTCGTGTGCTCTCGCTGGACTCATTATCATACGGCGATCGGTCTCTGCACAGCACCGCTGCCAACAAGCCTTCCATCAACAATGCAAACGTTGCGTTACTATTGATTCACGTGGCTTTACGATCCTACATCGGCATCAAAACACAGCGAATCCAACGCATTCATGCAGTTCGCCGTAATTCGTATAGACGGAGATTACAAACGAGCAGCAGCTGTTAGCTCCATTAGCTGCTATTTCAACAATGGCGGATCTCAAGTTTGTGTTGGTCTTGTTGACCCCGCCCCCAGCGCCTGATGTAATCGGTTCTTACTTCTAGCCCTGTTCTAGCCCAGCAATGTTTTGGTGCTACTTAAGAACCACTTTTCCTGGCTCGGAGCTGGGGCTTTGGGTGTGGAAACACAAATAACCGATTTGAAACTAGGCTCTGGCTCCGATCTAGCCCTTGGTGGAAAAGGGGTATAGAAGCAGTGAATGAAAACGAGTGAGTGAATTCAGACACTGGGTGCTCCAGAAGGGCTGCCGCTTTTGCATAGTTTGTGCTGTTTAATAATCATTTGAAACGCAGCAAACTGGCAGCTCCAGTAGTAATGACAAGATTCATCTTGATTAACTCTGGAAACTAGCATGTATAAACCATAAATAAACACAATTTAATAACCAATTCAACAGAAATGTATCCCTGTCTGATATTACACTGGATTAGCGTGGTTTGTGAAATGGATGTATGGATGATTCAGGTGACTTTCACAGTGCATTATGGGTATTCTCTAGCCGTTGAGTGTACAGCAGTTGTTCACTTGTGATTGTGGTGCATTGTGGGATAGAATGAGTGCACACGATAATAATGTCCACTATGGTTTCGGACACATTACACTCTTTATATTTTTCTCATTTACACAAAAGTTGACATGACACGTAAGAACTACACACTAAGCTTGATTTTATATTTAATCTTGTATTTATATGAGCTTTTGTTATTCATATCAGAATCTGCACAAAAAAATGTAAAATGTATACTAGGCAATGAGTGAAGGTACATTATGTGGAGAAAACGTTTATATGCCAGTTTAATGGCTTTCAGTTTTTTTTTTTCTCCAGATTTTCTTGTACAGATTCAATCAGAAGATGTGAAAAGTGCAGAATATGATCCATCAGGACTGTGTTGGGATAGAGAAGGAGTTCCGGACTCTCCGAAATACTGAAGCCCGATTGAATCACGTCTGTGCACTTCAGCCCAGCAAAACAGGCGGAGTCGACTGTCTATATAAGTCAGCACTTAATAGCAATTAGTTTAAGTTTTAGTTCAGGTTTTACCCGAAAGTAAGAATTTTAACGGATTAATACTATCAGTTAAACGGTTTAAAGTAGGGCTGGGCAAAAATAAATTTATTTTTTGATTAATCGTTTTTAAAATGTGGTCGATTAAAATTCGATTCTCAAAGGCCATAAATCGATTTTTTCCCCATATTTATTTCCGCAAACATTGAACATAAGATTAACGTAAATCTAAATACTAGTCTTCTCCACTAGATGTCACCCTCTTAGTGGCCTTGCGCGATGTTACAAAGGAGCGAGAGGCGCGCCTGTCATTCATTTATTTAATGCTTAAATGGCGGCTTCCGGTGCGTTGTTGACGTTTGTAATGCTGAGGTGAAATGCTACAAATCTGCAGAACCATTTGATGATGAGACATCACCCAGACATTGCAACACTCCCACAGCCGAGCACACAACCGCTAAAAATAGATCACATACATGCGAATGCTTGCCTTGCATTATGATCATTAAACTTGAGCGTTTACTTACACACATACGTTAGCCATTATAGACATATTCAAATCTACTGAGTCAATAGACAGCGCAGGACCAATAATTCAAACCTAATCGCTATAATTCAAATTTGATTTGATTTGCTTATATTATAAACAGATTTCCTCAAATAAAAGTTAGTCCGCACGGCAACTACTTGTGTCCAGGGATGAACGCGCTTCTCGTGTATGAAAACGAGACGGAGCCCCCGGCGTCCGAGCCTCCCTCTGCACCACTCGTTACTTTTCAAATCAAATCAAATCACTTTATTGTCACACAGCCATATACACAAGTGCAACAGTTGGTGAAATTCTTAGGTGCAGTTCCGAGCAACATAGCAGTCATGACATGACATGTACAACATTTAAAGCAGCATCAGATTACACATCTGATGTGCCCACAATTACTCACAGCACAGTATACACTACAATAAACAATAAATAATTTACACAATGTGAGTGTAGTTCTCACAGCTTTAACCAATATACACATACTTACAATATACATATACTTTAAACAATATACACTAAACATACATTAAACAGTATACATTATTATTCACAGTAGAGATCCAATTATGTACAATAGGTGCTATATGATAAATGATAAATAATAAATGATACATAAATGTGTATATAATGTGTGTGTATCTACAGTGGGTTGTGCGGAGTGATATTCTGTCAGTGTGTGTTATGATCCTGATGGATCAGGAGTTAAGTAGTCTGATTGCTTGTGGGAAGAAGCTGTTCTGGAGTCGGCTGGTGCGTGTTCTGATGCTGCGGTACCGTCTGCCTGATGGCAGCAGTGAGAGCAGCCCATGGCTCGGGTGGCTAGAGTCTCTGATGATCCTCTGAGCTCTCTTCACACACCGCCTGGCGTAAATGTCCTGGAGGGAGGGAAGCTCACCTCCGATGATGCAGCTGGCCGTGCGCACTACCCTTTGCAAGGCTTTGCGGCTGCGGGCGGTACTGTTGCCGTACCAGGTGGTGATGCAGCCAGTCAGCAGGCTCTCGATGGTGCTGCTGTAGAAGCGTGTGAGGATGTGGCGGTTCATTCCAAACCTCCTCAGCCGTCGAGAAGAAGAGGCGCTGATGAGCCTTCTTCACAACGGCCTCGGAGTGGACGGACCATGAGAGTTCCTCTGTGATGTGGACACCGAGGAACTTGAAGCTGCTGACTCTCTCCACCGGTGCTCCATCGATGGTGATGGGGCGGTGTTCTCTCTCATTCCTCCTGAAGTCGACCACCAGCTCCTTGGTCTTGCTGACGTTGAGGGAGAGGTTGTGCTCCTGACACCACCGTGTCAGAGTGTGCACCTCCTCTCTGTAGGCCGTTTCATCATTGTCAGTGATGAGACCTACCACCGTCGTATCGTCAGCAAACTTGATGATGGTGTTGGAGCTGTGGATTGCCACACAGTCATGTGTGTACAAGGAGTACAGGAGTGGGCTGAGAACACAACCCTGAGGGGCTCCAGTGTTGAGAGTCAGTGATGAGGAGATGTTACTGCCCATTCTGACCACCTGGCGTCTGTTTGACAGGAAGTCCAGGATCCAGCTGCATAACAGGCTGTTTAAGCCTAGAGCCCGGAGTTTAATGTCAAGTATGGAGGGCACAATGGTGTTGAATGCTGAGCTGTAGTCCACAAACAGCATTCTCACATACGTGTTCCTCTTTTCCAGGTGGGAGAGAGCAGTGTGTATGGTGGATGAAATGGCATCATCAGTGGAGCGGTTTGTGCGGTATGCAAACTGCAGTGGGTCCAGTGAGGGGGGGAGAACAGAGCAGATGTGGTTTCTGACTAGTCTCTCAAAGCATTTACTGATGATGGGGGTCAGAGCAACAGGACGCCAGTCGTTTAAGCAGGTGGTTTTTGACTGCTTAGGTACAGGAACAATAGTGGACGTTTTAAAGCATGTGGGGACCACAGACAGGGAGAGGGACAGGTTAAAAATGTCCGTGAAAACTCCAGCCAGTTGGTGCGCGCACGCTCTGATCACATGGCCGGGAATGCCGTCTGGACCCGCTGCTTTACGGACGTTCACCCGCCGGAAGGATCGGGTTACATCCGCGACAGATACGGAGAGTGCACTAACCTCTGTATCTTCAGCCGCGAGCTCTCTCTCCGCGAGGGCGGTGTTAGTTCCCTCAAAGCGACCATAGAAGGTGTTGAGCTCGTCCGGGAGAGAGGCAGCGGTGTTCACGGTGGAGTTTGTGTTCCCTTTATAGTCCGTGATGGTGTTAATTCCCCTCCACATGCTTCTGGAGTCGGTGGTGTTGAACTGTCCTTCAATCTTGTCCCTGTACTGCCGTTTTGCTGCTCTGATGGTTTTCCGGAGGGCATAACTTGCTTGTTTATGCTCCTCCGCATTACCGGAGTTAAAAGTGAAGGTCCGCGCATTGAGTGCCGCGCGAACATCCCCGTTTAGCCACGGCTTCTGGTTCGGGTACAGCCGAATTGTTTTGGTCGGAACAACGTCATCTACGCACTTCCTGATGAAACACGTTACGCTATCAGCGTAGACCTCGATGTCGTCATCAGAGGCCGACCGGAACATCTCCCAGTCCGCGTGATCAAAACAGTCCTGTAGCATAGACAAGACAAAATTACGGAAATCACCACATCATTGAGATCAGCAATAGTGTAGGGGTCAGACGGATGGCATCAAGTTTTGATGCAAATCGCCGAGGTTCGAATCCGCCTTTTGCTGAACTCACTCCACTCCCTTTTCCCATCACATATCAGAACGGAAAGGCATTTATTTTCAATAAAAATGAAGAAAATATCAGAAAAGTGGAAATAAAGCATCTAACATGTGTTTAATAATAAGTGTTTATCGGTTAGGGGTGAACAGACGTGCTGAATAAGAGACAATAAAAGTGAGTGGGTCCAATATCATTGATCGTATAAAGTGGGTGGGTCTTGTCCCGCCCACACACAATGGTTCTGACGCCCATGTGCATGGTTAATGGAAAAATATGCTGTATTTGTTCACTCACGGGGCGCGTCAACACGTGCAACCACACGTGCTTACACAGACATATTTTGCAAAATGAAGCAAATGGAAAAGAAGTAGGCCAACTGTGTGGGACCATTTTGACAGAAAGGGCGACGAAATTACTTGCAAAATATGCAACACCGTATTAAAATACAGCAGCAGCAGCACAAGCTCCTGACTGGTGCAAAGCAAATGAATGGCGCTTCCCAAGGCTGGCCGCTCTAGCGAGGCGTTATCTCTGTATTCCCGGGGCATCAGTGCATCTGAGAGGGTGTTTTCTACCGTAGGTCTAACTGCCAACAGGCTGCGCTCCAGACTAACCCACAGCACTTAGACATGTTACTTTAAATAAAAAATTTAAAAAACAGTCAAGCTGTGGATTGAGGTAGGCCTGCTATTTTTATTTGACGAAAAAAACTATTCCGGTTCTTCAAAGCTTCAAACAGATTCAGTGTATTTTCGTTTTGTTATCTTAATTTGTTAATTATTTAAGTGAAAAATATTTAGTGTAGGGCTATTTATTTTATGCTTTTTATTTATATTATTTTATTCTGTTTTTCTCTGTGGTCAGAAACGCTGCTGTGATAATGTGAATCCAGTGTCCTGTATGCTACGGTTTGCACGGTAAAATAAACTCGTTTTAACGGGTCACAGACACTCGTCAATTGTATTTTCATTTAATGCCAATTCAATATCATAATCTTATCAGTTAACGGTTAATATTCGGATAATGAGTGGCGGTTGTCGGTAACGCCAGTCTCTCATGAACGCGCAGACGACAGTTAGAGAAAACAGTTTATAAAGTTTTAAATATGGATATTTGGATCACCACTTCGCTTCAGAAGGCCTTTATTAACCCTCCAGAGCCATGTGGAGCAGTTATATGATGGATAGATGCACTTTTATGATGGATGGATGCACTTTTATGATAGATAGATATAGATGCACTTTTATATGATGGATAGATGCACTTTTTATGATGGATGCACTTTTATGATGGATAGATGCACTTTTATGATGGATAGATGCACTTTTATGATGGATGGATGCACTTTTATGATAGATAGATGCACTTTTATGATGGATGGATGCACTTTTATGATAGATAGATGCACTTTTATGATGGATGGATGCACTTTTATGATGGATGCACTTTTATGATGGATGGATGCACTTTTATATGATGGATAGATGCACTTTTATATGATGGAGAGATGCACTTTTATGATGGATAGATGCACTTTTATGATGATAGATGCACTTTTATATGATGGATAGATGCACTTTTATATGAAGGATAGATGCACTTTTATGATGGATAGATGCACTTTTATATGATGGATAGATGCACTTTCATGATGGATAGATGCACTTTTATGATGATAGATGCACTTTTATATGATGGATAGATGCACTTTTATATGATGGATTGATGCACTTTTATATGATGGATAGATGCACTTTTATATGATGGATAGATGCACTTTCATGATGGATAGATGCACTTTTATGATGATAGATGCACTTTTATATGAAGGATAGATGCACTTTTATATGATGGATAGATGCACTTTTATATGAAGGATAGATGCACTTTTATGATGGATAGATGCACTTTTATATGATGGATAGATGCACTTTCATGATGGATAGATGCACTTTTATGATGATAGATGCACTTTTATATGATGGATAGATGCACTTTTATATGAAGGATAGGTGCACTTTTATGATGGATAGATGCACTTTTATATGAAGGATAGGTGCACTTTTATGATGGATAGATGCACTTTCATGATGGATAGATGCACTTTTATGATGATAGATGCACTTTTATATGAAGGATAGATGCACTTTTATATGATGGATTGATGCACTTTTATATGATGGATAGATGCACTTTTATGATGGATAGATGCACTTTTATATGATGGATAGATGCACTTTCATGATGGATAGATGCACTTTTATGATGATAGATGCACTTTTATATGAAGGATAGATGCACTTTTATATGATGGATAGATGCACTTTTATATGAAGGATAGATGCACTTTTATGATGGATAGATGCACTTTTATATGATGGATAGATGCACTTTCATGATGGATAGATGCACTTTTATGATGATAGATGCACTTTTATATGATGGATAGATGCACTTTTATATGAAGGATAGGTGCACTTTTATGATGGATAGATGCACTTTTATATGAAGGATAGGTGCACTTTTATGATGGATAGATGCACTTTCATGATGGATAGATGCACTTTTATGATGATAGATGCACTTTTATATGAAGGATAGATGCACTTTTATATGATGGATTGATGCACTTTTATATGATGGATAGATGCACTTTTATGATGGATAGATGCACTTTTATATGATGGATAGATGCACTTTCATGATGGATAGATGCACTTTTATGATGATAGATGCACTTTTATATGATGGATAGATGCACTTTTAAATTCTTTTTTTACAACACCGGCAAAGATCGTTTACACTCATCTTCTTCTTCTAACGTGACTTATTCCAGCGTGCAGGCAGACAGGGTTGCCAAGTTTTTACAGCAAAACCCGCCCAATTGCTATTCAAAACTAGCCAAAAACAAGCCCAATAGCTTTCCGGGTGGGGGGGTTCTCTGGGAAAAATGGCATTTGGGGGGTAAAATATGTGTTATTTTGGCTGGACTGCTAAAATTCGCATTCCTGGGTCTGTATATCACATAATCAGGGTCGCTTCAACCCGTGGACTTGGCAACACAGTGCAGTTGAGTTCTGTTGACATTTGACAACTAACGTTATGCGTCGCTCCATTGCTCTGATTGGTTGTAGGTCTATCCAATTGAGGTCTTTCCTGGTTCGGTTTAAACACGCCCCATAATCACAGCCCAACGGAGCAGATCAGACTCATATTCTGACTAGAATTGAGTATGACAACGTCAGGCTAAACACGATCATCATTTCTGAGAGAAATAGTAAAGGTGAATGCATATACGAACAAGTTCTCCGTTTAGGATTAGAACAAATTCAACCCAAGCGCCTTTGATGACGTGGATGATTACGGTACTGTTTATCATCTGTTCGGGCATAATTACTTCTCTATGGATCAAGTCCAGACCGAACTGCCCGTGCAAAAAATTTTGTGGGCGGGGCTAAGTTCGGCTGGCATCCAGGCTAGAAAAGTGCCATATAAATGTAACAAATTATTATTATTATTTGGCTTTGCTTCATCTGATTGACAAGGTTACTCCCGCACTTGAAAACCATGAATTTACTTGTAGTATTTCTATCTGTCAAAAGCTTTTGATACAGTCAACCATTACATTTTATTGGAAAAGCCGTATAAATATGGTTTTCATGATATTACATACAAACGGTTGAATAATTACATTTTTAATAGAAGAATTTTGTTTGCCTTAAGGGTTGCTATTCTAGCAAATCAAGATTACTATGTTGGGATCCTCATTCTTAAACCCTTATTATTTCTTATTGATATAAATGATTTGTCAAATGTTTCAAATATTCTTGCTCCAATAATGTTAGCTGATGACACAACCTTAGTTTTTTTCTCACTCAAATGTTAATTTATTGATTAAGAATGTAAATGATAGTTTAATTGCTTATACTAATTTAATTTAATTTAAATAAATTATCTTTAAATATAAAACAAATCTAATTTAGTTTTTTTTAGTGGTAAAAGATGATACCCTGAGGATTTATCAAAAATTATAATTGAGTCTGCGGCGTCTCAAGTGTCAACTACAAAATTCCTGGGAGTTTTTGTTGACGAGAGCCTGAGCTGGAGGAAACAAACTGACTATGAGCAGAAAAATACACACATCTATGGTATAATAAGGAGGTCAGGCTTCTTGTTACTACAGAAACTCTTCTTACTCTCTACTATAGTTTAATTTATCCGTATCGCTCATATTGTAATATAGTTTGGGCTAGTACTTTTCCTACTACTCTTCAAAAAATTTATGGATATACTATAAATGCATATACTTCATCTGCTTCTTTATTTCAGAAACTTCAAGTTCTTACTATTTATGATATTAATATTTCTCAAATGTTTTCATTTATAAGATATATTCAAGTAAAGGGAACTTTCCAGAGCAATGTCAGATGTATTTTAAAGTAAATTCAGGTTCACTGTCACTTAACTCGTCAATCTACAGATTTTCCTCTTCCTAAATTTCTCACTTGTGGAGGTCAATCCTCAATAAGATATAGGGGTATTAAATTATGGAATGGTTATCCCATTTAGCAAGAAAATGTTCTTCTTTAATATGTTATGAAAGATGGATAAAGGATCATTTTATTGCTGCCTTGTAATTGTGTTTTCTTTTCTTTTTTGTCGTTGTTGTTGTTTATGTATTTGATGCACCCGATAGAGTTTGATTTGGTGTATATCATTTTTGGGGGTTTGATATGTTGTAATTATTTTATTCAGTCATATCCATTCCTATAATTGTTATTGTAATTTAGCAATATTTATAGCAATAATTACAGTTTTTTTTTCTTTGTTGTTTAGGTGGAGGCTTTAAATACGCCCTTTTGGGTTTTCTGCCTCTCCCTGCACAGTATTTGGATTGTATTTTTTATTGTACATATGTTATATTTCTGCAATAAACTAATTAATAAATTATTAAATTATAAAATAGATTTAAAAATGTAGTGTTTTTAATGGAGAATTGATTAATCCAGTTATATTTTTGAACTGATTGACAGAACGAATAAAAATTTATTAAAAAACATGAACGTCTTAACATGAAGAAATTGATTTATTTTTATTAAAAAATGACGTATTTATTTATGTTGATATCTGTGAGATTTAGCAATGTATGTGTGTTCATGCCTGCCTCTGCCATCCAGCACCGCCCATCCCCAAACCACTCCTCAGAGGTCTCCCGGATTTTGGTACCCAAATGTTGACCGGTATGGTGGGTAGCACTGTCGCCTCAGAGCGAGAAGGTCCCGGTTCCAGCCAGTGTGGATGGTCCATGTTTTCCTCCAGGTGCTCCAGTTTCTCCCACAGTTCAGACCAAAGACATGCAGCAGGTGAGCTGTCTGTATGAGAGCCAGTGATGGACTGGCCATCCGTCCAGGGGGTTTTCCCTGCCTGTGGCCTGAGAGGATCATGGGACAGGCTCCAGTGACCTCACAACCCTAAAGAGAAAACATTTTGATCATTCAGAAATAACATTTTCAAAATGATAGAATGAGATGTTCCTCTAACGTTCACATAAACCAAGAAACAACGTTCTTAATACATTAAAAAACTGGACGTTTTGAATGTTTAAAATGTATAACATTTTCATAACTTAATGGGAAAGTTAGCAAATCATTGTCAGAACATATTTGTGTCCGCTGGGCTTTCTGGGGCTTGAGAGGGGCAGTTGTGGAGCTGTCAATGGAGGGACAGAAATCTCTCAGAGTTCATTAGAAACATCTTCATTTGTGCTCCGATGAGCGAATGTCTGATGTGAGTAATTCATGTCATCATTTTCATTTTTGGGTTAAACTAAGCCTTTCATTTTTCAGTTGAAATGGCTGATAGTTTAGTATTAGCAGCATAAATTCATTAGGAGACCAAATGAACCCCTAATAACAAAATATCGTTCACACTTTACAATAAGGTTGTATTAGTTAACATTAGTTAATGCATTAGTTAACATGAACTACTCATGAGCAACACCTCTGTTCAGCATTAGCTCATCTTTGTTATAACGTTAGCTCATAAAAATCCAGCTGTTCATGGTTTGTTCATGTTAGTTCACAGTGCATTAACTAATGTTAACTAATACTTAATACTTAATTCTTACTGTCTCTGCTATAGTTCCCGTGATCGGATCTTCTTATTGGTTTTATTTTATTTAGTCGATGTCAAATAAATGATGAAAGTGGAGAATCCGCGCGCAACTCAAAGTTACGGTACGCGACGCAGGTAAAAATAGACGATGAGAAGCGTTGTGGAAAATAAAATTATATATAAATAATGGGAAAACTGTCCATTTGTTTGTGAATTGACCGTAGCCGAGGTCCGGACCTCTGTATTTCTCCGAGGTGGAGGCATATATAATAAAGCTTGAGAAATAATCGCCTAATATAGTTTAAACTCCGCACCAATATCTTCAATACATTTCATATTTGACAGCTGGTTTAGCACAGAACTGGAAAAATAATCAGGCAAACTAATAAACTTGTGTCTAATTTCACCGTTTTGAACAGAAAATAATCCTATAATTGAATACTTGTACTATTTTCGAGTAATTGCTCCATAAACCGCCAGGAAACAGCGGAGAGAAGGAGTAACGTTACACTAGTGATGTTTACTTTAGTACTTCACCAAAACCACAGAAGAATCGTGTAAAACACAGTAAACCTGGAGATTATTACTTGTGACATTAGAACTAAATATATGGATGAAAACATGTATAGCCTACAACTAAATTAACGGTTTTCTAATTTCACTAAACATTTTCATTAAAATTCGTGAATATTCTTCTCTGGAATTCCATTGTGCTACTGTGATGTCACAGTAGCAGGGATTAAAGCGCTTATACTTTGCTCAAGCGTTGCTGATTCTGGTGTTTCTTGCGTTTCTCTCTCGATTCGAGCTTTATTCACAACAATTTGCTAGCATTTTGAATACATTTATTGTGCAATATTATACTTGCCAATATTACACAGCTTTTATCTGAACACGCTTAACTCATCACAGATAAATACGACCCGTTGATCTTGCTGCAGATCCTGCGATCTACGCTAGCTATCCTAGTTAAGGCTTCACCATGGTGTTCTTGAGTTTATTAGGGCTATATGCTTATTTCCAGAGGACAGAGGTCAGCAACAGCCACTCAGATGAACACCAGAGCGATGATGATCCACCTGTGGAGAGGAATGATGATGGTAAATGAGATGTTATGACAATATTAACTCTTTTGGCTCTATTTTAGTGTTTAAAGGACAGTCACACATGTTCAGGCACAGCTGAAGATTCACTTCATAATTTACAGCAAGCCTAGCGTCAGTAACACGAGTGTTTGATTAATAATGTTGGTGTCATTGCCCTCTGTAGGTCAGACGTCTCCTCAGGACAGCAGCGGACCTCCTCAGGTCCTCCACATCTCAGAGGAGCGCGCCACTGCTGACCCTCGAGACGATCACGACTGGATTGACGAGACCTTCGATGCTTTCACCCGTGCCGTGTCAAAACTTAATGCCTCCTTCCAAACCCCTGCCCATGTGTCACCTGACACGAGTGACGTCCCCCAGGCTTCAGGCAGTCTAGCGGAGGATAAGAGAACATTTATGGGTCAGTTTGCTGAGAAAACCCAAACATAACCCGACACACATGCACTCTTTCATCAGCAGTTCAGTGGTTTATACTTTACATTTATGCTTTCTTTAAGGGAAGCTGAGAACACGGAAATTAACTTTTTTTGACATTCAACAAGATCATTTAAATGTGTGTGTGTGTGTGTGTGTGTGTGTGTGTGTGTGTGTGTATGTGTGTGTGTAATGGCTACTGCAGTTCACTTGAATAGTACTGTAGTGTGACAAATGAGTTTTTAAAGGCACAAATATTTAAATTAGCAACTCAATTAATATATGAATCAGAAAAATCTTGTTGAAATAGTTTTAGATCAAGTCAGTGACATTTCTTCCTTTCTTCTTTTCACAGACATCGGTTCCTGTAGATATGAGGTGGGCGTTGCACTGGGTAAAGGAGGCTTTGGGACGGTTTATGCAGCGACTCGGCTGAAAGATGGCCTTCAGGTACTTACAATTTCTATCTCGATGATTATTTTGGTCTTGTATTACACTCTTACCCAATCTTATATTCACTATTTAGTGCACGTCACATGTCAGGCCTGTTTAAATAGTCAAAATTTAAATTTACAATTAAATTCATGGAAATGTTCATGTTTGTTCAGGTGTAATGATTGTAATGTGTGAACTTTGAACACATGTACTGTAAATAATTCTAACGCAAATCCATTTTCTGTGTTTCTTCATCAGGTGGCGGTGAAACTGGCCGCCAAAGAGCTTGCAAAATATACCACGGTTGTAAGTCGGCTCTGTTTGACCTCTCGGTCACTGTTTTCAATTTCAAACATCTCATATTAACATTAATCACAGACTATAAATCATAAATATTGATAACTGTTTGTCTTTCTTCAAGGACGGTTATTCCAGACCCATCCCGTTAGAAGTGGCTCTGCAAATGTCCGCCAATCGAGGGCCCAGTGTTCCTCAGATCGTCAAGCTCTTGGACTGGCAGGACGAGGCTGACCAATATGTGATGGTGCTGGAGCGGCCCATGCCCAGTCAGACCTTGCGTGACTTTTTACCAAACGTCACGGGCAGCAGATATCAAGATTTGGTTCGCCTGATTATGTTCCAGACCACTTTTGCGGCGCAGACATGCTGCCAGCGAGGAGTTTTCCACCGAGATATCAAACTCGAAAACTTGATTATTAACACCGACACCTTTGAAGTTAAATTAATTGACTTCGGATGTGGGGAATTCCTCAACAGCGCGGGATACACCTCCTTTTCTGGTATGTATAATTCTCAAAGCTGCAAGGTGTGTCTCAAACTCTGGTGACGATTGAGAGCCGTTCACACAGGACTCTGAGTGAGTCCAGCTCTCATGAAGCATCATGGGATGGGATCCACTGTTGTGATTAGCATCAAATCATTTCTTGCATGATAATGGATATAGTCAATGTTGTGTTAATGGAAATGTACTCATTCTTTCCTCCAGGCACAGATTTTTACTGCCCCCCCGAGTTCTGGATAAAAGGACAATATCACGGGAAACCGGCGACAGTGTGGTCACTCGGCGTCCTCCTATTCTTAATGATGTGCGGGGATTATCCGAAGAAACGGGACCTGAATAAGATGAATCTGAACATCTGGACCAGAACTGGATTGTCTCAAGGTGAGATCTTCATGTCAGCAAAGGACAATTTTAATTCTGAATCTTATTAGACAGAACAAAACAACAGTGCAGGAGCATCTGAGCCCAGTGGCTTAATAAGTGATGGTTTTGTGATATTTGTGAAGTTTAAGCGAATAATCAGACGTCTCTCCCTTCTCTCTCCACAGAATGCTGTGATTTGATTTGCCGCTGTCTGCAGGTCAACCCAAAGAACAGGATTGAGCTAGAGAAAGTCGGTCTCCACAACTGGTTTAAGGTATTAATTACATTTAGAAGATTTTGACACTAGCTTTAATTACAATACTTTTCCAAATGTGCTGCAAATCTCATGTAGTCAGATGACTAATTTCAGTGCTGTTTTTTACTCATGTTTTTATATCAGATAAAAAGAAGGTAGTGGCGGGGTCCTGGCAGCAGCATGCGCTCCCTTCTTCGGTCCGGGACGGGACGGGCGACGGCTGCTTCTCTAGCTGTGGAGCTGAGGGGCAAAGCGGACGGGCCTTTCTCAAACAGGTACTGTACTGTGTGACATGGTGGTCCAGTGGGTTAAACCATGGAACTGATACGCAGAAGATTGCTGGTTCGATCCCAGCGGTCACCACCAGTGTGTCCTTGAGCAAAGCACTTTACTCCATGCTGCTCCAGGGGGATTGTCCCTGTAATAAGGGCACTGTAAGTTGCTTTGGATAAAAGCGTCTGCCAAATGCATAAATGTAGATGTTAATGTACTTCAAACAGGTCTGGCGACTCATCGTGGTGCAAGAATCCGTCCCTGCTCCCCTCCTGGACCTGTGAGGATACCAGCGTGCATGCACAGGGAGAGAGACGGTCTCTCGAGGAGAGGCGCTCAGCCTTTAACAGCGGCGTTGACGAGGCGCTGTGTGGGTCCTAACGCCCCAGTGTAGTGATGGGGACACTATACTGTCGTCCTTCGGATGAGACGTTAAACCGAGGTCCTGACTCTCTGTGGTCATTAAAGATCCCACGATGTCCTTCGAAAAGAGTAGGGGTGTAACCCCGGCATCCTGGCCAAATTTGCCTCCTAATCATCCCCATAGAAATATATATTTCAGTAATACTCATTACATGCAACGTGAGATATTTCAAGCCTTTATTTGTTATAATTTTGATTAGGGATGCACAATATTATCAGCACGACATCGGAATCGGCCGATAAACGCTTAAAATATAAAAATCGGCATCAGCCGATATGAAAAAATGATGCCGATATGCCTTCCCGATAACGTGTTGATGTGCGCCTGCAACAACTCACGTGTGCAAGGAGTGCTATAGCGATAAGATCACGTCAGCCGTGCGGCCATTCTTGAAGTAAAAACAAGCAAAATCATTGCATGTATGGTGATTTATATTGACAGTTTTTTAATGCTGCCTTGAATTTGTGAATGCGCGTACAGAAGGACGTGACCGTCAACGCAGAGTTGCCAGGTTTTCACAACAAAACTAGCCCAAAACAAGCACAATGGCGTCTCCCCACTCTCTCTAGCGCAGCAGCAGAAGCTCCTCCAGGTCCTAGTGCCCCCGCTGGAGTGTCATATATATTTATGGGGCGCTGTTGTTATAGTAATAAAATGAAAAGTAGAATACACAAATAAATTGAAGTTACTTCTTTTTCTGAATAAATAAAGCAGTAATGAAGTCAAATCACAAGCATGACACTTGTAAATTAAATACTTTTATATACAGTTTATTAATCTCTAATACAATTTTATGAAATGGATGATGAAAAATAATCCAAGGAGCTCTAGCTTCAAGTAAAAAATTCTACAATTATTTTAAAGACGGCATCAACTGATGCCATGCCACCCCCACTTCATGTGCACTAACATTACATCCAAAAATAAAATATTTATGTTACAACTGCATCTGTCTGGGGTGAAAAATCACTGACTTTATTATTGTTATTTTCAGAGCTTTTAATATACTCTTAATATAACAAGAACTTGATTAACATTTATTTATCTTTAACAAGCATCCTTTTAGTAAGGAGACCTCAGAAATCTGAAACCAGAATGAAACAAAAAAGCTTTTGCTCAAAATGGTGTTGTTTCCAAACAAAGGGAAATGAGTTGAAAAATATCGGCATATCGGATATCGGCAAAAATCCAATATTGTGCATCCCTAATTTTGATGGTTATAGCTTACAGCTTATGAAAACCCCAAATTAGAATATTACATGAAATCTTCTAAATAAAAAATAGGTTTAAATACAGAAATGTCTGAAAGTATAATCTTGTGCATGAATTACTGCCTCAATGCGGCGTGGCATGGATGCTCTCAGCCTGTGGCACTGCTGAGGTGTTATGAAGACCAGGATGCTTCAATAGCGGCCTTCAGCTCTTCTGCACTGTTCGAGCTCATGTCTCTCATCTTTCTCTTGGCAATGCCCATAGATTCTCTACGGGGTTCAGGTCAGTTTGCTGGCCAATCAAGGACAGTAATCCCATGGCCACTGAACCAGGTTTTGGTACTTTTGGCAGTGTGGGCAGGTGCAACATGAAGTCCGCATCTCCATAAAGCTTGTCTGCTGAAGGAAGCATGAAGTGCTCTAAAATGTCCTGGTAGGAGACGGCTGCGCTGACTCTGACTCAATAAAGCACAGTGGACCAACACCAGCCGATGACATGGCTCTCCAGACCAACACAGACTGTGGAAACTTCACACTGGACTTCAAGCGTCTTGGACTGTGTGCCTCTCCGTTCTTCCTCCAGACTCTGGGATTTGCTCTCATCAGAAGAGAGGACTGGAGCACTGAGCAACAGACCAGTTCTTTATTTCTTTAGCCCAGGTAAGACTCTTCTGACCACAAGTGAAGCCCATATAAGATGGTGGTCCAGTGGGTTAAACCATGGAACTGATACACATAAGGTTGCTGGTTCAATCCCAGCGGTCACCACCAGTGTGTCCTTGAGCAAGGCACTTTACTCCATGTTGCTCCAGGGGGATTGTCCCTGTAATAAGGGCACTGTAAGTCACTTTGGATAAAAGTGTCTGCCAAATGCATAAATGTAAATGTCCAGGATCCGTCTGCGTGTGGCTCTTGATGCAGTAACTCCAGCCTCCACTCCTTGAGAAGCTCCGCCACACATTTGAATGGCCTTTTCCTGACAATCCTCATCCCTGCACCTTTTTCTTCCACACTTTTCCCTTCCACTTAACTTTCTATCCATGTGCTTTGATACAGCACTTTGAGAACATCCGACTTGTTTTGCGATTCCCTTTTGAGGCTTTCACTCCTTGTGGAGGGTGTCAGTGATGGTTTCTGCACAGCTGTCAGGTCAGCGGTCTCTTCCCATGATTGTGAACTCTTCTGAACCAGACGGAGAGACATTTAAAGGCTCAGGAACCCTTTGCAGGTGTTTTGGATGAATCATCTGATGAGAGTGTGACACTTTGAGCCTACAATACTGAACCTTTTCACAATATTATAGTTTCTGATATTTGGGGGTTTCATAAGCTGTAAGCCATAATCATCAAAATGATAACAAATAAAGGCTTGAAATATCTCACTTTGCTTGTAATGAGACTATATATTACATTAGTTTAATCTTTTAAGTTCAATTACTGAAATAAATTAACTTTTGAACGATATTCAAATTTTTCGAGTGTCTCCTGTATACTCTATATTGGCTTTATATACACCTGTGACTGGTCATAATGTGTGTTTATGTTTATAATATATAGCCTGCACTATATGGACAGAAGTATCGGGTCATTATGCGATGGCATTACAGCCCCTGTTGGTGTAATGGTCAGGCGAGACGTGTGTGTCGGTCCAGAGTCCAGTGCTGGCGTGCTTCACTCTCTGAGATCCGGCGCTTGGCATTGATCGCTGATGTGAGGCTCGTGCTGGATTTAAACACCTGTGGTTCAGTTCAGTCTTTAACTGGACACTCTCCCAGAAGAAACACACGAGAGCAGAGATAAAGATGACATGAGTTCAGTCAGAGGTCAGAGGTCAGTGGAAGGGTCTGACATTTAAGAGTGTCCACTCGAAAGAAAAGGATACATCTTTAAAACACACATGCGCATTTCATAGAAACACATTTTGAATGCACAATTTTCAAGAAAAGTTTGGAGTTCGGAAAAAAATGTCAACGTTATTTTAAATATATATATATATTTTTTTAATTCATTCTTAAATTATCGGTACGTTTTTGAGTTTTCATGATGTGACATTTTAAAACAAGAATGAACCCAATCCTGACCTTAACCTGACCTTGTCTGATATTTCAACGAAAATACACAAATGTGAAGTGTCACAGTTTTTACTGCAAATTATACAATGACTTCAAAACACTTCAAAACAACTGCACCAACGAGCTAATCTAGGATTTGTTGATCTAGGCTTTATTTTAAATCGAGTTGTGTTGCACCACTTAACTTTAAACCCAGATTAACAAATCGGGGAAAAGAATTTAACCTAAGATTAAAACCTCCATTCACGATTCATTTTCGCCGCCATGTTGGATTCGCCATTGACAGCAACAATACTAATATTCAATTTCCTTCTTTACTGACCACCAGAAACTCTCTTTCTGACATAAGTAGCTCTTGCCAATAAAGTAAATAAACTTGTAAAATGTCAGCTGTCTTTATAAAGCGCTACGTAGAGAGACCGTTACTAATCAAGCAATGAAAACAGCGCGTGCGTAAAGTATATTTATAGTACCGATTAATGGAGTCTATTGTGGCAGTGTAATTTATGACAAAACAACCGCTCTTGACAGCACCGCCCATCCCGTTTGATCCACGAGTGGAGCGGGTATGAGAAACACGAGGCGCGGCCGCGATCACTGGCGCTCGCCTCATATTCTCCGCTGCCGTTAAATGCTAAATATACTCCTCTCTTCTTTTCTTTGTCCAACACCGAAGTGTACCGAGATGAGTGACGGATCCACATCCCAAACGTAAACTCACGTTCCACCATGACCCTCACACTCTGCTGGCTCTATTCTAGGGCTGTAATCAACCAAAGGAAATCTTGGACTGAAGTCTAAAAATCGACTAAAAATGACGTCAGGAAAAAAGGTTAAATGAATTAGCTGCGCACTGTGCACAGTACTTGATAGCCTTGTTGTCTGCCTAAATGAATTATAAATAAACATAATAAACTAGTAGGCTATTTGCAGTGTATTAAATAGTTTTTGAGCTGATTATTTTGGACTGAAATGAGTCTGACACACGAGTCTGTCGGCTCTGACAGCGTTGCATCACGTGCACCTGCGCAATATCAGCCTATGATTTCCGAAAATATAGTACTATGTTGTCAACTAGTGATATCATCACAAGAACTTTTGGGGAATATGCAACATAATTTAGACATAATTGTTTTTGTCATATGTATTATAATAACTGACAGACAGTATCATTTCAGCCGCTCTGTGCAGCTCGAACATAGGATCAGCTCAGCTTCGCGGCTGAGACACGAATAGACTATTAACTTAAAGCTTTTACTCTTAAACACAAAAGGCACGTCCACTTTAATAAAAAAGGAATATTTATTAAACAAGCCAGATCAAGAGCAGAAACGAAATAAAGTGCATAACTGAAAAATAAAGCATAGGCTCGAAACTAACAAACAGTGGGCACAGCGCATCGCACATTAGGCTCCAAATAAAAAATAAAATAATAAAGTGCCCAAATCCAATAAATAATAATAATAATAATACTAGAAATACATTTGCAGTTTGCACAATAATAAAATGGACGGGGCAACGTAACGCAGACAAGTTGGCTTACCGTCTTTAGGTGATATGACATGTTTGTCAGCTGTGATATGCAAACTGTTGCTTGCAAAATTTGCATTCGACTTTTTTCCCATTTCCAATTTTAAAAAAATGCTGCCACACTGCCGATGTCTTTGTTGACATGGTAGAAGAGGACTGACAAGGAAAACGCTCTCACAGTTAAATAAATAATATACAGCAAACTAGCCTTCTTCAATCTGTCTCTCTTCTCCAGTGGGTTGGGCTAATCCAAAAGAAGTGGAAACAAGGGGGTGTTCTGAAGACAGACTGTTACCTGTGAAACAGGGCTGCTCTGAAAACACCCCCATTAGCAATTAGTGCTTTCCACCTGATGAAATGAACGCAGCAAAACTGATTAACCCTTGATCGGCCCTTGGGGTCCAGCTGACCCCACTGGACTTTTCCTCCATTTTTAAAAAGTGTTCCCTTCATCTCAGGGCCATGGGACTCTGTGACTTTTCCTAAATAATCTATCTAAACATGCACAGAAAAATCTGGGCTTGATTTGGTTGTTCTAAAGGTGTGTAAAAAAAAAAATTACCGTTTAAGTCCCTCAGGGTCAGATTGACCCCACATTGAAAATGAATGGGAAAGTATAAAAAAATTAATGAAACTAAATCCAGTATAAATCTGAAAATTTCTACATATATATCAAGATCTCGTCCTAGAGCATAAACACAAAGTAGAACGAACTTTCTATCTCATACACACACACACACACAAACACACACGTGTGTGACTGCAACAGAGAGCATTTTATAGAAACTGGCAAATAAAATCAACAAAACTGGCATAAATCTGAAAAAATTCCATACATAAATGAAGGACAAATACTAGAGCACAAATGCAACATGGAACAATCATGTTCACTCACACACACACACACACATGCATGCACACACACACACAGGTGTCTAGGGCATTTTTTAGATTTTGTCAAATAAAAACAGTGTGAAGGGGTAGACACACACACACACAGAGAGAGAGAGAGAGAGAGAGAGAGAGAGAGAGAGAGAGAGAGAGAGAGAGAGAGAGAGAGAGAGAGAGAGAGAGAGACAATGAGAGAAAGAGAGGGAAAAGGGCAAATAAAATAAAGATGAAAGGCAGCTAAACTTTTGCACTCTGAGAAAGTTTACTGTTGATGAAAGAGCTGCAGCAGTATTTTGAAAGCACCCCACAGTTAGGGTATAAAAGTGGCTGTCTGAGTCCTGCACACAGCTCATTCTGTGGCAGCACCATGGCAAAAATAACTTCATTCTCTTTGTAAACTTTGTTCAATGCATGCGAGTGCTGCCGAATGTTCGAATATGACCAGTCATTTTTGCCGTCATCACCCGGCAGGGGCGGGTCTAGACAATTCCTCGTGGGGGGGCACAGACTCAGAGAGGGGTGGCACATTTAAATGCATGTAAACAGTGAACCAGTATAAATAGCCCTACACTGGAGGTAATAATACTGTATATTATTGATAACAAAACGTATTATAATGAGTGAAAAGGAATTCAAAATGAGCAACTTCAAATGTGATATGAAATAACTCAACAGTAGTAGAAGCACATGGGCTGTGGTAAATGCAATGCAAGCAAGATTTTTTCCATCATAGTTGTATATAGTTTTAAACAAGATGGACCAACATAATTGACAACAGTAGAACGGCTTTTGAGCTCGACAAGAAGCTGTAGCAGTGTTTATTCATATTTATATTACATTATAAATATATTATTTGTGTTTCCCACAGGATTTTGTGAGACTGTGCTGGGTAGACATTGGTCCCTCTATGGGGTCCCTCTATGCGGCGTGCTCCCCAAAAGAAAATTAGTTGGTTGCATAGAAATGAATGGTGATGGTATGGGGCACAGAAATGATAGTTCATAAATGGTAAAACATGTAGAGTATGCATTCGAACCATCAAAAATATTTAAACCTCCTCACATTATTAATCCATAATTGAGATTTAAATCCGAGTTTAAAGTTATGGAGCAACAGGATTAAAGTTAATCTATTTTAAATATAACTGTATTTGCATTATTGTAAGGGTAGGTTTAGGGTGTAGGCATTGATAAAACACATCTGGTAAGTAGTACATTTATTTATTGTTATTTTATTGTGAGATTTTGCCTCATCTCCGACCGTTGCTGTACCCCTTCTAGCCACAACTCTTCTTCTCTGCTTTTAGTGGCAGAATTACAGCGCCACACATAGATAACAGTGTTAAGTTTCTAACAGCACTTTGTGTTTTCTGTTCTTAAACCCTCGACAAAACTTAAAGGAAGCATTTGACTCAAGATCATTTTGCTATCTTATCTTATCTCGCTCTATGCTCACCTGCACTCGTAAATGCAGTGATGGACAGCTGTCTTTTACTATTTTGTAAGCTCATTTTCAATTTTCATAAAAGTAATTCCAAACATCGCGAGGCAAACGTGATCAAATTCACTTAACTTATTAACCCGCTCCACAGCGCCACCCAGTGGATGAACTGCGAGTTTTAGTGGGATTTATCATGGATTCACTGCATTTAAGGCCAGCAAATCTTGAATATTCGTGTCTAGTATGTGTCACACTATTCTTGTGTCTGTTGTGTGTGTTAGTTCAGGGAACTTTTCTGTCCTCGTGTGTATATTGTGTCACTAACCTCTGGATTGAGTTTTATCAGTGCTGATGGGTTATAGAAGCCGATGATTCTGAGTGAATCTGTTGAAAGGACTCAGGTGAGTCTGGATCCATAGGTAGGTATCTCAGGTGAGTCTGGAGCAATAGATAGGTATCTCAGGTGAGTCTGGATCCATAGGTAGGTATCTCAGGGGAGTCTGGATTCATAGGTAGGTATCTCAGGTGAGTCTGGATCCATAGGTAGGTATCTCAGGTGAGTCTGGAGCAATAGATAGGTATCTCAGGGGAGTCTGGATCCATAGGTAGGTATCTCAGGGGAGTCTGGATTCATAGGTAGGTATCTCAGGTGAGTCTGGATCCATAGGTAGGTATCTCAGGGGCGTCTGGATCTATAGGTAGGTATCTCAGGTGAGTCTGGACCAATAGGTAGGTATCTCAGGTGAGTCTGGAGCAATAGGTAGGTATCTCAGGTGAGTCTGGAGCAATAGGTAGGTATCTCAGGGGAGTCTGGATCCATAGGTAGGTATCTCAGGTGAGTCTGGACCAATAGGTAGGTATCTCAGGGGAGTCTGGATCCATAGGTAGGTATCTCAGGTGAGTCTGGACCAATAGGTAGGTATCTCAGGTGAGTCTGGATCAATAGGTAGGTATCTCAGGGGAGTCTGGATCCATAGGTAGGTATCTCAGGTGAGTCTGGACCAATAGGTAGGTATCTCAGGTGAGTCTGGATCAATAGGTAGGTATCTCAGGTGAGTCTGGAGCAATAGGTAGGTATCTCAGGGGAGTCTGGATCAATAGGTAGGTATCTCAGGTGAGTCTGGAGCAATAGGTAGGTATCTCAGGTGAGTCTGGATCAATAGGTAGGTATCTCAGGTGAGTCTGGATCCATAAGTAGGTATCTCAGGGGAGTCTGGATCCATAGTTAGGTATCTCAGGTCAGTCTAGATCAATAGGTAGGTATCTCAGGGGAGTCTGGATCAATTGGTAGGTATCAGGTGAGTCTGGATCAATAGGTAGGTATCTCAGGTGAGTCTGGAGCAATAGATAGGTATCTCAGGTGAGTCTGGATCCATAGGTAGGTATCTCAGGGGAGTCTGGATCCATAGGTAGGTATCTCAGGTGAGTCTGGAGCAATAGGTAGGTATCTCAGGTGAGTCTGGAGCAATAGGTAGGTATCTCAGGGGAGTCTGGATCCATAGGTAGGTATCTCAGGTGAGTCTGGATCCATAGTTAGGTATCTCAGGTCAGTCTAGATCAATAGGTAGGTATCTCAGGGGAGTCTGGATCAATTGGTAGGTATCAGGTGAGTCTGGATCAATAGGTAGGTATCTCAGGTGAGTCTGGAGCAATAGATAGGTATCTCAGGTGAGTCTGGATCCATAGGTAGGTATCTCAGGGGAGTCTGGATCCATAGGTAGGTATCTCAGGTGAGTCTGGAGCAATAGGTAGGTATCTCAGGTGAGTCTGGAGCAATAGGTAGGTATCTCAGGGGAGTCTGGATCCATAGGTAGGTATCTCAGGTGAGTCTGGACCAATAGGTAGGTATCTCAGGGGAGTCTGGATCCATAGGTAGGTATCTCAGGTGAGTCTGGACCAATAGGTAGGTATCTCAGGTGAGTCTGGATCCATAGGTAGGTATCTCAGGTGAGTCTGGACCAATAGGTAGGTATCTCAGGTGAGTCTGGATCAATAGGTAGGTATCTCAGGTGAGTCTGGACCAATAGGTAGGTATCTCAGGTGAGTCTGGATCAATAGGTAGGTATCTCAGGTGAGTCTAGACCAATAGGTAGGTATCTCAGGTGAGTCTGGATCAATTGGTAGGTATCTCAGGTGAGTCTGGACCAATAGGTAGGTATTTCAGGTGAGTCTGGATCAATAGGTAGGTATCTCAGGTGAGTCTGGACCAATAGGTAGGTATCTCAGGTGAGTCTGGATCAATAGGTAGGTATCTCAGGTGAGTCTAGAGCAATAGGTAGGTATCTCAGGTGAGTCTGGACCAATAGGTAGGTATCTCAGGTGAGTCTGGATCAATAGGTAGGTATCTCAGGTGAGTCTGGACCAATAGGTAGGTATTTTAGGGGAGTCTGGACCAATAGGTAGGTATCTCAGGGGAGTCTGGATCCATAGGTAGGTATCTTAGGGGAGTCTGGACCAATAGGTAGGTATCTCAGGGGAGTCTGGATCAATAGGTAGGTATCTCAGGGGAGTCTGGATCCATAGGTAGGTATCTCAGGGGAGTCTGGATCCATAGGTAGGTATCTCAGGTGAGTCTGGAGCAATAGGTAGGTATCTCAGGTGAGTCTGGATCGATAGGTAGGTATCTCAGATGAGTCTGGATCAATAGGTAGGTATCTCAGGTGATATATCGCTACACCCCTATCGCCGACTTAACCTCTGCAGCCGAAAACACAGAAAACATTAGCAATAAATTATTCACATGTTTAAACACTCCTTGCTGTTTTTTTTTTTCACAACACATTCATAATCATTACTTTTGCTGGTGCGCTGTGGCAAGCTTTGTGATTAGGCTGTGTGGCTTATTAATATACACGTGCGATTAGTCAACTGAATCACTTAAATGAACAACTACCAGTCGACTAGAAATCTTAGATCTTTAGTCGAGGGCAGCCCGACTGAACGGAGGGTTTAAATACACAGACCAACCGATGGAGCTAAAAGAGGCACAGGTGATCACAATGGGTTGCTACGGAAACAAATGATCACACATTAAGAAACTAGTGCTGTGTTCGTAATCGCCCCCTATACCCTCACTCACTATTCCCTACATTACTGCACTAATGTAGTCCACTTGTACCCCTTTTCCACCAAGGCAGTGCTAGAGCTAGTTCAGAGCCAGAGCTAGTCCCAGTTCATAGTTGGTTCGACTGAGGAGCCCTCTAAGAACCGTTTGCTTTTCCAGATGCTGAGAGCCACAACAGAGCCAGGTCTTACGTCACTGTATACGTCTCATCTTTCTCAGCAACGCTAGCGAGGCAGTGTTGCCAAGTCCGCGGTATTGGGCTACTTCATCACTGTTGCCGAGGGCTGTTTTTCATGTCCGAGGGTGGAAGCGACCCCAATTATGTGATATTTAGCCCCAGGAATGCTAATTTTAGTAGGCAACCATGCCAAAAAACACATATTTTACCCCCAAATGTGTTTTTTACCGGGGAAGCCCCCCTGAAACGCGATTGGGCTTGTTTTGAGTAGCAATTTGGGTGGTTTTGTTGTGAAAACCAGGCAACCCTGGGCTGTAGGTTTTCCGAGATGCATTGGCGCTGCGCAGACCGATCCACGTATGATATATAAAAACGCATGAGTGAATCAAAAGCATAAGGAGTCGTGTGCTCTCGCTGGACTCGTTATCATACGGCGATCGGTCTGAACAGCACCGCTGCCAACAAGCCTTCCATCAACAATGCAAACGTTGCGTTACTATTGATTCACGTGGCTTTACGATCCTACATCGGCATCAAAACACAGCGAATCCAACGCATTCATGCAGTTCGCCGTAATTCGTATAGACGGAGATTACAAACGAGCAGCAGCTGTTAGCTCCATTAGCTGCTATTTCAACAATGGCGGATCTCAAGTTTGTGTTGGTCTTGTTGACCCCGCCCCCAGCGTCTGACGTAATCGGTTCTTACTTCTAGCCCTGTTCTAGCCCAGCAATGTTTTGGTGCTACTTAAGAACCACTTTTCCTGGCTCGGAGCTGGGGCTTTGGGTGTGGAAACACAAAGAACCGATTTGAAACTAGGCTCTGGCTCCGATCTAGCCCTTGGTGGAAAAGGGGTATAGAAGCAGTGAATGAAAACGAGTGAGTGAATTCAGACACTGGGTGCTCCAGAAGGGCTGCCGCTTTTGCATAGTTTGTGCTGTTTAATAATCATTTGAAACGCAGCAAACTGGCAGCTCCAGTAGTAATGACAAGATTCATCTTGATTAACTCTGGAAACTAGCATGTATAAACCATAAATAAACACAATTTAATAACCAATTCAACAGGAATTTATACCTGTCTGATATTACACTGGATTAGCGTGGTTTGTAAAATGGATGTATAGATGATTCAGGTGACTTTCACAGTGCATTATGGGTATTCTCTAGCCGTTGAGCGTACAGCAGTTGTTCACTTGTGATTGTGGTGCATTGTGGGATAGAATGAGTGCACACGATAATAATGTCCACTATGGTTTCGGACACATTACACTCTTTATATTTTTCTCATTTACACAAAAGTTGACATGACACGTAAGAACTACACACTAAGCTTGATTTTATATTTAATCTTGTATTTATATGAGCTTTTGTTATTCATATCAGAATCTGCACAAAAGAATGTTAAATGTATACTAGGCAATGAGTGAAGGTACATTATGTGGAGAAAACGTTTATATGCCAGTTTAATGGCTTTCAGTTTTTTTTTTCTCCAGATTTTCTTGTACAGATTCAATCAGAAGATGTGAAAAGTGCAGAATATGATCCATCAGGACTGTGTTGGGATAGAGAAGGAGTTCCGGACTCTCCGAAATACTGAAGCCCGATTGAATCACGTCTGTGCACTTCAGCCCAGCAAAACAGGCGGAGTCGACTGTCTATATAAGTCAGCACTTAATAGCAATTAGTTTAAGTTTTAGTTCAGGTTTTACCCGAAAGTAAGAATTTTAACGGATTAATACTATCAGTTAAACGGTTTAAAGTAGGGCTGGGCAAAAACAAATTTATTTTTCGATTAATCGTTTTTAAAATGTGGTCGATTAAAATTCGATTCTCAAAGGCCATAAATCGATTTTTTCCCCATATTTATTTCCGCAAACATTGAACATAAGATTAACGTAAATCTAAATACTAGTCTTCTCCACTAGATGTCACCCTCTTAGTGGCCTTGCGCGATGTTACAAAGGAGCGAGAGGCGCGCCTGTCATTCATTCATTTAATGCTTAAATGGCTTTCTCCTCACTCCTTTTTTATATGGAATAACAAGTATATCACACACCAAAGAAAATCATTATTTTTTAGACATTGGTTTGAGTCTGATATATTGTTGGTTGGTCACTTGTTGAATTCGAATGGTCAGTTTTTGAGTATTGGTGAACGATACTCGGTTACTTAACGTAACCTCGGTTCTCTCTAGAAGAGGGAACGAGTATTGCGTAAGTTCCTTACGCTACGGGAAAGTATTCTTTCTTCGAGATTTCTGAAAAACCCAAAATTATCCTTAATTTTGTAACATTGTCAACGCAGTGCGGCAGCCTGGCAGACCATAGCAGGCTATTCCAGCGTGCCATTGGCTGCTCTGCTGGCAACTGCAGCAGCCTATCGGTGAGCCCGCGTGACGTGGCGACCAATGAGGGCGCTTCGCGCCCACCTGGCTTCATTTGCCTACAGGTGGGGCGTGGCCACGTGTATATAAGCAGGGCTCACGGGCTGCATATTCGGTTTTCGTAGTTCTGAAGCGTAAAAGCCCGCGGGGCGCACGGCAAGGAACGCAATACTCGTTCCCTCTTCTAGAGAGAACCGAGGTTACGTTAAGTAACCGAGTATCGTTCTCTTACGAGAGGTTCTCTCGTATTGCGTAAGTTCCTTACGCTACGGGAACATATTGTCAACGCCGTGCGCGCCTCGCATACAGCATATGTATCCCAGGGAACCGGGGACCATAACACTGCTCGGGCAGGGTGGCCGGTAAAGGAAACGGGCCACCACATATACGGACACTTCGTTTGAACTGACGGGTGGTTACAACGGGTGGTTACAACACCCTGCCTTATGAATGAGGGAACGGCACCTGCCGGTCGCCTTCAAATTCACCACACCTTGTCTCATGAATGAGGGAACGGCAAGGCCGGTCGCCTTCAAATTCACAATATCTTGTCATATGAGTGAGGTAACGGCACCGCCGGTCACCTTCAAACTCACAATAGCTCTTTTCGTAAATGAGGGAACGGTACCGCCGGTCTCCTTCAAATTTACATAAGCCTTGTACCGAACTTACTACCAGTATGTGAGCTATGTCTGCGCAGAATCACCGGGCAGAACCAACAGCCTTATTGAACTGATAACACTTTCGCCTGTAAGGCAGGAACTTCCAGATTGTAAAACCTCACGAACGTAGACGGGGAGGCCCAGCCTGCCGCCACGCAAATATCGTGGATGGAAATCCCTCTGGCCCAAGCCCACGAAGAGGCCATGCCTCTGGTGGAGTGTGCTCTGACACCTAGCGGGCACTGCAGGTGTTTGGAAGCGTATGCAGTTGCAATCGCGTCCACTATCCACCTGGACAGGGTCTGTTTCGAGGAGGCGAGACCTTTAGCGCGCCCTCCAAACGAAACAAATAGCTGCTCAGAACGCCTGAAGGCGGCGGAGCGTGTGACATAAACCCTCAATGCCCTGACAGGGCAGAGGATATTGCCACCGTCCCCCTCGTCGGATGCTGGCAGAGCCGAGAGGGAGATAATCTGCGCCCTGAAAGGAGTGCCGATCGCTTTGGGGACATAACCATGCCTCGGTCTGAGAATGACCTTAGAGTCATTAGGACCGAACTCCATACACGTCGGGCTCACTGAGAGCGCGTGTAGATCCCCCACGCGTTTCACTGAAGCCAGAGCTATCAGGAACGCGGTTTTTAGCGAAAGGAACCTTGGTTCCACAGTCCCGAGCGGTTCAAAGGGATGAGCCTTCATGGCCTCTAGGACCAAGGCCAGATCCCAAATAGGAACCGATGGGAGCCGCGGGGGATTCATCCGTCTAGCTCCTCTGAGGAAACGGATGAATAGCTCGTTCCTTCCTAGCGTGCTGCCTAGCGTCGTCTGGGCGAACGCTGCTATAGCCGCTACATACACTTTGAGCGTGGAAGGGGACCTGCCCAGTTCCAAGAGCTCCTGGAGGAAGGAGAGCACCCGCTGGACCCCACATTGCTGCGGTTCCAATCCCTTGGAAGCACACCACTCAGTGAACACCGACCACTTAGAACTATATAACCGCCTCGTCGAGGGGGCTCTAGAGTGTGAGATCGTGTTCATAACCCCTTCGGGCAGGTCAACGGGTATCCGTTGGTCACCCATACATGCAGAGACCATCGCTCTGGATGGGGATGCCAAACTGACCCTCCTGCTTGAGAGAGGAGGTCTGCTCTCAGCGGAACTGGCCAGGGGGGTGAGTGCGACAGCTTCACCAGCTCTGGGTACCAAATCTGGTTCTCCCAGCGCGGCGCTATAAGGAGCACCGGCGGCGCGTTTCCCTGATTTTCGCTATAACCTGGGTCAATAGGGAAATCGGCGGGAAAGCATACAGCGGGAGGCTGGGCCAAAGTTGGGACAGCGCATCCTCGCTTTTGGACAAGAACGTCGAGCAGCGGGCGTTCTCTTTTGTTGCAAAGAGGTCGAGCTCCGCTCTGCCGAATAGGCGCCATACCAGCTGGACTGTCTGGGGGTGCAGGGACCATTCTCCTGGGAGAATGAGGCCCCTGGACAGCTTGTCCGGGCCCACGTTGAGGTGGCCCGGAACGTGCGCCGCTCTCAGCGAGCGCAGCGAGCTGTGTGCCCACACGAGCAGGTGTTCCGTCAGATTGCCCAGACACCTGGACCTGACACCGCCCTGCCGGTTCACGTAGGACACCACCGTGGTATTGTCCGACCGGACCAACACATGGTGTCCCCGTATAAACGGGAGAAACTGCTTGAGCGCGTTCTCTACCGCTATCATCTCCAAACAGTTTATGTGTAGGAGTTTTTCTCCGCTCGACCAGAGGCCCGAGGCCGGTCTGCCCTCGAAAACGGCGCCCCAACCCGAGGTGGAGGCGTCTGTCGAGATGACTTTGCGGTGTGAGATGGCTCCCATTGTCACTCCCCGCTGGTACCAGTCGGCTACTAACCAGGGCTCTAGGGCTGCAACACAGCCCTGAGTCACTCTGATCCTGAAACCTCCGGCAGCCCAGGCTCTGTGAGGCACTCGGGCGTTTAACCAGCGTTGCAGCGGGCGCATGCGCATTAAGCCCAGCTGGAGCACAGCTGCAGCTGAGGCCATACGTCCCAGCATCCTCTGAAAAAGCTTGAGAGGTGCGATTTTGCCCGGCCGGAAGTACGCAGCCATGCGCCGAACTTGGCGCGTGCGTTGTGGTGACAGGCGGGCAGACATAGCCACAGTGTCCAGATTCAAACCCAGAAATGAGGTTGATTGCGTGGGCACTAATGAGCTCTTGGTCCAGTTGACCGTGAGCCCCAGGCTGTCCAAATGGCTGAGCAGCATTGCCCTGTGGGCGAGGAGCTCGGCCTCTGACTGCGCCAGGATGAGCCAGTCGTCCAAGTAGTTCAATATTCGCATCCCCCGGTTTCTCAGGGGAGCGAGGGCCGCACTTCGTAAATGTACGGGGTGCTAGTGACAGGCCGAACGGAAGGACGGTGTATTGATAAGCCTGGCCGTCGAAGGCGAATCGTAAGAATGGCCTGTGACGCGGCGTTATCTTGATTTGAAAATATGCGTCTTTCAAATCTAGGGAAATTAGCCAGTCTCTCGGGCGAATATGCGCGAGGATCTGCTTGGTCGTAAGCATCTTGAACGATCTCCTCAAAAGAGCTTTGTTCAGACGCCTCAGATCCAGAATCGGTCTGAGCGACCCGTCCCTTTTTGGCACGAGAAAATAACGGCTGTAAAAGCCTCACTCGCTCATAGAATGGGGAACCGGTTCTATAGCCCCTTTGCACAGCAGCGTGGCTATCTCCGCTCGAAGTAGATGTGCTACTTCTTCGCTCACTCTCGTCTCTATACGCGCACAGAAGCGCGGAGGGCGGCGAGCGAACTGCAGAGTGTAGCCGTGCTTCACTGTTTTCAGCACCCATTCTGATACACCTGGAATGGCTTCCCACGCTCTCGCGTGTGCCACACGGGATAGAACGGCCTCCGGGCTCGAAACGCCGCGCTTTGCGGGTTCGACGGCCTGTATAGGAGGGGCGGGCGCAGTGCGCGCGCTCTCTGTGCTGTGGGCCAGCCGATCGCTCGCGATGGCTGGCCGCCCTACACACTGTATCTCTGCCGCTTCGAGCAGGGAGTGGCTTGTGTGTGGCCTTACACTCGTCGTTCCGGCCACCTTGGGCGGAGAACAAATGGTGTGTGGCGCGGCGCATGGCGCCGGGGGCAGAATGTTCGCGAAAATGTGTGAGCGCGTTTGAGCGGGCACAACTCTTACGCGTGGAACATGACCGGTTAAGAGTGGCTGTGTGACAGCGCGTGTGGTGATTAGGCGTGGGCGCAAATAAGCGGACACGTGACCTAACTCTAGCACTCGAGCGGCCGGTGGCCGCTTTATGTGAGTGAGAGACACGGGATTTGTGGTGCTTGGGTGCAGGGGTGAACACAAAAGTGGGCACGTTTACTGCATTTGAAAACACATACGGCGTGAGCCGTGCAACCAGAAAAAAAGGCAACTTCGTGATTTCTCTGGTTCGTCATAAAAACGGCGGTTGTAGACAGGCGAGAGGGCAGTTTTGCCGGCTCGTTTGCTGCGTGAGAGCCATCTGCAGCAGCCACAGGAGTGGGGGCTGACAGGAAGAAGAGTTTTGACGGTGGTCCGACCACGGCGGGACTTAACCGTCGCTTCCCCCCTCTGCTAGGAGGACTTTGGAGGGGCTACAGTTGGAAACAGGCGAGAGGGCGAGTTCGCCGGCTCGTAGGCTGCGTGGAAAACATCTGCAGTAGCCACAGGAGTGGGGACTGACAGGAAAAACAGAGTTTTAACGGTGGTCCGGCCGCAGCGGGACTTAACCGTCTTTTCTCTCCTTATGTATAGACGTCCAAAAATACTCGAGCACCACGTGGTGCGAGTTAGCTTTCTGTATGTAAGAAAAGCTGGCCGCGAGCCCGGGGAAGCGGACAGTAAAACATTTTTATCTGCCGCGAGAGCTGGGCTCGAACTCGGGTCTCCGGCGTTTCAGCCGCTGATTTTGCCACTGTGCTACCGGGAGGGACACAATAGCGTTCAGTTAGCGCGAGCATACAGCAGTACGTCCTCGTGCTTGTTGGCAGTCGTGCGTGCATAAAAGACAGGCTCGTTACTGCAATAGTAATATTTCCAGCCACCTGAACTGGAGAGGGGGCTGAGAAATGCTAGAGAATGGCGGTTCGTCCGGCCACAGCGGGGCGAAAACACCCTCTGTTAATTTCCCGGTGAGTGCGGCGCGCGCACGTGCTGAACGTGCTCGTGACCGAGCGCACTCACATTCCTTGTGAACGGCGCAATCTGCGCGGTCCAAGAGGGGGGAGTGCGGGTTCGTTGGAGAGCATATGTCAGCGTCATGTCTTATGACGGCGTATGTTTGCTGGCGTGCGTGTCTTAACAGGCTCGTGTACAGCAATATGAACAATTCCAGTCGCCTGAACTCATGAGGGGACTGAAAAATGTGCGCGAGGGTGGAACAGCTCTCTTGTAACGTAAAGAGAGCTGCAGGACCGTGCATTTCTGCCATCCCTTGTATATAAGCGGCGCATCAGCGCGGCATGAACAGAGGGGGGGAGGAGGCTCGCTCCGAGACCGTTCATTTCTACCATCCCTTGCAAGCGGCGCGGTGGCGCGGCTTGAACAGAGGGGGAGGAGGCTCGCTCCGAGACCGTTCATTCCTACCATCCCTTGTAAGCGGCGCGGTGGCGCGGCTTGAATAGAGGGGGAGAAGGCTCGCTCCGAGACCGTTCATTCCTACCATCCCTTGTAAGCGGCGCGGCTTGAACAGAGGGGGAGGAGGCTCGCTCCGAGACCGTTCATTTCAACCATCTCTTGTAAGCGGCGCGGTGGCGCGGCTTGAATAGAGGGGGGGAACAGCGGAGTGATGTCGTCATAAAACTGCTCGAGTCGAGCCCGCAGGGTCGACATAGAGAGTTCCTCACACTCGGGGCATTCGCCCGCGAGGAGGCGGCGGCGGCGTGGTCACGGCCCAGGCAGAGAGCGCAGATCACGTGGCGGTCCCCGGAGCTGAGCTGCGCGTGACACGAGCCGCAGGTGGAACGAGACATTTGTATCAACGCTCGGCTCTTTTTGTGAAAAAGTGTGACGCAGCGGCGACAACACTTTTGAGCGTAAAGGATATGGGCTGCCGGATAGCAGAGCAGGCACGGATGGCTGAAGGTGGCGCGATGCTGCCGGCTTCTTCAGGCGCTGTCCTCTGCTTGCTCGTCTGCACGTTCAACGGCGGCGGGTTCCAGATCCAGCGATGCGAAGGGCTTCGCTGAAGAAAAGAAAATCGAATATGCAGCCCGTGAGCCCTGCTTATATACACGTGGCCACGCCCCACCTGTAGGCAAATGAAGCCAGGTGGGCGCGAAGCGCCCTCATTGGTCGCCACGTCACGCGGGCTCACCGATAGGCTGCTGCAGTTGCCAGCAGAGCAGCCAATGGCACGCTGGAATAGCCTGCTATGGTCTGCCAGGCTGCCGCACTGCGTTGACAATGTTACAAAATTAAGGATAATTTTGGGTTTTTCAGAAATCTCGAAGAAAGAATACTTTCCCGTAGCGTAAGGAACTTACGCAATACGAGAGAACCTCTCGTAAGAGAACTATGTCTTAAATTTATGTGTCATATTTCTGTTAAAGAATATTGTATTGTCCTGAACTCTATTTCTGCCAAAATTCTATCTCTATTCAGGAATCAGGGTACTTGGTGTAACACTGTAGGGAGTAAAGTCTCTAAACATTTGTTTTTAGATAAAATTGATTTAATTAATGATAAATGCAGTAACCAATCGATTAGATCTCTTTTTGTTAATATCTCCTCTCCTCCATCTAAATTTGTTTGGGTTAATATGTTTCCTTCATTTGAGTGGGAACATCTTTGGGGTGTTCTTAATCGGTATTGTGTAACAAATAAAACCAGGGAAGTGTCATTTAAAATTGCTCATAGAATATATCCTGTGAAAGAAACATTAGAGCGTTTTCGTCTGGATATTGATTACAATTGCTCTTTTTGTAATTGTGAAAAAGAATCTATTGTGCATTTATTTTTTGAATGTGCCTGTTCATCTTTCTTTTGGTATGAGATGTCACAATTTCTAAGTGCTAAAATGAATTGCAACCTAGTCTTAAATTTGTCCTCTGTTTTACTTCAAATCAAAATCAAAATCAAATCACTTTATTGTCACACAGCTATATACACAAGTGCAACAGCAGGTGAAATTCTTGGTGCAGTTCCGAGCAACATAGCAGTCACGACATGACATGTACAACATTTAAGCAACAACAGATTACACATCTGATGCGCACACAATTACTCACAGCACAGTAAACTCTACAATAAACAATAAATAATTTACACAATGTGAGTGTAGTTCTCACAGCTCTAAACAATATACACATACTTACAATATACATATACTTTAAACAATGTACACTAAACATACATTAAACAATATACATTAAGCTATAATAATAATAATAATATACAATGTACAGTATACATTATTATTCACAGTAGAGATCCAATTATGTACAATAGGTGCTATATGATAAATGATAAATAATAAATGATACATAAATGTGTATGTAATGTGTGTGTATCTACAGTGGGTTGTGCGGAGTGATATTCTGTCCAGTGTGTGTTATGATCCTGATGGATCAGGAGTTAAGTAGTCTGATTGCTTGTGGGAAGAAGCTGTTCTGAAGTCGGCTGGTGCGTGTTCTGATGCTGCGGTACCGTCTGCCTGATGGCAGCAGTGAGAGCAGCCCATGGTTCGGGTGGCTAGAGTCTCTCTCAAGCTGAGGCTGAGGAGGTTTGGAATGAGCCGCCACATCCTCACACGCTTCTACAGCAGCACCATCGAGAGCCTGCTGACTGGCTGCATCACCACCTGGTACGGCAACAGTACCGCCCGCAACCGCAAAGCCCTGCAAAGGGTAGTGCGCACGGCCAGCTGCATCATCGGAGGTGAGCTTCCCTCCCTCCAGGACATTTACGCCAGGCGGTGTGTGAAGAGAGCTCAGAGGATCATCAGAGACTCTAGCCACCCGAGCCATGGGCTGCTCTCATTCACATGAATTTGACTTTTCCAAAAGAATGATATATATTGTTGATTTGTTTTTGTTAATGGGAAAATTTTTCATTCATCAATCTAAATGGAATAACTCGAAACCCAATTTTGCTCATTTTCAAACAGTCTTTAAAGGTTATTTAGAATCTATAAAGTTTTCAAAAAACCGAAAAGCCCAAAAAACTGTATTTGCTAAATGAATTTAACATGTTTGTGATGCCCTTTTAATTTTGTTTTGATTTTGTTTTTTTACTCTATTGTTCTTTCACTGTATACTTGAAAATGTGTAAATGTGTGGAATTGTGTTGCTATTGAATTCTGTAATTTTGAATGTATAATAAAAAAAATAAAAAAAATAATGCTTAAATGGCGGCTTCCGGTGCGTTGTTGACGTTTGTAATGCTGAGGTGAAATGCTACAAATCTGCAGAACCATTTGATGACGAGACATCACCCAGACGTTGCAACACTCCCACAGCCGAGCACACAACCGCTAAAAATAGATCACATACATGCGAATGCTTGCCTTGCATTATGATCATTAAACTTGAGCGTTTACTTACACACATACGTTAGCCATTATAGACATATTCAAATCTACTGAGTCAATAGACAGCGCAGGACCAATAATTCAAAACTAATAGCTTATATTATAAACAGATTTCCTCAAATAAAAGTTAGTCCGCACGGCAACTACTTGTGTCCAGGGATGAACGCGCTTCTCGTGTATGAAAATTCTCGTGTATTCTCGTGTATCTTTAACCTGTCCCTCTCCCTGTCCGTGGTCCCCACATGCTTCAAAACGTCCACCATTGTGCCTGTACCGAAGCAATCAAAAACCACCTGCTTAAACGACTGGCGTCCTGTTGCTCTGACCCCCATCATCAGCAAATGCTTTGAGAGAATAATCAGAAACCACATCTGCTCTGTCCTCCCCCCCTCACTGGACCCACTGCAGTTTGCATACCGCAAAAACCGCTCCACTGATGATGCCATTTCATCTACAATTCACACTGCTCTCTCCCACCTGGAAAAGAGGAACACGTATGTGAGAATGCTGTTTGTAGACTACAGCTCAGCATTCAACACCATTGTGCCCTCCATACTTGACATGAAACTCCGGGCTCTAGGCTTAAACAGCTTGTTTTGCAGCTGGATCCTGGACTTCCTGTCAAACAGACGGTGGGTCCAGGTGGTCAGAATGGGCAGTAACATCTCCTCATCACTGACTCTCAACACTGGAGCCCCTCAGGGCTGTGTTCTCAGCCCACTCCTGTACTCCTTGTACACACATGACTGTGTGGCAACCCACAGCTCCAACACCATCATCAAGTTTGCTGACGATACGACGGTGGTAGGTCTCATCACTGACAATGATGAAACGGCCTACAGAGAGGAGGTGCACACTCTGACACGGTGGTGTCAGGAGCACAACCTCTCCCTCAACGTCAGCAAGACCAAGGAGCTGGTGGTCGACTTCAGGAGGAATGAGAGAGAACACCGCCCCATCACCATCGATGGAGCACAGGTGGAGAGAGTCTGCAGCTTCAAGTTCCTCGGTGTCCACATCACAGAGGAACTCTCATACCGAGGCCGTTGTGAAGAAGGCTCATCAGCGCCTTTTCTTCTTGCGACGGCTGAGGAGGTTTGGAATGAGCCGCCACATCCTCACACGCTTCTACAGCAGCACCATCGAGAGCCTGCTGACTGGCTGCATCACCACCTGGTACGGCAACAGTACCGCCCGCAACCGCAAAGCCCTGCAAAGGGTAGTGCGCACGGCCAGCTGCATCATCGGAGGTGAGCTTCCCTCCCTCCAGGACATTTACGCCAGGCGGTGTGTGAAGAGAGCTCAGAGGATCATCAGAGACTCTAGCCACCCGAGCCATGGGCTGCTCTCACTGCTGCCATCAGGCAGACGGTACCGCAGCATCAGAACACGCACCAGCCGACTCCAGAACAGCTTCTTCCCACAAGCAATCAGACTACTTAACTCCTGATCCATCAGGATCATAACACACACTGGACAGAATATCACTCAGCACAACCCACTGTAGATACACACACATTATATACACATTTATTTATCATATAGCACCTATTGTACATTGATCTCTACTGTGAATAATATTGTATACTCTACATTGTATATTATTATTATTATAGCTTAATGTATACTGTTTAATGTATGTATAGTGTATATTGTTTAAAGTATATGTATATTGTAAGTATGTGTATATTGTTTAAAGCTGTGAGAACTACACTCACATTGTGTAAATTATTTATTGTAGTGTATACTGTGCTGTGAGTAATTGTGGGCACATCAGATGTGTAATCTGATGCTGCTTTAAATGTTGTACATGTCATGTCATGACTGCTATGTTGCTCGGAACTGCACCTAAGAATTTCACCAACTGTTGCACTTGTGTATATGGCTGTGTGACAATAAAGTGATTTGATTTGATTTGAAAAGTAACGAGTGGTGCAGAGGGAGGCTCGGACGCCGGGGGCTCCGTCTCATCCCCCATCGGAGAGATGACCGAGCGGCGCATCCCGCAAAGAAAGCACCCATTCCCAGTTACGACCTCAATCCTCGAAAGGCTTCTTAAGGCACTACGATTGACCCAAATTACAGACGGTTTCGCCGGCGCGTTTCCGAGATTTAGCCTTTTAAAGTTTCAACTCGTTCAATCCGGGCACGAATCAAAGCTCAGACGCCTCCATAAAAATGGACGGAGTGAGAATGACGGGCAGCAAAATCCCAAGAAAAGCTTGTCGTGTACTGAAAATCATCCAATATCCTTTTAATGTTTTAGAATAAATATATCAAAATATCCATAAAGACAAAATTGTATAAAATACTGCTCAGATACAGTTTTTAGAATAAAGTTGCATCAAAATTGTATTGTTTTTAAAAGATAGTGATGGGTTCTGTTTTAATGTACCTGAGTGTACTTAAAATTTAAAAATATATATTTTTAATTTCCCACTTGTAAACCTGTTCACTGTTCTTTTTTATAAATATAGTATTTGTATTAAATCTATATTCATTGAGTTGAATCAAGAATCGAAATAGAGAATCGAAATCGAATCGAATTGGAACATCTGAATCGATACCCAGCCCTAGTTTAAAGGGCTTTTTATTTTTTAAGGTTCTTTTTAGTTTTTTTACTGCATGGTCATGGGCGTCAGAAGCAAAAAGAAATGTGGGTGGGTCCTCTAAGAAAAATGTTACTGGAGTAGATGCCATTTACATTAAATACAAATATACGGCCTTGTTTGCTAAACGTCTGGTTGGACAAGACAAAATTACGGAAATCACCACATCATTGAGATCAGCAATAGTGTAGGGGTCAGACGCATGGCATCAAGTTTTGACGCAAATCAACCCGAGTTTCGAATCCGCCTTTTTGCCGAACTCACTCTACTCCCTTTTCCCATCACATATCAGAACGGAAAGGCATTTATTTTCAATAAAAATGAAGAAAATATTAGAAAAGTGGAAATAAAGCATCTAACATGTGTTTAATAATAAGTGTTTATCGGTTAGGGGTGAACAGACGTGCTGAATTAGAGACGATAAAAGTGAGTGGGTCCAATATCATTGATCGTATAAAGTGGGTGGGTCTTGTCCCGCCCACACACAATGGTTCTGACGCCCATGTGCATGGTTAATGGAAAAATATGCTGTATTTGTTCACTCACGGGGCGCGTCAACACGTGCAACCACACGTGCTTACACAGACATATTTTGCAAAATGAAGCAAATGGAAAAGAAGTAGGCCAACTGTGTGGGACCATTTCGACAGAAAGGGCGATGAAGAAACTTGCAAAATATGCAACACCGTATTAAAATACAGCAGCAGCAGCACAAGCTCCTGACTGGTGCAAAGCAAATGAATGGCGCTTCCCAAGGCTGGCCGCTCTAGCGAGGCGTTATCTCTGTATTCCCGGGGCATCAGTGCATCTGAGAGGGTGTTTTCTACCGTAGGTCTAACTGTCAACAGGCTGCGCTCCAGACTAACCCACAGCACTTAGACATGTTACTTTAAATAAAAAATAAAAAAAACAGTCAAGCTGTGGATTGAGGTAGGCCTGCTATTTTTATTTGACGAAAAAAACTATTCTGGTTCTTCAAAGCTTCAAACAGATTCAGTGTATTTTTGTTTTGTCATCTTAATTTGTTAATTATTTAAGTGAAAAATATTTAGTGTAGGGCGATTTATTTTATGCTTTTTATTTGTATTATTTTATTCAGTTTTTCTCTGTTGTCAGAAACGCTGCTGTGATAATGTGAATCCAGTGTCCTGTATGCTGCGATTTGCACGGTAAAATAAACTCGTTTTAACGGGTCACAGACACTCGTCAATTGTATTTTTATTTAATGCCAATTCAATATCATAATCTTATCAGTTAACGGTTAATATTCGGATAATGAGTGGCGGTTGTCGGTAACGCCAGTCTCTCATGAACGCGCAGACGACAGTTAGAGAAAACAGTTTATAAAGTTTTAAATATGGATATTTGGATCACCACTTTGCTTCAGAAAGCCTTTATTAACCCTCCAGAGCCGTGTGGAGCAGTTATATGATGGATAGATGCACTTTTATGATGGCTAGATGCACTTTTATGATGGATGGATGCACTTTTATGATGGATAGGTGCACTTTTATGATAGATGGATGCACTTTTATGATGGCTAGATGCACTTTTATGATGGATGGATGCACTTTTATGATGGATAGGTGCACTTTTATGATAGATGGATGCACTTTTATGATGGATAGATGCACTTTTATGATGGCTAGATGCACTTTTATGATGGATGGATGCACTTTTATGATGGATGGATGCACTTTTATGATGGATAGATGCACTTTTATGATGGATAGATGCACTTTTACAATAGACAGATGCACTTTTATGATGGATGGATGCACTTTTATGATGGATGGATGCACTTTTACAATAGACAGATGCACTTTTATGATGAATGGATGCACTTTTATGATGAATGGATGCACTTTTATGATGGATAGATGCACTTTTATGATGGCTAGATGCACTTTTATGATGGATGGATGCACTTTTATGATGGATAGATGCACTTTTATGATGGCTAGATGCACTTTTATGATGGATGGATGCACTTTTATGATGGATAGATGCACTTTTATGATGGATAGATGCACTTTTATGAAGGATAGATGCACTTTTATGATGAATGGATGCACTTTTATGATGGATAGATGCACTTTTATGATGGATAGATGCACTTTTATGATGAATGGATGCACTTTTATGATGGAGAGATGCACTTTTATGATGGCTAGATGCACTTTTATGATGAATGGATGCACTTTTATGATGGATGGGTGCACTTTTATGATGGATGGATGCTCTTTTATGATGGATGGATGCTCTTTTATGATGGATAGATGCACTTTTTTATGATGGATGGATGCACTTTTATGATGGATAGATGCACTTTTATGATGGATAGATGCACTTTTATGATGGATAGATGCACTTTTATATTATGGATGGATGCACTTTTATGATGATAGATGAACTTTTATGATGGATGGATGCACTTTTATATTATGGATAGATGCACTTTTATGATGGATAGATGCACTTTTATGATGGATAGATGCACTTTTATATTATGGATAGATGCACTTTTGTGATGGATAGATGCACTTTTATGATGGATGGATGCACTTTTATGATGGATGGATGGATGCACTTTTATGATGGATAGATGCACTTTTATGATGATAGATGCACTTTTATGATGGATAGATGCACTTTTATGATGATAGATGCACTTTTATTATGGATGGATGCACTTTTATGATGGATGGATGCTCTTTTATGATGGATAGATGCACTTTTATGATGATAGATGCACTTTTATGATGGATAGATGCACTTTTATGATGATAGATGCACTTTTATTATGGATGGATGCACTTTTATGATGGATGGATGCTCTTTTATGATGGATAGATGCACTTTTTTATGATGGATGGATGCACTTTTATGATGGATAGATGCACTTTTATGATGATAGATGCACTTTTATGATGGATAGATGCACTTTTTTATGATGATGGATGCACTTTTATGATGGATAGATGCACTTTTATGATGGATGGATGCACTTTTATGATGGATAGATGCACTTTTATATGATGATAGATGCACTTTTATGATGGATGGATGCACTTTTATGATGGATGGATAGATGCACTTTTATATGATGGATAGATGCACTTTTATGATGGATGGATGCACTTTTATATGATGGATAGATGCACTTTTATGATGGATAGATGCACTTTTATATGATGGATAGATGCACTTTTATGATGGATGGATGCACTTTTATGATGGATGGATAGATGCACTTTTATGTGATGGATAGATGCACTTTTATGATGGATGGATGCACTTTTATATGATGGATAGATGCACTTTTATGATGGATGGATGTACTTTTATGATGGATGGAAAGATGCACTTTTATATGATGGATAGATGCACTTTTATGATGGATGGATGCACTTTTATATGATGGATAGATGCACCTTTATGATGGATGGATGCACTTTTATGATGGATGGATAGATGCACTTTTATATGATGGATAGATGCACTTTTAGATTAGATTAGATTAGATTCAACTTTATTGTCATTACACAAGTACAAGTACAAGGCAACGAAATGCAGTTTAGGTCTAACCAGAAGTGCAATAGCAGCAAGTGCAGGATATATACAATGGTTGCGTAAGTGCTGGGCATAAAAATGTACTGAATATATATAAATATGTATAAGTAGAGAGATGGTTATTACTATAAACAGAACTGAATTTACAGATGAATATATACAGTGAATAAATATAAATATACAGATGGCTATTACTATAAACAGAATGTAAAAAGAATGTACAGGTGAATATGTACTATGAATATAATATACAGATGGCTATTACTATAAACAGAATTTTACAGATAGAGGTATATAATAATATGTTAGGCTAATATGAGGAATATAGCAGTGGATTAGGGTAGCGCAATAAATTATGGACAGAGCTATCCGAAAGAAAGTGTAAAAGTGCAGTGGAAAGTGGTTGCATATTACAGTTAGAAGTACGGTGCAAAATGCAAATGTAAACATGGTTACTATAAATACAGTCGGCAGTGCAAATGAGCATATTCCAGTTAAGATATGGTGGTGCAAAATGCATAAGTAAACAGTTGTTACTGTAATAAACAGTCGGTAGTGCAAATAACAAAGTGAATGTAGGTGTGAGGTAGGAGAGTTTGCAGTTTATGAGGGAAGTGGATCAACGGGGGTTTGAGTTCAGTAAAGAGACAGCTCTGGGGAAAAAACTGTTCTTTAGTCTGCTGGTCCTGGTCCGGAGGATCCTGAAACGCCTGCCGGAGGGCAGGAGAGAAAACAGTCTGTGGGCTGGGTGAGAGGAGTCCTTGAGGATGCTGCGAGCTCGGTGCAGACAGCGTTTCCTCTGGATGTGCTCGATGGCAGGTAGTGGAGTCCCTGTGATGCGCTGGGCAGTTTTCACCACCCGCTGCAGTGCCTTGCGCTCCGCAACAGAGCAGCTCCCATACCATACTGCCACACAGTTGGTCAGGATGCTTTCTATTGCGCAGCGGTAGAAGTTCACCAGGATAGCCGAGGAGAGCTGATTCTTCCTCAGTGTCCTCAGGAAGAAGAGGCGCTGGTGAGCCTTCTTGACCAGGCTGGAGGTGTTGGTCGTCCACGACATGTCCGCCGAGATGTGGATCCCCAGGAACTTGAAACTGGAGACACGCTCAACAGCCATTCCATTGATGTGGATGGTGTCGTGTGCCTCTTGACTCCTTCCTGAAGTCCACGATGAGCTCCTTCGTTTTGGTGGTGTTGAGGAGCAGGTTATTATCAGTGCACCATGTGGCCAGGTGCTGGATCTCCTCCCTGTAGGCAGTCTCATCGTTGTTGCTGATGAGACCAATCACCGTAGTGTCGTCCGCAAACTTGACGATGGAATTAGTTCCATACACAGGCTTGCAGTCGGAGGTGAAGAGGGAGTAGAGAAACGGACTTAGCACACAGCCCTGTGGTACACCAGTGTTGAGTGTGATGGACGTGGAGCAGGTGGATCCTGATCGAACATTCTGTGGTCTGTCAGTTAGGAAGTCCAAAATCCAGTTACACATTGAAGTGTTGATGCCCAGGTCTCCAAGTTTGGCAATTAACTTGGATGGGATGACAGTGTTGAATGCTGAGCTGAAGTCAACAAACAGCATGCGTGCATAGGTGTTTTTACTGTCCAGATGGGTGAGCACAGAGTGCAGTGCCATGGAAACTGCATCCTCTGTGCTCCTATTGCTGCGATAGGCAAACTGGTGTGAGTCCAATGTGGATGGTATAGAGTCTTTTAGGTGTTCCAGGACCAGCCGCTCAAAGCACTTCATAATGATGGGTGTGAGTGCTACAGGGCGGTAGTCATTAGGGCACCTCGGGCTGGAGTGTTTCGGCACTGGCACAATGGAAGTGCGTTTAAAGCATGATGGTACAGCTGCTTGGGCGAGAGACAGGTTGAAAATGTCTGTAAAAACCCCAGCGAGCTGCTCCGCACATGCCCTGAGAACACGACCAGGGATGTTGTCTGGTCCAGCAGCCTTGTGCGCGCTGATCCGGCTCAGTGCCTTGCAGACATCTGTGGAGGAGAGTGTGATTGGCGGGTGGTCATCTGAGGGTTTGAGCTTGGTGGCAGTTTCTCTGTTGTCTCTTTCAAAACGAGCATAAAAGTAATTTAGCTCGTTCAGGAAGTTGACATCAGTGGCTGCGGGGGTGGAGTGGGTGGGTTTATAATCACTGATGGCCTGAATGCCATGCCACATGCGTCGAGGGTCAGAGTTGGAAAAGTGTCCCTCTATCTTTAGCTTGTAGCAGTGCTTGGCCTTTTTGATGCCCCTCTTCAGGTTTGCTCTGGATGCGCTGTAGGCTTGTGCATCTCCTGATCTGAAGGCAGTGTTGCGTGACTTCAGCAGGAGTCGCACTTCCCTGTTCATCCAAGGCTTCTGATTTGGGTATGTGGTGATCTGTTTCTGGGTTGTAACACTGTCAATGGTGGTATTGATATGATCCAATACTGAGGAGGTGTAAGAGTTAATGTCCGTGTGAGCGCCACTGGTGGCTTGAGAAGCAAACATACTCCAGTCTGTGTTTAGAAACCTTTCCTGGAGTGTGGAGTCTGCCCCCGCAGGCCACACCTTGATTGTCTTCACTGATGGCTTCACACGGTTGATGAGGGGTGCATATTTGGGGCTGAGGAACAAAGAGATGTGGTCTGACTGTCCCAGGTGGGGGAGGGGTGTTGCAACGTAAGCTCCCGCCATGTTTGTGTAAACATGGTCTAAGGTTTTGTTTCCTCTGGTGTGGCAGGAAACATGCTGGTGAAACTTGGGTAGCACTGACTTTAAGTTTGAGTGATTAAAGTCACCTGCAACAATAAACGCAGCTTCAGGGTGATCAGTCTGTTGTTTACTGATGGCTGCGTGAAGTTCTTTCATAGCAAGCTTAGCATCAGCATCGGGTGGAATATAAGCAGCAGTTATAATGGTGGAAGTGAACTCCCGCGGTAGATAAAACGGTCTACATTTAACCATGAGAAACTCCAGGTTAGCTGAACAATGACTCCCAACAATAGCAGAGTTTGTGCACCAAGCTTTGTTAATATAAATGCACAATCCACCACCTCTTGTCTTCCCGGAGCCATCTAATGTTCTGTCTGCCCGGAGTGTGTGGCGTCCCGCTAGCTCGATAGCGGTGTCCGGTATTCCGCTGTTTAACCAGGTTTCAGTGAAGATTAGGACGTTACAGTTCAAAAGTCTCTTACTGTGTGTGATGCTGAGTCGAATCTCCTCCATTTTGTTCACTAGCGATCGTACATTAGCAAGGAAAATGCTGGGTAAAGAGAGCCGATGAGGAGAACGCGTTAGCTTAACCCGCAATCCTCCACGCTTCCCCCGCCTTTGTTTACGATCTCGCCGCCGTCTGGGTGCACTTCCGCCCGGCCGGGATGAGCGCATCGCCTCGGGCATCCTAGCGATCTCAGGAAGGAGTCGAAGATTGTCCATAAAACTGTCGGAAATTCGCAAACCAATATCCAAAAGCTCAGCGCGGGTGTACGATGTAAAGGCACAACTGTTCTGCACGAACAGACCCGAGATGAGCAAGAAAAATACCGCAAAATTGCAGAATCTGGAGAGACGCTGAGCCTCGCGATCTACTCGCGCCGCCATCTTGGTCAATGAATAATAAATGCAATTTTATGATGGATGGATGCACTTTTATGTGATGGATAGATGCACTTTTATGATGGATAGATGCTCTTTTATGATGGATGGATAGATGCACTTTTATGATGGATGGATGCACTTTTATGATGGATAGATGCACTTTTATGATGGATGGATGCACTTTTATGATGGATGGATAGATGCACTTTTATATGATGGATAGATGCACTTTTATATGATGGATAGATGCACTTTTACGATGGATGGATGCACTTTTATGATGGATGGATGCACTTTTATGATGGATAGATGCACTTTTATGATGAATGGATGCACTTTTATGATGGATAGATGCTCTTTTATATGATGGATAGATGCACTTTTATGATGAATGGATGCACTTTTATGATGAATGGATGCACTTTTATGATGGATAGATGCACTTTTATATGATGGATAGATGCACTTTTACGATGGATGGATGCACTTTTATGATGGATGGATGCACTTTTATGATGGATGGATGCACTTTTATGATGGATAGATGCACTTTTATGATGGATAGATGCACTTTTATGATTTTACTTTCCCTGCCTGTGGCCGGAGAGGATCATGGGACAGGCTCCAGTGACCTCACAACCCTAAAGAGAAAACATTTTGATCATTCAGAAATAACATTTTCAAAATGATAGAATGAGATGTTCCTCTAACGTTCACATAAACCAAGAAACAACGTTCTTAATACATTAAAAAACTGGACGTTTTGAATGTTTAAAATGTATAACATTTTCATAACTTAATGGGAAAGTTAGCAAATCATTGTCAGAACATATTTGTGTCCGCTGGGCTTTCTGGGGCTTGAGAGGGGCAGTTGTGGAGCTGTCAATGGAGGGACAGAAATCTCTCAGAGTTCATTAGAAACATCTTCATTTGTGCTCCGATGAGCGAATGTCTGATGTGAGTAATTCATGTCATCATTTTCATTTTTGGGTTAAACTAAGCCTTTCATTTTTCAGTTGAAATGGCTGATAGTTTAGTATTAGCAGCATAAATTCATTAGGAGACCAAATGAACCCCTAATAACAAAATATCAGTCACACTTTACAATAAGGTTGTATTAGTTAACATTAGTTAGTGCATTAGTTAACATGAACTACTCATGAACAACACCTCTGTTCAGCATTAGCTCATCTTTGTTAACGTTAGCTCATAAAAATCCAGCTGTTCATGGTTTGTTCATGTTAGTTCACAGTGCATTAACTAATGTTAACAAGATTTAAATAATGCTTTAGTAAATGTTGAAATTAACAAAGATAAATAAATGCTTTATAAGTGCAGTTCATTATTAGTTCATGTTAGCTAATGAACCTTATTGTAAAGTGTTACCAAAATATCATATCAGAGCACCAAGAGAGAAGAGAAGGTCCATCATAGAGAAGAGTTTATTACTATAATGTAACGTTACTTGGATGATAAATCATAAGTTTTGATCAAAAGCCATATCAAAGACTTCATATTTACTGTAGAGCAAATGATTGCCGTGACATTAATGTCATTTCCTGTAAAGGGTCAATCAAGAATCAATAAAAACAACAACATAAGACTCTGAGAGTTTGAACAGAGTCCCATATGGACACAGGACGCCCTAGCAACCACATAGAAACCCCCTAGCAACACTGAGAGGCCCAACTGTCTGTTCGTCTATATTAAAAAAGACCTCAAGCCAGCAGTAAGTTTATCTTTCAAGATGTAAATCTAGTTACACATTATATTCTTACTGTCTCTGCTATAGTTCCCGTGATCGGATCTTCTTATTGGTTTTATTTTATTTAGTCGATGTCAAATAAATGATGAAAGTGGAGAATCCGCGCGCAACTCAAAGTTACGGTACGCGACGCAGGTAAAAATAGACGATGAGAAGCGTTGTGGAAAATAAAATGATATATAAATAATGGGAAAACTGTCCATTTGTTTGTGAATTGACCGTAGCCGAGGTCCGGACCTCTGTATTTCTCCGAGGTGGAGGCATATATAATAAAGCTTGAGAAATAATCGCCTAATATAGTTTAAACTCCGCACCAATATCTTCAATACATTTCATATTTGACAGCTGTTTTAGCACAGAACTGGAAAAATAATCAGGCAAACTAATAAACTTGTGTCTAATTTCACCGTTTTGAACAGAAAATAATCCTATAATTGAATACTTGCACTATTTTCGAGTAATTGCTCCATAAACCGCCAGGAAACAGCGGAGAGAAGGAGTAACGTTACACTAGTGATGTTTACTTTAGTACTTCACCAAAACCACAGAAGAATCGTGTAAAACACAGTAAACCTGGAGATTATTACTTGTGACATTAGAACTAAATATATGGATGAAAACATGTATAGCCTACAACTAAATTAACGGTTTTCTCATTTCACTAAACATTTTCATTCAAATTCGTGAATATTGTTATTAAACATGGAGGTTTATTTTCATTAAATGGCTTCTTTCTGTTATTGTAGGCTCATTTTGTAAATGTAAGAAACTAGTTTAGAGGCGCGGAAGCCCCGCCCACCGCGCAGAATGGACCAATCACAGGACCTTCTCTGGAATTCCATTGTGCTACTGTGACGTCACAGTAGCAGGGATTAAAGCGCTTATACTTTGCTCAAGCGTTGCTGATTCTGGTGTTTCTTGCGTTTCTCTCTCGATTCGAGCTTTATTCACAACAATTTGCTAGCATTTTGAATACATTTATTGTGCAATATTATACTTGCCAATATTACACAGCTTTTATCTGAACACGCTTAACTCATCACAGATAAATACGACCCGTTGATCTTGCTGCAGATCCTGCGATCTACGCTAGCTATCCTAGTTAAGGCTTCACCATGGTGTTCTTGAGTTTATTAGGGCTATATGCTTATTTCCAGAGGACAGAGGTCAGCAACAGCCACTCAGATGAACACCAGAGCGATGATGATCCACCTGTGGAGAGGAATGATGATGGTAAATGAGATGTTATGACAATATTAACTCTTTTGGCTTTATTTTAATGTTTAAAGGACAGTCACACATGTTCAGGCACAGCTGAAGATTCACTTCATAATTTACAGCAAGCCTAGCGTCAGTAACACGAGTGTTTGATTAATAATGTTGGTGTCATTGCCCTCTGTAGGTCAGACGTCTCCTCAGGACAGCAGCGGACCTCCTCAGGTCCTCCACATCTCAGAGGAGCGCGCCACTGCTGACCCTCGAGACGATCACGACTGGATTGACGAGACCTTCGATGCTTTCACCCGTGCCGTGTCAAAACTTAATGCCTCCTTCCAAACCCCTGCCCATGTGTCACCTGACACGAGTGACGTCCCCCAGGCTTCAGGCAGTCTAGCGGAGGATAAGAGAACATTTATGGGTCAGTTTGCTGAGAAAACCCAAACATAACCCGACACACATGCACTCTTTCATCAGCAGTTCAGTGGTTTATACTTTACATTCATGCTTTCTTTAAGGGAAGCTGAGAACACGGAAATTAACTTTTTTTGACATTTGATCATTTAAATGTGTGTGTGTGTGTGAGTTTTTAAAGGCACAAATATTTAAATTAGCAACTCAATTAATATATGAATCAGAAAAATCTTGTTGAAATAGTTTTAGATCAAGTCGGTGACATTTCTTCCTTTCTTCTTTTCACAGACATCGGTTCCTGTAGATATGAGTTGGGCGTTGCACTGGGTGAAGGAGGCTTTGGGACGGTTTATGCAGCGACTCGGCTGAAAGATGGCCTTCAGGTACTTACAATTTCTATCTCGATGATTATTTTGGTCTTGTATTACACTCTTACCCAATCTTATATTCACTATTTAGTGCACGTCACATGTCAGGCCTGTTTAAATAGTCAAAATTTAAATTTACAATTAAATTCATGGAAATGTTCATGTTTGTTCAGGTGTAATGATTGTAATGTGTGAACTTTGAACACATGTACTGTAAATAATTCTAACGCTAATCCATTTTCTGTGTTTCTTCATCAGGTGGCGGTGAAACTGGCCGCCAAAGAGCTTGCAAAATATACCAGGGTTGTAAGTCGGCTCTGTTTGACCTCTCAGTCACTGTTTTCAATTTCAAACATCTCATATTAACATTAATCACAGACTATAAATCATAAATATAGATAACTGTTTGTCTTTCTTCTAGGACGGTTATTCCAGACCCATCCCGTTAGAAGTGGCTCTGCAAATGTCCGCCAATCGAGGGCCCAGTGTTCCTGAGATCGTCAAGCTCTTGGACTGGCAGGACGAGGCTGACCAATATGTGATGGTGCTGGAGCGGCCCATGCCCAGTCAGACCTTGCGTGACTTTTTACCAAACGTCACGGGCAGCAGATATGAAGATTTGGTTCGCCTGATTATGTTCCAGACCACTTTTGCGGCGAAGACATGCTGCCAGCGAGGAGTTTTCCACCGAGATATCAAACTCGAAAACTTGATTATTAACACCGACACCTTTGAAGTTAAATTAATTGACTTCGGATGTGGGGAATTCCTCAACAGCGCGGGATACACCTCCTTTTCTGGTATGTATAATTCTCAAAGCTGCAAGGTGTGTCTCAAACTCTGGTGACGATTGAGAGCCGTTCACACAGGACTCTGAGTGAGTCCAGCTCTCATGAAGCATCATGGGATGGGATCCACTGTTGCGATTAGCATCAAATCATTTCTTGCATGATAATGGATATAGTCAATGTTGTGTTAATGGAAATGTACTCATTCTTTCCTCCAGGCACAGATTATTACTGCCCCCCCGAGTTCTGGATAAAAGGACAATATCATGGGAAACCGGCGACAGTGTGGTCACTCGGCGTCCTCCTATTCTTAATGATGTGCAAGAAATTTCCGAAGAAACGAGACCTGAATAAGATGAATCGGAACATCTGGACTAGAACTGGATTGTCTCAAGGTGAGATCTTCATGTCAGCAAAGGACAATTTTAATTCTGAATCTTATTAGACGGAACAAAACAACAGTGCAGGAGCATCTGAGCCCAGTGGCTTAATAAGTGATGGTTTTGTGATATTTGTGAAGTTTAAGCGAATAATCAGACGTCTCTCCCTTCTCTCTCCACAGAATGCTGTGATTTGATTTGCCGCTGTCTGCAGGTCAACCCAAAGAACAGGATTGAGCTAGAGAAAGTCGGTCTCCACAACTGGTTTAAGGTATTAATTACATTTAGAAGATTTTGACACTAGCTTTAATTACACTACTTTTCCAAATGTGCTGCAAATCTCATGTAGTCAGATGACTAATTTCAGTGCTGTTTTTTACTCATGTTTTTATATCAGATAAAAAGAAGGTAGTGGCGGGGTCCTGGCAGCAGCATGCGCTCCCTTCTTCGGTCCGGGACGGGAGGGGCGACGGCTGCTTCTCTAGCTGTGGAGCTGAGGGGCAAAGCGGACAGGCCTTTCTCAAACAGGTACTGTACTGTGTGACGTGGTGGTCCAGTGGCTTAAACCATGGAACTGATACGCAGAAGATTGCTGGTTCGATCCCAGCGTTCACCACCAGTGTGTCCTTGAGCAAAGCACTTTACTCCATGTTGCTCCAGGGGGATTATCCCTGTAATAAGGGCACTGTAAGTTGCTTTGGATAAAAGCGTCTGCCAAATGCATAAATGTAAATGTTAATGTACTTCAAACAGGTCTGGCGACTCATCGTGGTGCAAGAATCCGTCCCTGCTCCCCTCCTGGACCTGTGAGGACACCAGCGTGCATGCACAGGGAGAGAGACGGTCTCTCGAGGAGAGGCGCTCAGCCTTTAACAGCGGCGTTGACGAGGCGCTGTGTGGGTCCTAACGCCCCAGTGTAGTGATGGGGACACTATACTGTCGTCCTTCGGATGAGACGTTAAACCGAGGTCCTGACTCTCTGTGGTCATTAAAGATCCCACGATGTCCTTCGAAAAGAGTAGGGGTGTAACCCCGGCATCCTGGCCAAATTTGCCTCCTAATCATCCCCATAGAAATATATATTTCAGTAAGACTCATTACATGCAAAGTGAGATTTTTCAAGCCTTTATTTGTTATAATTTTGATTAGGGATGCACAATATTATCAGCACGACATCGGAATCGGCCGATAAACGCTTAAAATATAAAAATCGGCATCAGCCGATATGAAAAAATTATGCCGATATGCCTTGCCGATAACGTGTTGATATGCGCCTGCAATAACTCACGTGTGCAAGGAGTGCTATAGCGATAAGATCACGTCAGCCGTGCGGCCATTCTTGAAGTAAAAACAAGCAAAATCATTGCATGTACGGTGATTTATATTGACAGTTTTTAAATGCTGCCTTGAATTTGTGAATGCGCGTACAGAAGGACGTGACCGTCAACGCAGAGTTGCAAAACTAGCCCAAAACAAGCACAATGGCGTCTCCCCACTCTCTGCGCAGCAGCAGAAGCTCCTCCAGGTCCTAGTGCCCCCTCTGGAGTGTCATATATATTTATGGGGCGCTGTTGTTATAGTAATAAAATGAAAATGCTGCGCTGACTCTGACTCAATAAAGCACAGTGGACCAACACCAGCCGATGACATGGATCTCCAGACCAACACAGACTGTGGAAACTTCACACTGGACTTCAAGCGTCTTGGACTGTGTGCCTCTCCGTTCTTCCTCCAGACTCTGGGATTTGCTCTCATCAGAAGAGAGGACTGGAGCACTGAGCAACAGACCAGTTCTTTATTTCTTTAGCCCAGGTAAGACTCTTCTGACCACATGTGAAGCCCATGTGAGATGGTGGTCCAGTGGGTTAAACCATGGAACTCATACACATAAGGTTGCTGGTTCGATCCCAGCGGTCACCACCAGTGTGTCCTTGAGCAAGGCACTTTACTCCATGTTGCTCCAGGGGGATTGTCCCTGTAATAAGGGCACTGTAAGTCGCTTTGGATAAAAGTGTCTGCCAAATGCGTAAATGTAAATGCCCAGGATCCGTCTGCGTGTGGCTCTTGATGCAGTAACTCCAGCCTCCATTCCTTGAGAAGCTCCGCCACACATTTGAATGGCCTTTTCCTGACAATCCTCATCCCTGCAGCTTTTTCTTCCACACTTTTCCCTTCCACTTAACTTTCTATCCATGTGCTTTGATACAGCACTTTGAGAACATCCGACTTGTTTTGCGATTCCCTTTTGAGGCTTTCGCTCCTTGTGGAGGGTGTCAGTGATGGTTTCTGCACAGCTGTCAGGTCAGCGGTCTTTTTCCATGATTGTGAACTCTTCTGAACCAGACGGAGAGACATTTAAAGGCTCAGGAACCCTTTGCAGGTGTTTTGGATGAATCATCTGATGAGAGTGTGACAATACTGAACCTTTTCACAATATTATAATTTCTGAGATTTGGGGGTTTCATAAGCTGTAAGCCATAATCATCAAAAGGCTTGAAATAGCTCACTTTGCTTTTAATGAGTCTATATAATAAATAAGTTTCATCTTTTAAGTTGAATTACTGAAATAAAATAAAATTTTTGCACGATTTTTCGAGTGTCTCCTGTATACTCTATATTGGCTTTATATGCACCTGTGACTGGTCATAATGTGTGTTTATGTTTATAATATATAGCCTACACTATATGGACAGAAGTATCGGGTCATTATGCGATGGCATTACAGCCCCTGTTGGTGTAATGGTCAGGCGAGACGTGTGTGTCGGTCCAGAGTCCAGTGCTGGCGTGCTTCACTCTCTGAGATCCGGCGCTTGGCATTGATCGCTGATGTGAGGCTCGTGCTGGATTTAAACACCTGTGGTTCAGTTTAGTCTTTAACTGGACACTCTCCCAGAAGAAACACACGAGAGCAGAGATAAAGATGACATGAGTTCAGTCAGAGGTCAGAGGTCAGTGGAAGGGTCTGACATTTAAGAGTGTCCACTCGAAAGAAAAGGATACATCTTTAAAACACACATGCGCATTTCATAGAAACACATTTTGAAAGCACAATTTTCAAGAAATGTTTGGAGTTTGGAAAAAAATGTCAACGTAATTTTAAATATATATATATATATATTTTTTTTTATTCATTCAAGAATGACCTGACCTTAACCCTTTTTTATTCATTCGTAAATTATCGGTACGTTTTTGAGTTTTCATAATGTGACATTTTAAAACAAGAATGAACCCAATCCTGACCTTAACCTGACCTTATCTGATATTTCAACGAAAATACACAAATGTGAAGTGTCACAGTTTTTACTGCAAATTATACAATGACTTCAAAACACTTCAAAACAACTGCACCAACGAGCTAATCTAGGATTTGTTGATCTAGGCTTTATTTTAAATCGAGTTGTGTTGCACCACTTAACTTTATCCCAGATTAACAAATCTGGGAATAGAATTTAACCTGCGATTAAAATCTCCATTCACGATTCATTTTCGCCGCCATGTTGGATTCGCCATTGACAGCAACAATACTAATATTCAATTTCCTTCTTTACTGACCACCAGAAACTCTCTTTCTAACATAAGTAGCTCTTGCCAATAAAGTAAATAAACTTGTAAAATGTCAGCTGTCTTTATAAAGCGCTACGTAGAGAGACCGTTACTGATCAAGCAATGAAAACAGCGCGTGCGTAAAGTATATTTATAGTACCGATTAATGGAGTCTATTGTGGCAGTGTAATTTATGACAAAACAACCGCTCTTGACAGCACCGCCCATCCCGTTTGATCCACGAGTGGAGCGGGTATGAGAAACACGAGGCGCGGCCGCGATCACTGGCGCTCGCCTCATATTCTCCGCTGCCGTTAAATGCTAAATATACTCCTCTCTTCTTTTCTTTGTCCAACACCGAAGTGTTACCGAGATGAGTGACGGATCCGCATCCCAGACGTAAACTCACGTTCCACCATGACCCTCACACTCTGCTGGCTCTATTCTAGGGCTGTAATCAACCAAAGGAAATCTTGGACTGAAGTCTAAAAATCGACTAAAAATGACGTCAGGAAAAAAGGTTAAATGAATCAGCTGCGCACTGTGCACAGTACTTGATAGCCTTGTTGTCTGCCTAAATGAATTATAAATAAACATAATAAACTTGTAGGCTATTTGCAGTATATGAAATAGTTTTTGAGCTGATTATTTTGGACTGAAATGAGTCTGACACACGAGTCTGTCGGCTCTGACAGCGTTGCATCACGTGCACCTGCGCAATATCAGCCTATGATTTCCGAAAATATAGTACTATGTTGTCAACTAGTGATATCATCACAAGAACTTTTGGGGAATATGCAACATAATTTAGACATAATTGTTTTTGTCATATGTATTATAATAACTGACAGACAGTATCATTTCAGCCGCTCTGTGCAGCTCGAACATAGGATCAGCTCAGCTTCGCGGCTGAGACACGAATAGACTATTAACTTAAAGCTTTTACTCTTAAACACAAAAGGCACGTCCACTTTAATAAAAAAGGAATATTTATTAAACAAGCCAGATCAAGAGCAGAAACGAAATAAAGTGCATAACTGAAAAATAAAGCATAGGCTCGAAACTAATACAAACAGTGGGCACAGCGCATCGCACATTAGGCTCCAAATAAAAAATAAAATAATAAAGTGCCCAAATCCAATAAATAATACTAGAAATACATTTGCAGTTTGCACAATAATAAAAGGGACGGGGCAACTCAAAACAGACGGGGCAACCTAACACAGACAAGTTGGCTTACCGTCTTTAGGTGATATGACATGTTTGTCAGCTGTGATATGCAAACTGTTGCTTGCAAAACTTGCATTCGACTTTTTCCCCATTTTCTATTTTAAAAAAATGCTGCCACACTGCCGATGTCTTTGTTGACATGGTAGAAGAGGACTGACTAGGAAAACGCTCTCACAGTTAAATAAATAATATACAGCAAACTAGCCTTCTTCAATCTGTCTCTCTTCTCCAGTGGGTTGGGCTAATCCAAAAGAAGTGGAAACAAGGGGGTGTTCTGAAGACAGACTGTTACCTGTGAAACAGGGCTGCTCTGAAAACACCCCCATTAGCAATTAGTGCTTTCCACCTGATGAAATGAACGCAGCAAAACTGATTAACCCTTGATCGGCCCTTGGGGTCCAGCTGACCCCACTGGACTTTTCCTCCATTTTTAAAAAGTGTTCCCTTCATCTCAGGGCCATGGGACTCTGTGACTTTTCCTAAATAATCTATCTAAACATGCACAGAAAAATCTGGGCTTGATTTGGTTGTTCTAAAGGTGTGTAAAAAAAATTACTGTTTAAGTCCCTCTGGGTCAGATTGACCCCACATTGAATTTTTTTTTCAAATTTTTGTCAAAATAAATTAACTCAATCCAGTATAAATCTGAAAATTTCTACATATATATCAAGATCTCGTCATAGAGCATAAACACAAAGTAGAATGAACTTTCTATCTCATACACACACACACAAACACACACGTGTGTGACTGCAACAGAGAGCATTTTTATAGAAACTGGCAAATAAAATCAACAAAACTGGCATAAATCTGAATTCCATACATAAATGAAGGACAAATACTAGAGCACAAATGCAACATGGAACAATCATGTTCACTTACACACACGCACACACAGGTGTCTAGGGCATTTTTTAAAGATTTTGGCAAATAAAAACAGTGTGAAGGGGTAGACAACACACAAACACACACACACACAGAGAGAGAGAGAGAGACAATGAGAGAAAGAGAGGGAAAAGGGCAAATAAAATAAAGATGAAAGGCAGCTAAACTTTTGCACTCTGAGAAAGTTTACTGTTGATGAAAGAGCTGCAGCAGTATTTTGAAAGCACCCCACAGTTAGGGTATAAAAGTGGCTGTCTGAGTCCTGCACACAGCTCATTCTGTGGCAGCACCATGGCAAAAAGGTACCATCTTGAGGAGACCCTGAATTTCACACTGGATGAAAGGTGGATATGACATTATCCACTAGAGCAGTGTTTCCCAACCGGAGTGCCGTCTGACGAGAGCAGGGGTGCCGTGTAAAAGTCATTCAAAAAAATTTTTTTTTCACATTTTTTAAATAACTAATAACAAATAAATAATTCTCTTTGTAAACTTTGTTCAATGCATGCGAGTGCTGCCGTATGTTCCAGTCATTTTTGCCGTCATCACCCGGCAGGGGCGGGTCTAGACAATTCCTCGTGGGGGGGCACAGACTCAGAGAGGGGTGGCACATTTAAATGCATGTAAACAGTGAACCAGTATAAATAGCCCTACACTGGAGGTAATAATACTGTATATTATTGATAACAAAACGTATTATAATGAGTGAAAAGGAATTCAAAATGAGCAACTTCAAATGGTATATGAAATAACTCAACAGTAGTAGAAGCACATGGGCTGTGGTAAATGCAATGCAAGCAAGATTTTTTCCATCATAGTTGTATACAGGGAGTGCAGAATTATTAGGCAAGTTGTATTTTTGAGGATTAATTTTACAACATTAATAATTAAACAACAACCATGTTGTCAATGAACAAAACTCATTAATATCAAAGCTGAATATTTTTGGAAGTGGTTTTTAGTTTTAGCTATTTTAGGGGGATATCTGTGTGTGCAGGTGACTATTACTGTGCATAATTATTAGGCAACTTAACAAAAAACAAATGTATACCCATTTCAATTATTTTTTTTACCAGTGAAACCAATATAACATCTCAACATTCACAAATATACATTTCTGACATTCAAAAACCAAACAAAAACAAATCAGTGACCAATATAGCCACCTTTCTTTGCAAGGACACTCAAAAGCCTGCCATCCATGGATTCTGTCAGTGTTTTGATCTGTTCACCATCAACATTGCGTGCAGCAGCAACCACAGCCTCCCAGACACTGTTCAGAGAGGTGTACTGTTCCCTTACGAGAGTACTCTCGTATTGCGTTTTGCTAAAACGCTATGGGGGAATTCCTTTCCTCGAGATATTGAAGCAAATTTTTATCCAAAAATACCTTTTATACGCAGTGCAGCTGCACAACTCTCAGCAGGAAGCAGCTGCGTGCTGATTGGCTGTGCCGCTGCAACTGCAGCAACCTATAGCGAGACCGTGGGGCGGGACGGACCAATCAGGTCCTTCCAAATTCCCGCCACAAGGGGCAACAGAATTTGCATAGCCTAGGGTATATAAGACCCACTCTCGCAGGGTTAGTCAGATTAATTCTTCTTCAGCGACTTGCAATCGTTGAGCTCCGGATCGAAGCCTGCCGTCGACACGCACCCAGCGGAAAACGCGGCCTGAGGACGTCGGATTCTCCGCCTTCAGCCTGCCTTCCAGCTGCGCCATCCGGCACTATATCCTTTATTACCTTACTGTGTTTTTCACATTCAAAAAGAGCACGAGACGTTGTTGCAAATGTCTCGTTCCTGCGCCTCGTGCAGAGGTTTCATCGCGGACGAGGATCGGCACATCATCTGCGTGTCATGTCTCGGACGAGACCACACGCAGACTGCACTCAACCAGGGCGGCTGCCCTGAGTGCGACGAGCTGGCGCTGCAGACCCTTCGGGCTCGGCTCGCCAGCTTCGACTCGGATCCCGTCCCGTGCTCCCAGCCTCTGGAGCCACGGAAGAAAAAACGTCGCGACCAGAGGCCACCGGAGCGCTCTGACGAGCACACGCCGGGCATGTCCCCGCGTGCCTCGCCATCGCCCGTGTTGTTCGTCAACGAGCAGCACAGCTCCCCTCGTATGGCGGCTGCTGCTGTTTCGTTCGGCGGACCGGAGGAGGAAGAGGATGACAGCCTTTCCCTTGCTGCATCCGAGAGCGGGTGGTCGGACCCGTCATAACCTCAGTCGACGCTGAGCTTATGCGCTTGCTCACCAAGGCCGTGGACGACCTCGGCATTGACTGGTCTCAGCCCGAGGAGCCCACGAGAAGCCGACTGGATGAGTGGTATTTCGAGAACCGACCGCTCAAAGACCCGCTCCCTTCTTTCCAGAAGTCCACGAGGAGCTAACTAAATCGTGGAAGGCGCCATTTTCTTCTCGCGCCAAATCCTCTTTTTCTCCAGCGCTCTCGGTAGTCGATGGCGCTCAGAAAAAAGGATATCAAGCCCTTCCTCCCCTCGAGGAAGCTGTCGCTGCACACCTTTGCCCGCCCGCCGCCAGAGGATGGCAGTCAAAGACCGGTCACCCTTCCAAAGCCTGCCGCACTACGTCCAGCCTCGCCGGTCGAGCATTCGCCTCCGCCGGCCAGGCGGCGTCAGCGCTACACTCCATGGCGGTGCTTCAAGTCTTCCAGGCCAAACTCCTCCGTTCCTTGGACGAGTCTGTTCCTGATAACGAGGCTCTGAAGGATCTGCGCGGCGCCACTGACTTGGCCCTGCGCGCCACCAAGGCCAATGCTCAGGCGATCGGCAGATGCATGGCCAGCCTGACGGTGTTGGAGCGCCATTTGTGGCTTAACTTAACAGAGATGAAGGACATGGACAAGACCGCTTTCCTGGACGCGCCCATTTCGCCTTCAGGATTGTTTGGTTCCGCCGTGGTTGGGTTCACGGAGCGCTTCACTGAGGCACAGAAGGCTTCGCAGGCAATGCGACATTTCCTGCCCAAGCGTTCCAGCTCCTCCGCTAGCCGTCAAGCTAAAGCTGGACCAGCCCAGCCCACCAAGGCGCCGCCTTCAGCTCGCCAGCCTCACGCGGCTTCCAAGCCCGGTCAGCGTGCCCGCTCTACGAGCCGCAGCAGACCGCCGGAGCGTCGAGGTCCACGACCCAGCAATGTGTCGAAACCTGAGCCTCCGAAGCCGTCCTAGCCAGAGGTATGAAGAGAAGGTGGATAGTGCCCGCTTCGGCCGGTGCACCGCCTCGCTCTCTTTTAAAACGTTCCCCAGCTCCCTTCAAGGCGGCTTGGAACGCCACATTCACAGCCAACGAGCCCGCAAGCAAGCGCGCTCGCCTGTACACAAACGCCGTTTTCACGGCGACCCATATGAGTCACAAAAAGGGCTTTTTCTCTGTAGGCAGTGTGCCAGCATTAAAGCATGTACCCCTACACTCAAGCACTCCCCCATGTTCCCCAGCCCCCTGCACTCAGGAGGCTGGAAACACTATTCTCACAGTCAACGAGCCCGCACTCAAGCTCGCCTATACACAAGCACCAATACTCTATCTTCCCCGGCCCCCTGCACTCAGGCGGCGGGAAACAATTCCCTCATAAGCGCCAACTTAGCGCAAGGTTATCGGGCCACCGAGTCCCTGTTACTCAGCGACTCGCCCCACAGATTAATTCAGCCCCTGGCTTCGAAGGCCGAGGCCTGGCGGGCCATTCCCGGCATTTCGAAATGGGTGTTGAACATAATAGAACGAGGTTACTCGCTACAGTTTGCTCGCAGACCACCGCGCTTTCGCGCCGTGGAAGAGACAACGGTGAGAAGCGACAAAAGTCACGTGCTTCGAACCGAGATATCAAAACTGTTAATAAAGGGAGCGGTAGAAGCCGTACACCCCTCACAGAGCGAGTCGGGCTTTTACAGCCGTTACTTCCTTGTACCAAAAAAGGACGGTGGTCTAAGACCCATCCTAGACCTCAGACATTTGAACAAAACCCTTATGAAGCGCCCGTTCAGAATGTTGAGAATGAAACAAATCCTCGCGCACATTCGCCCGGGAGGTTTTTCACTGTGGATCTAGAGGATGCCTATTTCCACATACAAATAGCCCCCCATCACAGGCCATTCTTGAGATTCGCCTTCGAGGGGAAAACATACCAATACAAGGTGCTACCTTTTGGTCTATCTCTAGCCCCTCGCACGTTTACAAAGTGCATGGAAGCGGCGCTAACCCCGCTGAGGCTTCAGGGAATGAGAATTCTCAACTATCTCGACGACTGGCTCATAATAGCTCAGTCAGAGATACAGCTATTAACCCACAGATCTTGGCTTCTCAACCATTTACAATGCTTGGGACTCAGAATCAACGTGGCAAAGAGTTTATTGTTTCCCACACAGAAAGTTTCGTTTCTGGGAACAGTATTGGACTCGCTGCAGATGAGCGCGCGGCTGACGTTACAGCGCGCGTTCTCTGCTCAGAACCGAGCGGTTTCCCTCAGGTCCGGTGCACACATTCCTCTCAAACACTTTCAGAGGATGTTGGGTGTCATGGCCTCGGCGGCGCCAGTTCTCAGACTGGGTCTGTTGCACATGCGCCCCCAACAGCACTGGCTGAATCGCCGCGTTCCAGCTCACGCATGGCTTTCGGGCCGATTGCAAATCAAGGTAGACCACAGCTGTGTGTTGGCTCTGGCTCCTTGGAAAAATCCCGTCTGGTACAAGACGGGCGTGAGTTTGGGCACTGTTACGAAGTGGAAAGTTATCTCGACAGATGCATCCAACCTAGGTTGGGGAGCCCTTCACGAGGGCAGGCCGATCTCCGGTCTCTGGTCAGACTCGGAGAAGAGCCTTCATATAAACTGTCTAGAGATGAAAGCGGTCACGATATCGCTAAGAGCTTTCCTTCCGTACATAAAACACCACCATGTCCTGATCCGAACGGACAGCAGATCGGTGGTAGCCTATATAAATCGCCAAGGCGGTCTGAGATCTATCGACCTGCACTCAATGGCGGAAGAAGCCCTAATATGGGCAGAGCACAATCTGAGCTCGCTGAGAGTGACTCACGTGCCAGGCATTCTGAATTTGGGTCCGGACATGCTGTCCAGGGGCAAAGTGTCCCCTGCAGAGTGGTCTCTTCACCCAAATATAATTCAGATAATTTGGGGCAAGTTTGGAGAGGCAAAAGTGGATCTTTTTGCCTCACAAGACAATGCTCAATGCCGAATATATTTCTCCAAGCACGAGGATGCGTTGGCCCACGAATGGCCCAACCTTCCTCTTTATGCGTTTCCCCCTATCTCAATGTTACCTCAGGTCATAGAGAGGATCAGGGAGAGCAAATGCGCTGTGCTTTTAATAGCCTCGCTTTGGAGAAATCAACCTTGGTTCTCACTGCTGAGTCAGATGTCAGATGCAGCTCCGTGGCCGATCCCGCTGAGGAGAGACCTCCTCATGCAGGCGGAACGGCAGATCTGGCATCCCCGTCCCGATCTATGGGCGCTTCATGTTTGGCCATCAACGGGTACATGAGAACCTTTCTGAAAGCGTAATGAATACTATTACTGAAGCTAGAGCCCCCACAACTAGGCGGCTCTATTCAGGCAAATGGTCAGTCTTTTCAGACTGGTGTAAAGTGCGAAATCTGACCCCACATGATTGTGCAGTGTCAGAGGTGCTTACATTTTTACAAGAGCTTCTGGACGCGGGTCGCTCCCCCTCCACGCTCAAAGTTTATGTGGCTGCTATAGCAGCGTGTCACATTCAAGTGAACGGACTGTCACTAGGAAAGAGCGATCTCATTGTTCACTTCCTTATATGGGACCTGTCCACGGTCCTGGATGCCATGAAGAGCTCTGCATTTGAGCCTCTGCATTCTGTGAGCTTAAAGCTCCTGTCACTAAAGACTGCTTTTCTGCTAGCGATTGCATCAGTTAAGCGAGTGGGTGATCTGCACGCGCTCTCTGTGAGCGCCTCGTGTCTGGAGTTTGGGCCAAACGACTCCAAAGTCGTCCTCAAACCAAGACATGGATATGTACCTAAAGTGCTTTCAACTCTGTTCAGAGCACAGGTCATTTCACTTTCGGCACTTTCATCGCAGTCAGATGAAATAGATGCTAATTTGCTCTGTCCTGTCAGAGCGCTGAGAATATACATAGAGCGTTCCGCTGCTTACAGGCAAACTGAACAGCTCTTTGTATGCTTTGGCGGCCGCACCCGAGGGTACGCGGTTACAAAGCAGACCCTGTCACGGTGGATAGTGGATGCTATATCACTGGCTTATGAGTCTAAAGATCTCAGTTGCCCCTTAGGCATTAAAGCCCATTCTACTAGAGGCATGGCCTCTTCGTGGGCTTGGTCTACTGGTATTTCTCTGAATGATATCTGTGCGGCGGCAGGCTGGGCCTCCCCGTCCACTTTTATCAGATTCTATAATTTAGATGTTCCGGCTTTACAAGCTGGGCTTCTTGCTGTATGAACAGATTTAACCCCTTAAGGCCCGATAAGTCCGGCCTGGGTTGAATATTGTTTAAGTCATAAGCATATTCCTTATACGGCCCGAAGTATCTGGCCACTCATTATTCCTGACCCGATTATGTCTGGTCTATTCTTATTATTGCACGAATATCGTGTTCATTCTCATTAGGGCCCGACTCAGGTCTGGCTCATTCTGAATTATTGATATCATACTACGGGCCCACCTAGGTTGGCCTGGGTTTGGTGTCGTCGGCTTTAGAGCCGTTAAGCAAGCACGGCGTTTTGCATTGGTCCCCCATAGCGTTTTAGCAAAACGCAATACGAGAGTACTCTCGTAAGGGAACGTTTCGGTTACTAACGTAACCTCGGTTCCCTAAGATGAGGGAACGAGTATTGCGTTTTGCTTGCCGTGCTTGCTCACTTGCTCAGGAGTCGCTTCAGTCGATTAACCTGACTAACCCTGCGAGAGTGGGTCTTATATACCCTAGGCTATGCAAATTCTGTTGCCCCTTGTGGCGGGAATTTGGAAGGACCTGATTGGTCCATCCCGCCCCACGGTCTCGCTATAGGTTGCTGCAGTTGCAGCGGCACAGCCAATCAGCACGCAGCTGCTTCCTGCTGAGAGTTGTGCAGCTGCACTGCGTATAAAAGGTATTTTTGGATAAAAATTTGCTTCAATATCTCGAGGAAAGGAATTCCCCCATAGCGTTTTAGCAAAACGCAATACTCGTTCCCTCATCTTAGGGAACCGAGGTTACGTTAGTAACCGAAACGTTTTCCCTCCTTGTAAATCGCACATTTGATGATGGACCACAGGTTCTCAATGGGGTTCAGATCAGGTGAACAAGGAGGCCATATCATTAGATTTTCTTCTTTTATACCCTTTCTTGCCAGCCACGCTGTGGAGTACTTGGACGCGTGTGATGGAGCATTGTCCTGCATGAAAATCATGTTTTTCTTGAAGGATGCAGACTTCTTCCTGTACCACTGCTTGAAGAAGGTGTCTTCCAGAAACTGGCAGTAGGACTGGGAGTTGAGCTTGACTCCATCCTCAACCCGAAAAGGCCCCACAAGCTCATCTTTGATGATACCAGCCCAAACCAGTACTCCACCTCCACCTTGCTGGCGTCTGAGTCGGACTGGAGCTCTCTGCCCTTTACCAATCCAGCCACGGGCCCATCCATCTGGCCCATCAAGACTCACTCTCATTTCATCAGTCCATAAAACCTTAGAAAAATCAGTCTTGATATATTTCTTGGCCCAGACAGAGTATTGCACACCTTGTGCTTTTGGGCACTCCAGTGATGTTGCAGCTCTGAAATATGGCCAAACTGGTGGCAAGTGGCATCTTGGCAGCTGCACGCTTGACTTTTCTCAGTTCACGGGCAGTTATTTTGCGCCTTGGTTTTTCCACACGCTTCTTGCGACCCTGTTGACTATTTTGAATGAAACGCTTGATTGTTCGATGATCACGCTTCAGAAGCTTGGCTATTTTAAGACTGCTGCATCCCTCTGCAATATATCTCAATATTTTTGACTTTTCTGAGCCTGTCAAGTCCTTCTTTTGACCCATTTTGCCAAAGGAAAGGAAGTTGCCTAATAATTATGCACACCTGATATAGGGTGTTGATGTCATTAGACCACACCCCTTCTCATTACAGAGATGCACATCACCTAATATGCTTAATTGGTAGTAGGCTTTCCAGCCTATACAGCTTGGAGTAAGACAACATGCATAACGAGGATGATGTGGTCAAAATACTCATTTGCCTAATAATTCTGCACTCCCTGTAGTTGTATATAGTTTTAAACAAGATGGACCAACATAATTGACAACAGTAGAATGGATTTTGAGCTCAACAAGAAGCTGTAGCAGTGTTTATTCATAATTATATTACATTATAAATATATTATTTGTGTTTCCCACAGGATTTTGTGAGACTGTGCTGGGTAGACATTGGTCCCTCTATGGGGTCCCTCTATGGGGCGTGCTCCCCAAAAGAAAATTTTGTTCATTTTAAATTTAAATGCATAAATCTGATGCATTTTGAGAACAAAATTAAGTGACTAGATCCATGAAGAAATTAGTTTTTTGTAAACAATTTAGTCAAACTTTAGTAGTAATTTATTTATTGGTTGCATAGATATGAATGGTGATGGTATGGGGCACATAAATGATTCATAAATGGTAAAACATGTAGAGTATGCATTCGAACCATCAAAAATATGTAGCAAAAGAGGTTACCTTCGTTGAATTAACACATTTCTAGAATAATTAGTGGGGGCCTGTAAAACATATTTATCATGTGAATATTTAGGCTACTAGGGGTCTAACTGTTCAAATGACTCATGGTTCAGTCTGTATGTGCTGTGTATTCGACAGTAGTCCTTTTTTCCCTGAACATAGCAAATACCGAACCGTACCGAAACGGTGAACCTTAAACCGTGACACAAACCGAACCGTGAGCAATCTGTACCGTTACACCCCAGCGTAACGCATGCGAGGGGGTGTTACAAAATGGAGAACATTTTCAAAGGGTGCCATGACTGAAAAAAAGTTGGGAAACACTGCACTAGAGGTCCCTATGGATAATGTGGTCATTGCACTCTCTTTAACTATAATTCCTAATGTTTTTCCACAAACCTACAGATGGCAGTATTCTATCCCTAACACATAGAGCAATGTCCAAAAACTATTTTTATTTAATTAAGATCATCATTTAAGTGATTGTTTCATAAAAAAAAATATATTTTTAATTAGCCAATTTATGACATAGTTAAGTATTTGTGCAGTAAATAGGTAAAAAACTACAAAATACCCACAAAAACACAGCATAAATGTATAGTTGAGATGTAAAAAAAAAAAAAATGATATATAGTTTGCCATGTAAAACATTTATATTTCCTTATGCAATCGGTCTATCTGACCCCAAGGGACTCAAACGTAAACCCTACTTGAGGGACGATGAAGGGTTAAATGAACGCAGCAAAAAATCGACCAATCAGAATTTTGGTCGAGCCAGAACGTATCAACTAATAATCGACTAATCGACTGGGAGATTACAGCCCTACTCAATACGCTTTATTTCTCATTTTTATTAGTAATAAACACTGATCTGAGACCTGACGACACACCCACTGAATCTGTCTCTGTTCAATCATCTGCATAGTTTAATTGTACGTATTTTATTTAAACCTCCTCACATTTTTAATCCATAATTGAGATTTAAATCCGAGTTTAAAGTTATGGAGCAACAGGATTAAAGTTAATCTATTTTAAATATAACTGTATTTGCATTTTTGTAAGGGTAGGTTTAGGGTGTAGGCATTGATAAAACACATCTGGTAAGTAGTACATTTATTTATTGTTATTTTATTGTGAGATTTTGCCTCACCTCCGACCGTTGCTGTACCCCTTCTAGCCACAACTCTTCTTCTCTACTTTTAGTGGCAGAATTACAGCGCCACACATAGATAACAGTGTTAAGTTTCTAACAGCACTTTGTGTTTTCTGTTCTTAAACCCTCGACAAAACTTAAAGGAAGCATTTGACTCAAGATCATTTTGCTATCTTATCTTATCTCGCTCTATGCTCACCTGCACTCGTAAATGCAGTGATGGACAGCTGTCTTTTACTATTTTGTAAGCTCATTTTCAATTTTCATCCAAGTAATTCCAAAAATCGCGAGGCAAACATGTGATCAAATTCACTTAACTTATTAACCCGCTCCACAGCGCCACCCAGTGGATGAACTGCAAGTTTTAGTGGGATTTATCATGGATTCACAGGCCAGCAAATCTTGAATATTCGTGTCTAGTATGTGTCACACTATTCTTGTGTCTGTTGTGTGTGTTAGTTCAGGGAACTTTTCTGTCCTCGTGTGTATATTGTGTCACTAACCTCTGGATTGTGTTTTATCAGTGCTGATGGGTTATAGAAACCGATGATTCTGAGTGAATCTGTTGAAAGGACTCAGGTGAGTCTGGATCAATAGGTAGGTATCTCAGGTGAGTCTGGAGCAATAGATAGGTATCTCAGGTGAGTCTGGAGCAATAGGTAGGTATCTCAGGGGAGTCTGGATCAATAGGTAGGTATCTCAGGTGAGTCTGGATCAATAGGTAGGTATCTCAGGTGAGTCTGGAGCAATAGGTAGGTATCTCAGGGGAGTCTGGATCAATAGGTAGGTATCTCAGGTGAGTCTGGAGCAATAGGTAGGTATCTCAGTTCAGTCTAGATCAATAGGTAGGTATCTCAGGGGAGTCTGGATCAATTGGTAGGTATCAGGTGAGTCTGGATCAATAGGTAGGTATCTCAGGGGAGTCCGGATCCATAGGTGGGTATCTCAGGGAAGTCTGGATCCATAGGTAGGTATCTCAGGTGAGACTGGATCAATAGGTAGGTATCTCAGGTGAGTCTGGATCAATAGGTAGGTATCTCAGGGGAGTCTGGATCAATAGGTAGGTATCTCAGGTGAGTCTGGATCAATAGGTAGGTATCTCAGGTGAGTCTGGATCAATAGGTAGGTATCTCAGGTGATTCTGGATCAATAGGTAGGTATCTCAGGGGAGTCTGGATCCATAGGTAGGTATCTCAGGTGAGTCTGGACCAATAGGTAGGTATCTCAGGTGAGTCTGGATCCATAGGTAGGTATCTCAGGGGAGTCTGGATCCATAGGTAGGCATCTCAGGTGAGTCTGGATCAATAGGTAGGTATCTCAGGTGAGTCTGGATCAATAGGTAGGTATCTCAGGTGAGTCTGGATCCATAGGTAGGTATCTCAGGTGAGTCTGGATCCATAGGTAGGTATCTCAGGGGAGTCTGGGTCCATAGGTAGGCATCTCAGGTGAGTCTGGATCAATAGGTAGGTATCTCAGGTGAGTCTGGATCAATAGGTAGGTATCTCAGGGGAGTCTGGATCAATAGGTAGGTTTCTCAGGTGAGTCTGGATCCATAGGTAGGTATCTCAGGGGAGTCTGGATCCATAGGTAGGTATCTCAGGTGAGTCTGGAGCAATAGATAGGTATCTCAGGTGAGTCTGGATCCATAGGTAGGTATCTCAGGGGAGTCTGGATCCATAGGTAGGTATCTCAGGTGAGTCTGGACCAATAGGTAGGTATCTCAGGTGAGTCTGGAGCAATAGGTAGGTATCTCAGGTGAGTCTGGAGCAATAGGTAGGTATCTCAGGGGAGTCTGGATCCATAGGTAGGTATCTCAGGTGAGTCTGGACCAATAGGTAGGTATCTCAGGGGAGTCTGGATCCATAGGTAGGTATCTCAGATGAGTCTGGATCAATAGGTAGGTATCTCAGGGGAGTCTGGATCCATAGGTAGGTATCTCAGGTGAGTCTGGACCAATAGGTAGGTATCTCAGGTGAGTCTGGATCAATAGGTAGGTATCTCAGGTGAGTCTGGACCAATAGGTAGGTATCTCAGGTGAGTCTGGATCAATTGGTAGGTATCTCAGGTGAGTCTGGACCAATAGGTAGGTATCTCAGGTGAGTCTGGATCAATAGGTAGGTATCTCAGGTGAGTCTGGACCAATAGGTAGGTATCTCAGGTGAGTCTGGATCAATAGGTAGGTATCTCAGGTGAGTCTAGAGCAATAGGTAGGTATCTCAGGTGAGTCTGGACCAATAGGTAGGTATCTCAGGTGAGTCTGGATCAATAGGTAGGTATCTCAGGTGAGTCTGGACCAATAGGTAGGTATCTCAGGGGAGTCTGGATCAATAGGTAGGTATCTCAGGGGAGTCTGGATCAATAGGTAGGTATCTTAGGTGATATATCGCTACACCCCTATCGCCGACTTAACCTCTGCAGCCGAAAACACAGAAAACATTAGCAATAAATTATTCACATGTTTAAACACTCCTTGCAGTTTTTTTTTTCCCCAACACATTCATAATCATTACTTTTGCTGGTGCGCTGTGGCAAGCTTTGTGATTAGGCTGTGTGGCTTATTAATATACACGCGCGATTAGTCAACTGAATCACTTAAATGAACAACTACCAGTCGACTAGAAATCTTAGATCTTTAGTCGAGGGCAGCCCGACTGAACGGAGGGTTTAAATACACAGACCAACCGATGGAGCTAAAAGAGACACAGGTGATCACAATGGGTTGCTACGGAAACAAATGATCACACATTAAGAAACTAGTGCTGTGTTCGTAATCGCCCCCTATACCCTCACTCACTATTCCCTACATTACTGCACTAATGTAGTCCACTAATGTAGTCCACTTGTACCCCTTTTCCACCAAGGCAGTGCTAGAGCTAGTTCAGAGCCAGAGCTAGTCCCAGTTCATAGTTGGTTCGACTGAGGAGCCTTCTAAGAACCGTTTGCTTTTCCAGATGCTGAGAGCCACAACAGAGCCAGGTCTTACGTCACTGTATACGTCTCATCTTTCTCAGCAACGCTAGCGAGGCAGTGGCAGTGTTGCCAAGTCCGCGGTATTGGGTTACTTCATCACTGTTGCCGCCGGCTGTTTTTCATGTCCGAGGGTGGAAGCGACCCCAATTATGTGATATTTAGCCCCGGGAATGCTAATTTTAGTAGGCAACCATGCCAAAAAACACAAATTTTACCCCCAAATGTGTTTTTTACCGGGCAAGCCCCCCTGAAACGCGATTGGGCTTGTTTTGAGTAGCAATTTGGGTGGTTTTGTTGTGAAAACCTGGCAACCCTGGGCTGTAGGTTTTCCGAGATGCATTGGCGCAGCGCAGACCGATCCATGTATGATATATAAAAACGCATGAGTGAATCAAAAGCATAAGGAGTCGTGTGCTCTCGCTGGACTCGTTATCATACGGCGATCGGTCTGCACAGCACCGCTGCCAACAAGCCTTCCATCAACAATGCAAACGTTGCGTTACTATTGATTCACGTGGCTTTACGATCCTACATCGGCATCAAAACACAACGAAAACACAGCGAATCCAACGCATTCATGCAGTTTGCCGTAATGCGTATAGACGGAGATTACAAACGAGCAGCAGCTGTTAGCTCCATTAGCTGCTATTTCAACAATGGCGGATCTCAAGTTTGTGTTGGTCTTGTTGACCCCGCCCCCAGCGCCTGACGTAATCGGTTCTTACTTCTAGCCCTGTTCTAGCCCAGCAATGTTTTGGTGCTACTTAAGAACCACTTTTCCTGGCTCGGAGCTGGGGCTTTGGGTGTGGAAACACAAAGAACCGATTTGAAACTAGGCTCTGGCTCCGATCTAGCTCTAGCACTGCCTTGGTGGAAAAGGGGCATTGAAGGAGTGAATGAAAACCAGTAAGTGAATTCAGACACTGGGTGCTCCAGAAGGGCTGCCGCTTTTGCATAGTTTGTGCTGTTTAATAATCATTTGAAACGCAGCAAACTGGCAGCTCCAGTAGTAATGACAAGATTCATCTTGATTAACTCTGGAAACTAGCATGTATAAACCATAAATAAACACAATTTAATAACCAATTCAACAGGAATTTATCCCTGTCTGATATTACCCAGGATTAGTGTGGTTTGTAAAATGGATGTATGGATGATTCAGGTGACTTCACAGTGCATTATGGGTATTCTCTAGCCGTTGAGCGTACAGCAGTTGTTCACTTGTGATTGTGGTGCATTGTGGGATAGAATGAGTGCACACGATAATGTCCACTATGGTTTCGGACACATTACACTCTTTATATTTTTCTCATTTACACAAAAGTTGACATGACACGTAAGAACTACACACTAAGCTTGATTTTATATTTAATCTTGTATTTTTATGAGCTTTTGTTATTCATATCAGAATCTGCACAAAAGAATGTTAAATGTATACTAGGCAATGAGTGAAGGTACATTATGTGGAGAAAACGTTTATATGCCAGTTTAATGGCTTTCAGTTTTTTTTTTCTCCAGATTTTCTTGTACAGATTCAATCAGAAGATGTGAAAAGTGCAGAATATGATCCATCAGGACTGTGTTGGAATAGAGAAGGAGTTCCGGACTCTCCGAAATACTGAAGCCCGATTGAATCACGTCTGTGCACTTCAGCCCAGCAAAACAGGCGGAGTCGACTGTCTATATAAGTCAGCACTTAATAGCAATTAGTTTAAGTTTTAGTTCAGGTTTTACCCGAAAGTAAGAATTTTAACGGATTAATACTATCAGTTAAACGGTTTAAAGTAGGGCTGGGCAAAAATAAATTTATTTTTCGATTAATCGTTTTTAAAATGTGGTCGATTAAAATTCGATTCTCAAAGGCCATAAATCGATTTTTTCCCCATATTTATTTCCGCAAACATTGAACATAAGATTAACGTAAATCTAAATACTAGTCTTCTCCACTAGATGTCACCCTCTTAGTGGCCTTGCGCTGTTGCAAAGGAGCGAGAGGCGCGCCTGTCATTCATTCATTTAATGCTTAAATGGCTTTCTCAATCCGTGTATCATTCGTTCTTTTCATATTCAATTAAGAATTCAAATTCGGAAAATCGAAAAAGGACTTGTTATTTCTTTATTCGTTTACAAATACAATATTGAAAAAACAAATAATGACTCTTTTTTTGTATTTCCGATTACATGCTCAAATTGAAAATGGGAAATACGAAAAACGCCTACAGCACGAATCTGATTTTGATATTTAGTTATCCAACTTGGCATGACCCGGATGTAGCAGTGAAACAGGTTTGCCGAGTCTGCATAACAAAACCCACATGGCAACACTGATGGTAAAGTAGGAGCGCGCGCGCCCATCACTGACGATCAATCACAATGGACAGTTTTGTGTTGTTTAGAGGGACTAAGCGCATAACTTTAAAAGAAGACGACATGATAGCAGACAAAATCGGCAGAATCTTTCAGGTAACGTACTGTAGATTCAAAACTAATTCCAATTCACACTGCACTGACCAAGACACTTTCAACGGGTTTCGTCGGATCAGTGTGCTGACATTGCTCATTTAGATAATTGTAGACTGTGGTCTGAGTCTGTCGGTGTAGGTTGAATTGGCCTTTATGTGACAAAATGCTGGAATTATTGTGTGAAATTGAATGTATAAAATTTAATTGGATCCATGTGTTATTTCTTAAAGTGACAACAGGCTAATATACCTCTATTTGTATTTTTTTTAAAAATCATTATGCTCTTTCCAAACTTTTGTTCATTGGAAACTTGTCCAAACTTGTTCAGAATAATGTTGCACCATTTTTGATGTTCTGTCAGAAGGGAGGCTTTGTAAACAATTGGACTCTAATCTGTTAAATTACACCATAAATTCCAGTGGTCTGATAAATATCTTGACCTTGTTTATGTTGAAAATAAATATCTTAAAGGTCCATGGCCACAGTCTGTATATCACCGACGACAGCAATGTGGCTCTATTTCCTGCACCTGATGGCCATTTCAGTCTTCTTGACCTCACAGCAAGGGGGCATTATGAGGTGCACGGTGAGAGCATCAGCGTGGAGTGTTCACCTAATAAGCCTATAACACCCAACACTACTCGCTTTTCCTTCCACCGAGCAGTCAGTGCAGCAGCGGGTTCTGCAACTGCTTCTACAGTTCCAAGAGCCACTATGGCAAAAACTTTCCAGAGGTAACCAAATTAAACCATTCCCATTTGTAAAAACATGAAACAACTGAATATAGTACACCTAGTACATAATTCAGCAGAATAGTATATAAAACAATTGAAGACTTTACATGCTTTCAGTGCATTAGTTACTTTGTCATCCAGTCACACAAGTTAATTGCCAAAAACATAAAAATGCTGCATGCATGTAAACATACCCGTTTTCACAGACAAGGTTTAAGTCTAGTCCCAGACTAAAATGTTTGTTTGAGATGTTTTAACTGAAAACAATTTGCACTGAGATATCTTGTCTGATATCTTGCACTGAGATAGCTAATATGTCAGTGCCATTGTTTTGTCTCAAGATGCACACCAGTAGTTTGTTTTTATAAGGAACAATTGTGAAACAGTTATATGTCAATTATAAAAGCTACTTAAATGCCCTAATTGAACTAAGGACTAATCCTGGCTTAGTTTAAACCCTGTCTGTGAAACCAGGCCATATTGTACAGGAAGAGGATACTAATATAAATGTTGCAAAAATACTTGTTTTTATAATTATTTAGGAATATTTTCATTGCTGAACTTCTTGATGGCAAGTTGGAGACCAGCAAAACATTAACGGTCCGTTTTTCTGAGTTTGAGGCTTCTGTTTCGGGTATTGTGAGTAAAGTTAAAGAGGCCCTTGGACAAGAAGACCCACTGATCCTGACTGATGGCCAAGGAAAGGAAATCCTGGATTCTGAAGGAACCAGAGGTATAATTAAGATTTTGCATTGCTTATTGTAGCAGAATTTTCACTGGCTCAAGAACACAATATATAAATCCAGCATACTTTGTTTTAAAAGTTTCATATTCATGTTAGAAATTATTCAAATTTTTTGTTTTATAAATTATTTATTATACAGGATCAGCATACTGGAAGCAGAATGCACGGAAAGTATTTGCTGTGCTGCAGGAAGAATTCCTGCAGCTACGAGATAGTAAAAGGAGGAGACTGAGGTACAGAAACTGCTGCATTTCATTATTAATTAAATTTGAGAATTCATCACTTGGGCTCAGTTGGGGCCACTAAATTCAGATGGATTTATGGACTGGGACCTTGATTACTCTGTTTATTACAATTACGTTTGCTTAACATGTTATTTAAAGTCACAGGTTAATACATAGGATTACAGATAGACTGCATGAAACCCTTGAGACTTTAAAATAGGTTAATAATGATCAAAGTATTTTACTTTCACTGTGAATACACTATCTGTTGTTTTTGCTCTGTATGATTTAAATGTTTTCCAGTCGCCGAGAAGATACTGGCCTCCAAGAGGTTGTGGACACTATTGAAGAGGTTGTGGTGGCAGCCCAGGGATTGCAAGCAGTGTCCAAAACAATAAAAGACTTAATGGAATTAGCCAATTCCAATCGGAGGACAACAGTATCCCTTACAGATGAAGAAGCCGCAGCTGTCAGAGATGCTTTTGCCTGTATAATCTGCAAAGGTTTGTATAATTTTATATTTTAATTCTTCAAAAAAAGATTTTAAAATGTTATTAAATTGTGTAAAAAATATCGAGCAGTGACTGAACATACCATTTTATGAAATAGGATAAAAAATTATAATAATTTATGTGCTAATCTAAACTTTATGAATAAAACTGATTTATCACTTTCCACAAAGACAACAGTGTTCCACAAATGTATCAAAATAGTTCTCAAATACTGTAGTATTTAAAACTGTTTTCTGAATCAAATTTGCAGGTCCAATGACTGAGCCCATGGTTTCATCATGCTGCCAAAGCCTTATTGGCTGCAGGATTTGCATTGAGGAATGGCAAACAAATTCTACCTTCTGCCCAAAATGCCGGGCTGTTGATTCTGGCAACAACATACAAAGACTAATGGGCCTATCTGATGCATTGGCTGCACTCAGAAACATACTCTTGGATTAATACTGTAGTGTATACTATATCCTAGTATGATCCAATGTTGCACAATTGCATAGTTTTACTGTTGTTTCTTTTGTTATTTTGTCATTCATCTTCTCAAGATATGCAGTTCTAGTGCACAGATGTGCATCATTCCAGTTGGTTATTTTATTTAGTTTTGCATCCAATCTGTGCAATCATCCAATCTTACACAACTGTTTTTTTGTTGTGTATTTGTTAGAATTATTTGAAAGGTAACAAACCTTTGTGGTCGAAAGATTCTGTAATTTTACTGAAGCAAAATGTTTAATACATTTATGTCTTTGTATTGAAGAGTTTGAACTTGAAATGTTAAATACAACAGAGTTCTTGGCAAAAATAGACTTGCCTGTTTATTCAACTGAGATTGGGCATGGTGGCAGCTAAATACATTGAATCCATGATAAATTTAATCCATTTTCAATTTGAATCCACCCAGGCTGATTTTACAGACTTCACAGTAAAAGTCTACATGCCTTTTCATACATATCTTTGGGTTACAAGTATGAGGTAAAGCAATGCATCCTGAAAAAGGCTATAGTCACTGTTTACTGCTTGATTTAAAAGTAGGGAGATGTCTGGATACTTTTCTACAAAGTCCTGCTCTGCATGACATCTGTCCTCCTCAGAGGAAAAGGGGTCCGTTCCAAAGGTGGACATCCAAGTCAGCGACGATCCCAACTCTTGCTCGTACATATTTGCCACAACAGAGGCATTAGGCAGCAGCTCATGTGACATTTTTGATGGACATCCACTTGCTGCAAGTTCATTGGGTATTCCACGGCCTAAAACAAGGAAGCATGGTAAACTTCCTGAATGGGCTGTGATTTTAAAGTGCCTATTCAGAAAAATATAGTAAAGTCCTCAGAGCATACCTGGGATCCTATGAGCATTCCATGCCTGCACTACTCTATTTAGTCCAATTTGGCTTAACTGACATGTCAGGTTTGAAGTGCAGAATTTAGTCATATTGTCCTCCATGTTGATGACTTCTTGGTCTAGCAGGTGGACCAGGGCCTGTTTCAATGGGTAGTTCACCCGATTGTTCACTTCAGGCCAAATCCTTTCAACTCTAAGATTCTGAAATTAAACACAATGAAGAATGTAGGAACTAATAAGGGAAATAAATTGTCAGTTTGAAATGCGCATGTGTATTATTCCATATTTGATATTGGTTGCAGTAGTCTTTGTTATCAGCATTGCAAAAACCTCACCCTTGTAGAAGTCGTTTGGAGGTATGGTTGTCTGCTGAGGTTGTGTCTGTGTCTTGACAGCTTCTCTTGCATGTATAGGGACAGGTAAAATTCCCTGCCATGGTCAACCCTGAGCTGGTCCCACATGCCATAGTTAATTACAGCAGATCTGAAATAAAAAGCTGTAAATTTGTTGTATGTGCACAATTCTGAAGAGAATTGCATGACATTCAATGAAAAGTCAATTTTTAGCAAACAATTTGATTTTGACAGCAATGCGTATTCACTGGTTAACATTTCAGTATGGGAAACATATTTACTATGACTTTGACTCCTAATTTACAGCTTATTAATAGTTAGTAAGGTAGTTGTTAAGTTTAGGTATGGAGTATGATTAAGGGATGTAGAATATGGCCATGCGGAATAAGGCATTGATATGTGCTTTATAAGTACTAATATACAGCCAATATGAAAACTAATAAGCAACTAGTTAAAAGTGAGAATTGGTCCCCATCTTGAAGTATTACCATTCACTAATTGTTACTTCCTTTGAACATACTCACCTGTAAACTTCTTCATAAATTACGAGGTTGTTTTTCACTGGCATTGTAGCATTAGCAACAATTTTGCTGCTGTAGCCATCAACTGCCAAAACGTGCGTTACACCGAACATCACAAGCTTCTCATTTTGATCAAGGTGTAGTTTGTGGCCCATATATTCGGCATGATATGGGACTGGGTTAAGATTACGTGCACCCTAAACAAGGGGGAAACATTTGATTATTGCAGGCTTTCATCTTGGACCCATAGCTTATGTATTTACATAATGTTTTTTTGCTACAAGAGAATTTGCATAAATGCTGGTTATATTTAATTAAGTTCTACCGCAAAAACTGCTAAGGAAATTGTAAGTAATCATATTTCACTAACATTCTTTTCTTGCAGGGTTAACAATTTAAATGTTTTTGGAATGCTTCTGATAAATTTTTTAGTATATATGCTACAAAACTAGATGCATATATAATGCATATTTATACTTACTTGGATCTTATGACCATGATTTGTGGAACACGTAATCAAGAAATCAAGATTTTTTTTCAGTCTAGTTATAGAGGAGGTGATGCCACTTAATCATGCTTATTATTATTATTGTTTAATACGCGTATCAAAACTCACCTGCCGTCGCAATTCATGGTATGGCTGATGAATTTCTCTCAACAATTTTCCGACTCGACTTTCTCCTGCACGCACTCCCAGTGAAGATAGATAGCCAGTCATGAACTTGCGGCCGTACGATGGCCCCGTCTATTTAAAAAAATAACCATGAGATAAAGTTTGAGTCATAAGATTCTTGTATCTATGAAAACAGACTGCTAAGCAAGATATTTATACAACAACGGGACATTTGACCCCACATGAAAAAATACTATAGTATAGTAAAATTACAGTCAAATTGAACCATACTATAGTAAAGATACTCAAGTAAATTGTAGTAGGCCTATATTACAGTATTTACTACACTTTGTTAATTTACTGTAGTATATTTACTATAATACGGTTCAAAAACACTATAGCATTTACTAGAGTAATTTTACTATAATATACTATAGTATTTTGACATTATCCAAAAAACACTGGTCGTATGAATGTAAATAATAATAATAAAATTAAGAAGTAGTTAAACGTATTTACCTCATAAATAGATCCAATCATAGCTGCTTCCAGTTCTGTGTCTGATACATGTCTTTTTCGACGAAGGTTGTGTTTAAAACAGATTCGTCTAACACTCATTTCAGAGCATTGCTGGACACCCATTTGTTGCAGATTGGTGGAAATCTCTGCATGAGTCTTGCCACTTTCGAATAAGCCTTTAACCAAATCAATGTATTGTTCTAGCGCGGCCATGGTAAGGTACTATGAAGGCTACTATGCCGGTGGGGAACCTGTGAAGATCATAGGTGAAGATGCGTCCAATCCTTGCCGCCACTAAACACTTACAAACTTCCGGGTCATGCCAAGTTGGATAACTAAATATCAAAATCAGATTCGTGCTGTAGGCGTTTTTCGTATTTCCCATTTTCAATTTGAGCATGTAATCGGAAATACAAAAAACAAGTCATTATTTGTTTTTTCAATATTGTATTTGTAAACAAATAAAGAAATAACAAGTCCTTTTTCGATTTTCCGAATTTGAATTCTTAATTGAATATGAAAAGAACGAATGATACACGGATTTGATTTTTCTCCTCACTCCTTTTTTATATGGAATAACAAGTATATCACACACCAAAGAAAATCATTATTTTTTAGACATTGGTTTGAGTCTGATATATTGTTGGTTGGTCACTTGTTGAATTCGAATGGTCAGTTTTTGAGTATTGGTGAACTATGTCTTAAATTTAAGTGTCATATTTCTGTTAAAGAATATTGTATTGTCCTGAACTCTATTTCTGCCAAAATTCTATCTCTATTCAGGAATCAGGGTACTTGGTGTAACACTGTAGGGAGTAAAGTCTCTAAACATTTGTTTTTAGATAAAATTGATTTAATTAATGATAAATGCAGTAACCAATCGATTAGATCTCTTTTTGTTAATATCTCCTCTCCTCCATCTAAATTTGTTTGGGTTAATATGTTTCCTTCATTTGAGTGGGAACATCTTTGGGGTGTTCTTAATCGGTATTGTGTAACAAATAAAACCAGGGAAGTGTCATTTAAAATTGCTCATAGAATATATCCTGTGAAAGAAACATTAGAGCGTTTTCGTCTGGATATTGATTACAATTGCTCTTTTTGTAATTGTGAAAAAGAATCTATTGTGCATTTATTTTTTTAATGTGCCTGTTCATCTTTCTTTTGGTATGAGATGTCACAATTTCTAAGTGCTAAAATGAATTGCAACCTAGTCTTAAATTTGTCCTCTGTTTTACTTCATTCACATGAATTTGACTTTTCCAAAAGAATGATATATATTGTTGATTTGTTTTTGTTAATGGGAAAATTTTTCATTCATCAATCTAAATGGAATAACTCGAAACCCAATTTTGCTCATTTTCAAACAGTCTTTAAAGGTTATTTAGAATCTATAAAGTTTTCAAAAAACCGAAAAGCCCAAAAAACTGTATTTGCTAAATGAATTTAACATGTTTGTGATGCCCTTTTAATTTTGTTTTGATTTTGTTTTTTTACTCTATTGTTCTTTCACTGTATACTTGAAAATGTGTAAATGTGTGGAATTGTGTTGCTATTGAATTCTGTAATTTTGAATGTATAATAAAAAAAATAATGCTTAAATGGAGGCTTCCGGTGCATTGCCGACGTTTGTAATGCTGAGGTGAAATGCTACAAATCTGCAGAACCATTTGATGACGAGACATCACCCAGACGTTGCAACACTCCCACAGCCGAGCACACAACCGCTAAAAATAGATCACATACATGCGAATGCTTGCCTTGCATTATGATCATTAAACTTGAGCGTTTACTTACACACATACGTTAGCCATTATAGACATTTTCAAATCTACTGAGTCAATAGACAGCGCAGGACCAATAATTCAAACCTAATAGCTTATATTATAAACAGATTTCCTCAAATAAAAGTTAGTCCGCACGGCAACTACTTGTGTCCAGGGATGAACGCGCTTCTCGTGTATGAAAATTCTCGTGTATTCTCGTGTATCTTTAACCTGTCCCTCTCCCTGTCCGTGGTCCCCACATGCTTCAAAACGTCCACCATTGTGCCTGTACCGAAGCAATCAAAAACCACCTGCTTAAACCATCATCAGCAAATGCTTTGAGAGAATAATCAGAAACCACATCTGCTCTGTCCTCCCCCCCTCACTGGACCCACTGCAGTTTGCATACCGCAAAAACCGCTCCACTGATGATGCCATTTCATCTACAATTCACACTGCTCTCTCCCACCTGGAAAAGAGGAACACATATGTGAGAATGCTGTTTGTAGACTACAGCTCAGCATTCAACACCATTGTGCCCTCCATACTTGACATGAAACTCCGGGCTCTAGGCTTAAACAGCTTGTTTTGCAGCTGGATCCTGGACTTCCTGTCAAACAGACGGTGGGTCCAGGTGGTCAGAATGGGCAGTAACATCTCCTCATCACTGACTCTCAACACTGGAGCCCCTCAGGGCTGTGTTCTCAGCCCACTCCTGTACTCTTTGTACACACATGACTGTGTGGCAACCCACAGCTCCAACACCATCATCAAGTTTGCTGACGATACGACGGTGGTAGGTCTTATCACCGACAATGATGAAACGGCCTACAGAGAGGAGGTGCACACTCTGACACGGTGGTGTCAGGAGCACAACCTCTCCCTCAACGTCAGCAAGACCAAGGAGCTGGTGGTCGACTTCAGGAGGAATGAGAGAGAACACCGCCCCATCACCATCGATGGAGCACAGGTGGAGAGAGTCTGCAGCTTCAAGTTCCTCGGTGTCCACATCACAGAGGAACTCTCATACCGAGGCCGTTGTGAAGAAGGCTCATCAGCGCCTTTTCTTCTTGCGACGGCTGAGGAGGTTTGGAATGAGCCGCCACATCCTCACACGCTTCTACAGCAGCACCATCGAGAGCCTGCTGACTGGCTGCATCACCACCTGGTACGGCAACAGTACCGCCCGCAACCGCAAAGCCCTGCAAAGGGTAGTGCGCACGGCCAGCTGCATCATCGGAGGTGAGCTTCCCTCCCTCCAGGACATTTACGCCAGGCGGTGTGTGAAGAGAGCTCAGAGGATCATCAGAGACTCTAGCCACCCGAACCATGGGCTGCTCTCACTGCTGCCATCAGGCAGACGGTACCGCAGCATCAGAACACGCACCAGCCGACTCCAGAACAGCTTCTTCCCACAAGCAATCAGACTACTTAACTCCTGATCCATCAGGATCATAACACACACTGACAGAATATCACTCAGCACAACCCACTGTAGATACACACACATTATATACACATTTATTTATCATATAGCACCTATTGTACATTGATCTCTACTGTGAATAATATTGTATACTCTACATTGTATATTATAATTATTATAGCTTAATGTATACTGTTTAATGTATGTATAGTGTATATTGTTTAAAGTATATGTATATTGTAAGTATGTGTATATTGTTTAAAGCTGTGAGAACTACACTCACATTGTGTAAATTATTTATTGTAGAGTTTACTGTGCTGTGAGTAATTGTGGGCACATCAGATGTGTAATCTGATGCTGCTTTAAATGTTGTACATGTCATGTCATGACTGCTATGTTGCTCGGAACTGCACCTAAGAATTTCACCAACTGTTGCACTTGTGTATATGGCTGTGTGACAATAAAGTGATTTGATTTGATTTGAAAAGTAACGAGTGGTGCAGAGGGAGGCTCGGACGCCGGGGGCTCCGTCTCATCCCCCATCGGAGAGATGACCGAGCGGCGCATCCCGCAAAGAAAGCACCCATTCCCAGTTACGACCTCAATCCTCGAAAGGCTTCTTCAGGCACTACGATTGACCCAAATTACAGACGGTTTCGCCGGCGCGTTTCCGAGATATAGCCTTTTAAAGTTTCAACTCGTTCAATCCGGGCCAAATCAAAGCTCAGACGCCTCCATAAAAATGGACGGAGTGAGAATGACGGGCGGCAAAATCCCAAGAAAAGCTTGTCGTGTACTGAAAATTGCTGAAAATCATCCAATATCCTTTTAATGTTTTAGAATAAATATATCAAAATATCCATAAAGACAAAATTGTATAAAATACTGCTCAGATACAGTTTTTAGAATAAAGTTGCATCAAAATTGTATTGTTTTTAAAAGATAGTGATGGGTTCTGTTTTAATGTACCTGAGTGTACTTAAAATTTAAAAATATATATTTTTAATTTCCCACTTGTAAACCTGTTCACTGTTCTTTTTTATAAATATAGTATTTGTATTAAATCTATATTCATTGAGTTGAATCAAGAATCGAAATAGAGAATCGAAATCGAATCGAATTGGAACATCTGAATCGATACCCAGCCCTAGTTTAAAGGGCTTTTTATTTTTTAAGGTTCTTTTTAGTTTTTTTGCTGCATGGTCATGGGCGTCAGAAGCAAAAAGAAATGTGGGTGGGTCCTCTAAGAAAAATGTTACTGGAGTAGATGCCATTTACATTAAATACAAATATACGGCCTTGTTTGCTAAACGTCTGGTTGGACAAGACAAGATTATGGAAATCACCACATCATAGAGATCAGCAATAGTGTAGGGGTCAGACGCATGGCATCAAGTTTTGACGCAAATCAACCCGAGTTTCGAATCCGCCTTTTTGCCGAACTCACTCTACTCCCTTTTCCCATCACATATCTGATCGGAAAGGCATTTATTTTCAATAAAAATGAAGAAAATATTAGAAAAGTGGAAATAAAGCATCTAACATGTGTTTAATAATAAGTGTTTATCGGTTAGGGGTGAACAGACGTGCTGAATTAGAGACGATAAAAGTGAGTGGGTCCAATATCATTGATCGTATAAAGTGGGTGGGTCTTGTCCCGCCCACACACAATGGTTCTGACGCCCATGTGCATGGTTAATGGAAAAATATGCTGTATTTGTTCACTCACGGGGCGCGTCGACACGTGCAACCACACGTGCTTACACAGACATATTTTGCAAAATGAAGCAAATGGTAAAGAAGTAGGCCAACTGTGTGGGACCATTTCGACAGAAAGGGCGATGAAGAAACTTGCAAAATATGCAACACCGTATTAAAATGCAGCAGCAGCACAAGCTCCTGACTGGTGCAAAGCAAATGAATGGCGCTTCCCAAGGCTGGCCGCTCTAGCGAGGCGTTATCTCTGTATTCCCGGGGCATCAGTGCATCTGAGAGGGTGTTTTCTACCGTAGGTCTAACTGTCAACAGGCTGCGCTCCAGACTAACCCACAGCACTTAGACATGTTACTTTAAATAAAAAATTTAAAAAACAGTCAAGCTGTGGATTGAGGTAGGCCTGCTATTTTTATTTGACGAAAAAAACTATTCCGGTTCTTCAAAGCTTCAAACAGATTCAGTGTATTTTCGTTTTGTCATCTTAATTTGTTAATTATTTAAGTGAAAAATATTTAGTGTAGGGCGATTTATTTTATGCTTTTTATTTATATTATTTTATTCAGTTTTTCTCTGTTGTCAGAAACGCTGCTGTGATAATGTGAATCCAGTGTCCTGTATGCTGCGATTTGCACGGTAAAATAAACTCGTTTTAACGGGTCACAGACACTCGTCAATTGTATTTTTATTTAATGCCAATTCAATATCATAATCTTATCAGTTAACGGTTAATATTCGGATAATGAGTGGCGGTTGTCGGTAACGCCAGTCTCTCATGAACGCGCAGGCGACAGTTAGAGAAAACAGTTTATAAAGTTTTAAATATGGATATTTGGATCACCACTTTGCTTCAGAAAGCCTTTATTAACCCTCCAGAGCCGTATGGAGCACTTATATGATGGATAGATGCACTTTTATGATGGCTAGATGCACTTTTATGATGGATGGATGCACTTTTATGATGGATAGGTGCACTTTTATGATAGATGGATGCACTTTTATGATGGATAGATGCACTTTTATGATGGCTAGATGCACTTTTATGATGGATGGATGCACTTTTATGATGGATAGGTGCACTTTTATGATAGATGGATGCACTTTTATGATGGATAGATGCACTTTTATGATGGCTAGATGCACTTTTATGATGGATGGATGCACTTTTATGATGGATGGATGCACTTTTATGATGGATAGATGCACTTTTATGATGGATAGATGCACTTTTACAATAGACAGATGCACTTTTATGATGGATAGATGCACTTTTATGATGGATGGATGCACTTTTACAATAGACAGATGCACTTTTATGATGAATGGATGCACTTTTATGATGAATGGATGCACTTTTATGATGGATAGATGCACTTTTATGATGGCTAGATGCACTTTTATGATGGATGGATGCACTTTTATGATGGATAGATGCACTTTTATGATGGATGGATGCACTTTTATGATGGATAGATGCACTTTTATGAAGGATAGATGCACTTTTATGATGAATGGATGCACTTTTATGATGGATAGATGCACTTTTATGATGGAGAGATGCACTTTTATGATGAATGGATGCACTTTTATGATGGAGAGATGCACTTTTATGATGGCTAGATGCACTTTTATGATGAATGGATGCACTTTTATAATGGATGGGTGCACTTTTATGATGGATGGATGGATGCTCTTTTATGATGGATGGATGCTCTTTTATGATGGATAGATGCACTTTTTTATGATGGATGGATGCACTTTTATGATGGATAGATGCACTTTTATGATGGATAGATGCACTTTTATGATGGATAGATGCACTTTTATATTATGGATGGATGCACTTTTATGATGATAGATGCACTTTTATGATGGATGGATGCACTTTTATATTATGGATAGATGCACTTTTATGATGGATAGATGCACTTTTATGATGGATAGATGCACTTTTATGATGGATGGATGCACTTTTATGATGGATAGATGCACTTTTATATTATGGATAGATGCACTTTTATGATGGATAGATGCACTTTTATGATGGATGGATGCACTTTTATGATGGATGGATGGATGCACTTTTATGATGGATGGATGCTCTTTTATGATGGATAGATGCACTTTTTTATGATGGATGGATGCACTTTTATGATGGATAGATGCACTTTTATGATGGATGGATGCACTTTTATGATGGATAGATGCACTTTTTTATGATGGATGGATGCACTTTTATGATGGATAGATGCACTTTTATGATGGATGGATGCTATTTTATGATGGATAGATGCTCTTTTATGATGGATAGATGCACTTTTTATGATGGATAGATGCACTTTTTTATGATGGATGGATGCACTTTTATGATGGATGGATGCTCTTTTATGATGGATAGATGCACTTTTTTATGATGGATAGATGCACTTTTTTATAATGGATGGATGCACTTTTATGATGGATGGATGCTCTTTTATGATGGATAGATGAACTTCTCCATGAACTGCCACCTTAAAGCTACACTGTGTAACTTTTTTAGTTTATTCTTAGCTAAAAACACTTAGTTCTTTCAAAAATATATGTGCTCATTAATGTATATTTACTTCTTTCAAGTAATAAAGTATTCTCGTAAGTTTATAATATGCCATTGAAAATACATACGGGTAAGGGGTTCGAATGGGGGTCGCCATGTTGCCCCTCCATCTTGAAAGTACATTAGCCAAAGAGGGACATACCCGTAAATTCAAGCTTCGCGATGGCACCGTGTCGAATGTGAAGAGGGGGAATGCTGGATTGAACTGGAAGCCATGTTAATTTTGGACTAAATCGGCCACCATAGGAGTTAAAACGAAATCAGAATTGGGAGGAACAGAAACTAATATTTATTGAATGGTCATATACCTTTTCACCGCTAGATGGGGGAAAATATCACACAGTGTAGCTTTAACGTGGTGGAGGGGTTTGAGTACCCGAACGACCCTAGGAGCTACGTTGTCCGGGGCTATATGCCCCTGGTAGGGTCTCCCAAGGCAAACAGGTCCTAGGTGATGGGTCAGACTAAGAGCAGTTCAAAAACCCCTTATGAAGACAAAGAAAAGGAGGACAGTGACGTCGCCCGGTACGGTGCAGCCGGGGCCCCACCCTGGAGCCAGGCCTGGGGTTGGGGCTCGTATGCGAGCGCCTGGTGGCCGGGCCTTCCCCCACGGGGTCCGGCCGGGCTCAGCCCAAAGGAGCGACGTGGGGACACCTTCCCGTGGGCCCACCACTCACGGGAGGGACCGTAAGGGGCCGGTGCAAAGCGAATCGGGCAGCAGTCGAGGCCGGGGGCCTAGACGACCCGATCCCTGGACACGGAAACTGGCTCTTGGGACATGGAATGTCACCTCGCTGGCGGGGAAAGAGCCTGAGATTGTGCGTGAGGTTGAGAAGTTCCGACTAGAGATAGTCGGAATCACCTCCACGCACGGCTTGGGCTCTGGAACCACACTTCTCGAGAGGGGATGGACTCTTCACCACTCTGGAGTTGCCCATGGTGAGAGGCGGCGGGCTGGTGTGGGTTTGCTTATAGCCCCCCAGCTCTGCCGCCATGTGTTGGAGTTTACCCCGGTGAACGAGAGGGTTGTTTCCCTGCGGCTTCGGCTCGGGGATAGGTCTCTCACTGTTGTGTGTGCCTACGGGCCAAACAGCAGTGCAGAGTACCCGGCCTTCTTGGTGTCCCTGGGAGGGGTGCTGGAGAGTGCTCCGACTGGGGACTCCGTCGTTCTACTGGGGGACTTCAACGCCCACGTGGGCAATGACAGTGAAACCTGGAGGGGCGTGATTGGGAGGAACGGCCCCCCTGATCTGAACCCGAGTGGTGTTCAGTTATTGGACTTCTGTGCTAGTTACAGTTTGTCCATAACGAACACCATGTTCAAGCATAAGGGTGTCGATCAGTGCACATGGCACCAGGACACCCTAGGTCGTAGGTCAATGATCGACTTTGTGGTCGTTTCATCTGACCTGCGGCCGTATGTCTTGGACACTCGGGTGAAGAGAGGGGCGGAGCTGTCAACTGATCACCACCTGGTGGTGAGTTGGATCCGATGGCGGGGGAGGAAGCTAGATAGACTCGGTAGACCCAAACGTACTGTGAGGGTCTGCTGGGAACGTTTGGCCGAGTCTCCTGTCAGAGAGATCTTCAACTCCTGCCTCCGGCAGAGCTTCGACCGGATCCCGAGGGAGGCTGGAGATATTGAGTCCGAGTGGACCATGTTCTCCACCTCCATTGTCAAAGCGGCTGCTCGGAGCTGTGGACGCAAGGTCTCCGGTGCCTGTCGAGGCGGCAATCCCCGAACCCGGTGGTGGACACCGAAAGTAAGGGATGCCGTCAAGCTGAAGAAGGAGTCCTATCGGGCCTGGCTGGCTTGTGGGACTCCTGAGGCAGCTGGCAGGTACCGGCAGGCTAAACGGACTGCAGCCCGGGTGGTTGTGGAGGCAAAAACTCGGGCCTGGGAGGAGTTCGGTGAGGCCATGGAAAAGGACTATCGGCTGGCCTCGAAGAGATTCTGGCAAACCGTCCGGCGCCTCAGGAGGGGGAAGCAGTGCCCTACCAAAGCTGTTTACAGTGGCGATGGGCGGCTGTTGACCTCAACTGGGGATGTTGTCGGACGGTGGAAGGAATACTTCGAGGATCTCCTCAATCCCGCCGTCACGTCTTCCATTGAGGAAGCAGAGGCTGGGGGCTCAGAGGAGGACTAGTCCATCACCCAAGCTGAAGTCACCGAGGTGGTCAAGAAACTCCTCGGTGGCAAGGCACCGGGGGTGGATGAGATCCGCCCTGAGTACCTCAAGTCTCTGGATGTTGTGGGGCTGTCTTGGCTGACACGCCTCTGCAGCATCGCGTGGCGGTCGGGGACAGTGCCTCTGGGATGGCAGACCGGGGTGGTGGTCCCTCTTTTTAAGAAGGGGGACCGGAGGGTGTGTTCCAACTATAGGGGGATCACACTTCTCAGCCTCCCCGGGAAAGTCTATGCCAGGGTACTGGAGAGGAGAATTCGGCCGATAGTGGAACCTCGGATTCAGGAGGAACAGTGCGGTTTTCGTCCTGGTCGTGGAACACTGGACCAGCTCTATACCCTCTACAGGGTGCTGGAGGGTTCATGGGAGTTTGCCCAACCAGTCCACATTTGTTTTGTGGATTTGGAGAAGGCATTCGACTGTGTCCCTCGTGGCGTCCTGTGGAGGGTGCTGGGGGAATATGGGGTCCGGGGTCCTTTGCTGAGGGCTGTCCGGTCCCTGTATGACCGAAGCAGGAGTTTGGGCCGCATTGCCGGCAGTAAGTCAGACTTCCCGGGAAGGTGTTTCGGGCATGTCCAACCGGGAGGAGGCCCCGGGGAAGACCAAGGACACGCTGGAGGGACTATGTCTCCCGGCTGGCCTTGGAACGCCTCGGTGTCCCCCCGGAAGAGCTAGAGGAAGTGTCTAGGGAGAGGGAAGTCTGGGCATCCCTGCTTAGACTGCTGCCCCCGCGACCCGGCCCCGGATAAGCGGAAGAAGATGGATGGATGGATGGATAGATGCACTTTTTTTGATGGATGGATGCTCTTTTATGATGGATAGATGCACTTTTTTATGATGGATGGATGCACTTTTATGATGAATGGATGCACTTTTATGATGGATGGATGCACTTTTTTATGATGGATAGATGCACTTTTTTATGATGGATGGATGCACTTTTATGATGGATGGATGCTCTTTTATGATGGATAGATGCACTTTTTTATGATGGATGGATGCACTTTTATGATGGATAGATGCACTTTTATGATGGATAGATGCACTTTTATGATGGATGGATGCACTTTTATGATGGATAGATGCACTTTTATGATGGATGGATGCACTTTTATGATGGATGCATAGATGCACTTTTATATGATGATAGATGCACTTTTATGATGGATGGATGCACTTTTTTGATGGATGGATAGATGCACTTTTATATGATGGATAGATGCACTTTTATGATGGATGGATGCACTTTTATATGATGGATAGATGCACTTTTATATGATGGATAGATGCACTTTTATGATGGATGGATGCACTTTTATGATGGATGGATAGATGCACTTTTATATGATGGATAGATGCACTTTTATGATGGATGGATGCACTTTTATATGATGGATAGATGCACTTTTATGATGGATGGATGCACTTTTATGATGGATGGATAGATGCACTTTTATATGATGGATAGATGCACTTTTATGATGGATGGATGCACTTTTATGATGGATGGATAGATGCACTTTTATATGATGGATGGATGCACTTTTATGATGGATGGATGCACTTTTATGATGGATAGATGCACTTTTATGATGAATGGATGCACTTTTATGATGGATGGATGCACTTTTATGATGGATGGATGCACTTTTATGATGGATAGATGCACTTTTATGATGATGGATGCACTTTTATGATTTTACTTTCCCTGCCTGTGGCCGGAGAGGATCATGGGACAGGCTCCAGTGACCTCACAACCCTAAAGAGAAAACATTTTGATCATTCAGAAATAACATTTTCAAAATGATAGAATGAGATGTTCCTCTAACGTTCACATAAACCAAGAAACAACGTTCTTAATACATTAAAAAACTGGACGTTTTGAATGTTTAAAATGTATAACATTTTCATAACTTAATGGGAAAGTTAGCAAATCATTGTCAGAACATATTTGTGTCCGCTGGGCTTTCTGGGGCTTGAGAGGGGCAGTTGTGGAGCTGTCAATGGAGGGACAGAAATCTCTCAGAGTTCATTAGAAACATCTTCATTTGTGCTCCGATGAGCGAATGTCTGATGTGAGTAATTCATGTCATCATTTTCATTTTTGGGTTAAACTAAGCCTTTCATTTTTCAGTTGAAATGGCTGATAGTTTAGTATTAGCAGCATAAATTCATTAGGAGACCAAATGAACCCCTAATAACAAAATATCAGTAACACTTTACAATAAGGTTGTATTAGTTAACATTAGTTAATGCATTAGTTAACATGAACTACTCATGAGCAACACCTCTGTTCAGCATTAGCTCATCTTTGTTAACGTTAGCTCATAAAAATCCAGCTGTTCATGGTTTGTTCATGTTAGTTCACAGTGCATTAACTAATGTTAACAAGATTTAAATAATGCTTTAGTAAATGTTGAAATTAACAAAGATAAATAAATGCTTTATAAGTGCAGTTCATTATTAGTTCATGTTAGCTAATGAACCTTATTGTAAAGTGTTACCAAAATATCATATCAGAGCACCAAGAGAGAAGAGAAGGTCCATCATAGAGAAGAGTTTATTACTATAATGTAACGTTACTTGGATGATAAATCATAAGTTTTGATCAAAAGCCATATCAAAGACTTCATATTTACTGTAGAGCAAATGATTGCCGTGACATTAATGTCATTTCCTGTAAAGGGTCAATCAAGAATCAATAAAAACAACAACATAAGACTCTGAGAGTTTGAACAGAGCTGGGGATCATCTCTATATGGACACAGGACGCCCTAGCAACCACATAGAAGCCCCCTAGCAACACTGAGAGGCCCAACTGTCTGTTCGTCTATATTAAAAAAGACCTCAAGCCAGCAGTAAGTTTATCTTTCAAAATGTACATCTAGTTAAACATTATATTCTTACTGTCTCTGCTATAGTTCCCGTGATCGGATCTTCTTATTGGTTTTATTTTATTTAGTCGATGTCAAATAAATGATGAAAGTGGAGAATCCGCGCGCAACTCAAAGTTACGGTACGCGACGCAGGTAAAAATAGACGATGAGAAGCGTTGTGGAAAATAAAATTATATATAAATAATGGGAAAACTGTCCATTTGTTTGTGAATTGACCGTAGCCGAGGTCCGGACCTCTGTATTTCTCCGAGGTGGAGGCATATATAATAAAGCTTGAGAAATAATCGCCTAATATAGTTTAAACTCCGCACCAATATCTTCAATACATTTCATATTTGACAGCTGTTTTAGCACAGAACTGGAAAAATAATCAGGCAAACTAATAAACTTGTGTCTAATTTCACCGTTTTGAACAGAAAATAATCCTATAATTGAATACTTGTACTATTTTCGAGTAATTGCTCCATAAACCGCCAGGAAACAGCGGAGAGAAGGAGTAACGTTACACTAGTGATGTTTACTTTAGTACTTCACCAAAACCACAGAAGAATCGTGTAAAACACAGTAAACCTGGAGATTATTACTTGTGACATTAGAACTAAATATATGGATGAAAACATGTATAGCCTACAACTAAATTAACGGTTTTCTCATTTCACTAAACATTTTCATTCAAATTCGTGAATATTCTTCTCTGGAATTCCATTGTGCTACTGTGACATCACAATAGCAGGGATTAAAGCGCTTATACTTTGCTCAAGCGTTGCTGATTCTGGTGTTTCTTGCGTTTCTCTCTCGATTCGAGCTTTATTCACAACAATTTGCTAGCATTTTGAATACATTTATTGTGCAATATTATACTTGCCAATATTACACAGCTTTTATCTGAACACGCTTAACTCATCACAGATAAATACGACCCGTTGATCTTGCTGCAGATCCTGCGATCTACGCTAGCTATCCTAGTTAAGGCTTCACCATGGTGTTCTTGAGTTTATTAGGGCTATATGCTTATTTCCAGAGGACAGAGGTCAGCGACAGCCACTCAGATGAACACCAGAGCGATGATGATCCACCTGTGGAGAGGAATGATGATGGTAAATGAGATGTTATGACAATATTAACTCTTTTGGCTCTATTTTAATGTTTAAAGGACAGTCACACATGTTCAGGCACAGCTGAAGATTCACTTCATAATTTACAGCAAGCCTAGCGTCAGTAACACGAGTGTTTGATTAATAATGTTGGTGTCATTGCCCTCTGTAGGTCAGACGTCTCCTCAGGACAGCAGCGGACCTCCTCAGGTCCTCCACATCTCAGAGGAGCGCGCCACTGCTGACCCTCGAGACGATCACGACTGGATTGACGAGACCTTCGATGCTTTCACCCGTGCCGTGTCAAAACTTAATGCCTCCTTCCAAACCCCTGCCCATGTGTCACCTGACACGAGTGACGTCCCCCAGGCTTCAGGCAGTCTAGCGGAGGATAAGAGAACATTTATGGGTCAGTTTGCTGAGAAAACCCAAACATAACCCGACACACATGCACTCTTTCATCAGCAGTTCAGTGGTTTATACTTTACATTCATGCTTTCTTTAAGGGAAGCTGAGAACACGGAAATTAACTTTTTTTGACATTCAACAAGATCATTTAAATGTGTGTGTGTGTGTGTGTGTGTATGTGTGTGTGTAATGGCTACTGCAGTTCACTTGAATAGTACTGTAGTGTGACAAATGAGTTTTTAAAGGCACAAATATTTAAATTAGCAACTCAATTAATATATGAATCAGAAAAATCTTGTTGAAATAGTTTTAGATCAAGTCGGTGACATTTCTTCCTTTCTTCTTTTCACAGACATCGGTTCCTGTAGATATGAGGTGGGCGTTGCACTGGGTGAAGGAGGCTTTGGGACGGTTTATGCAGCGACTCGGCTGAAAGATGGCCTTCAGGTACTTACAATTTCTATCTCGATGATTATTTTGGTCTTGTATTACACTCTTACCCAATCTTATATTCACTATTTAGTGCACGTCACATGTCAGGCCTGTTTAAATAGTCAAAATTTAAATTTACAATTAAATTCATGGAAATGTTCATGTTTGTTCAGGTGTAATGATTGTAATGTGTGAACTTTGAACACATGTACTGTAAATAATTCTAACGCAAATCCATTTTCTGTGTTTCTTCATCAGGTGGCGGTGAAACTGGCCGCCAAAGAGCTTGCAAAATATACCAGGGTTGTAAGTCGGCTCTGTTTGACCTCTCGGTCACTGTTTTCAATTTCAAACATCTCATATTAACATTAATCACAGACTATAAATCATAAATATTGATAACTGTTTGTCTTTCTTCAAGGACGGTTATTCCAGACCCATCCCGTTAGAAGTGGCTCTGCAAATGTCCGCCAATCGAGGGCCCAGTGTTCCTCAGATCGTCAAGCTCTTGGACTGGCAGGACGAGGCTGACCAATATGTGATGGTGCTGGAGCGGCCCATGCCCAGTCAGACCTTGCGTGACTTTTTACCAAACGTCACGGGCAGCAGATATCAAGATTTGGTTCGCCTGATTATGTTCCAGACCACTTTTGCGGCGCAGACATGCTGCCAGCGAGGAGTTTTCCACCGAGATATCAAACTCGAAAACTTGATTATTAACACCGACACCTTTGAAGTTAAATTAATTGACTTCGGATGTGGGGAATTCCTCAACAGCGCGGGATACACCTCCTTTTCTGGTATGTATAATTCTCAAAGCTGCAAGGTGTGTCTCAAACTCTGGTGACGATTGAGAGCCGTTCACACAGGACTCTGAGTGAGTCCAGCTCTCATGAAGCATCATGGGATGGGATCCACTGTTGCGATTAGCATCAAATCATTTCTTGCATGATAATGGATATAGTCAATGTTGTGTTAATGTAAATGTACTCATTCTTTCCTCCAGGCACAGATTATTACTGCCCCCCCGAGTTCTGGATAAAAGGACAATATCACGGGAAACCGGCGACAGTGTGGTCACTCGGCATCCTCCTATTCTTCATGATGTGCAAGAAATTTCCGAAGAAACGAGACCTGAATAAGATGAATCTGAACATCTGGACCAGAACTGGATTGTCTCAAGGTGAGATCTTCATGTCAGCAAAGGACAATTTTAATTCTGAATCTTATTAGACGGAACAAAACAACAGTGGCTTAATAAATGATGGTTTTGTGATATTTGTGAAGTTTAAGCGAATAATCAGACGTCTCTCCCTTCTCTCTCCACAGAATGCTGTGATTTGATTTGCCGCTGTCTGCAGGTCAACCCAAAGAACAGGATTGAGCTAGAGAAAGTCGGTCTCCACAACTGGTTTAAGGTATTAATTACATTTAGAAGATTTTGACACTAGCTTTAATTACAATACTTTTCCAAATGTGCTGCAAATCTCATGTAGTCAGATGACTAATTTCAGTGCTGTTTTTTACTCATGTTTTTATATCAGATAAAAAGAAGGTAGTGGCGGGGTCCTGGCAGCAGCATGCGCTCCCTTCTTCGGTCCGGGACGGGACGGGCGACGGCTGCTTCTCTAGCTGTGGAGCTGAGGGGCAAAGCGGACGGGCCTTTCTCAAACAGGTACTGTACTGTGTGACATGGTGGTCCAGTGGGTTAAATCATGGAACTGATACGCAGAAGATTGCTGGTTCGATCCCAGCGGTCACCACCAGTTTGTCCTTGAGCAAAGCACTTTACTCCATGCTGCTCCAGGGGGATTGTCCCTGTAATAAGGGCACTGTAAGTTGCTTTGGATAAAAGCGTCTGCCAAATGCATAAATGTAGATGTTAATGTACTTCAAACAGGTCTGGCGACTCATCGTGGTGCAAGAATCCGTCCCTGCTCCCCTCCTGGACCTGTGAGGACACCAGCGTGCATGCACAGGGAGAGAGACGGTCTCTCGAGGAGAGGCGCTCAGCCTTTAACAGCGGCGTTGACGAGGCGCTGTGTGGGTCCTAACGCCCCAGTGTAGTGATGGGGACACTATACTGTCGTCCTTCGGATGAGACGTTAAACCGAGGTCCTGACTCTCTGTGGTCATTAAAGATCCCACGATGTCCTTCGAAAAGAGTAGGGGTGTAACCCCGGCATCCTGGCCAAATTTGCCTCCTAATCATCCCCATAGAAATATATATTTCAGTAATACTCATTACATGCAACGTGAGATATTTCAAGCCTTTATTTGTTATAATTTTGATTAGGGATGCACAATATTATCAGCACGACATCGGAATCGGCCGATAAACGCTTAAAATATAAAAATCGGCATCAGCCGATATGAAAAAATGATGCCGATATGCCTTGCCGATAACGTGTTGATATGCGCCTGCAACAACTCACGTGTGCAAGGAGTGCTATAGCGATAATATCACGTCAGCCGTGCGGCCATTCTTGAAGTAAAAACAAGCAAAATCATTGCATGTACGGTGATTTATATTGACAGTTTTTTAATGCTGCCTTGAATTTGTGAATGCGCGTACAGAAGGACGTGACCGTCAACGCAGAGTTGCCAGGTTTTCACAACAAAACTAGCCCAAAACAAGCACAATGGCGTCTCCCCACTCTCTCTAGCGCAGCAGCAGAAGCTCCTCCAGGTCCTAGTGCCCCCGCTGGAGTGTCATATATATTTATGGGGCGCTGTTGTTATAGTAATAAAATGAAAAGTAGAATACACAAATACATTGAAGTTACTTCTTTTTCTGAATAAATAAAGCAGTAATGATGTCAAATCACAAGCATGACACTTGTAAATTAAATACTTTTATATACAGTTTATTAATCTCTAATACAATTTTATGAAATGGATGATGAAAAATAATCCAAGGAGCTCTAGCTTCAAGTAAAAAATTCTACAATTATTTTAAAGACGGCATCAACTGATGCCATGCCACCCCCACTTCATGTGCACTAACATTACATCCAAAAATAAGATATTTATGTTACAACTGCATCTGTCTGGGGTGAAAAATCACTGACTTTATTATTGTAATTTTCAGAGCTTTTAATATACTCTTAATATAACAAGAACTTTATTAACATTTATTTATCTTTAACAAGCATCCTTTTAGTAAGGAGACCTCAGAAATCTGGAACCAGAATGAAACAAAAAAGCTTTTGCTTAAAATGGTGTTGTTTCCAAACAAAGGGAAATGAGTTGAAAAATATCGGCATATCGGATATCGGCAAAAATCCAATATTGTGCATCCCTAATTTTGATGGTTATAGCTTACAGCTTATGAAAACCCCAAATTAGAATATTACATGAAATCTTCTAAATAAAAAATTGTTTTAAATACAGAAATGTCTGAAAGTATAATCTTGTGCATGAATTACTGCCTCAATGCGGCGTGGCATGGATGCTCTCAGCCTGTGGCACTGCTGAGGTGTTATGAAGACCAGGATGCTTCAATAGCGGCCTTCAGCTCTTCTGTACTGTTCGAGCTCATGTCTCTCATCTTTCTCTTGGCAATGCCCATAGATTCTCTACGGGGTTCAGGTCAGTTTGCTGGCCAATCAAGGACAGTAATCCCATGGCCACTGAACCAGGTTTTGGTACTTTTGGCAGTGTGGGCAGGTGCAAAATGAAGTCCGCATCTCCATAAAGCTTGTCTGCTGAAGGAAGCATGAAGTGCTCTAAAATGTCCTGGTAGGAGACGGCTGCGCTGACTCTGACTCAATAAAGCACAGTGGACCAACACCAGCCGATGACATGGCTCTCCAGACCAACACAGACTGTGGAAACTTCACACTGGACTTCAAGCGTCTTGGACTGTGTGCCTCTCCGTTCTTCCTCCAGACTCTGGGATTTGCTCTCATCAGAAGAGAGGACTGGAGCACTGAGCAACAGACCAGTTCTTTATTTCTTTAGCCCAGGTAAGACTCTTCTGACCACAAGTGAAGCCCATGTGAGATGGTGGTCCAGTGGGTTAAACCATGGAACTGATACACATAAGGTTGCTGGTTCAATCCCAGCGGTCACCACCAGTGTGTCCTTGAGCAAGGCACTTTACTCCATGTTGCTCCAGGGGGATTGTCCCTGTAATAAGGGCACTGTAAGTCACTTTGGATAAAAGTGTCTGCCAAATGCATAAATGTAAATGTCCAGGATCCGTCTGCGTGTGGCTCTTGATGCAGTAACTCCATCCTCCACTCCTTGAGAAGCTCCGCCACACATTTGAATGGCCTTTTCCTGACAATCCTCATCCCTGCACCTTTTTCTTCCACACTTTTCCCTTCCACTTAACTTTCTATCCATGTGCTTTGATACAGCACTTTGAGAACATCCGACTTGTTTTGCGATTCCCTTTTGAGGCTTTCACTCCTTGTGGAGGGTGTCAGTGATGGTTTCTGCACAGCTGTCAGGTCAGCGGTCTTTTTCCATGATTGTGAACTCTTCTGAACCAGACGGAGAGACATTTAAAGGCTCAGGAACCCTTTGCAGGTGTTTTGGATGAATCATCTGATGAGAGTGTGACACTTTGAGCCTACAATACTGAACCTTTTCACAATGTTATAATTTCTGATATTTGGGGGTTTCATAAGCTGTAAGCCATAATCATCAAAATGATAACAAATAAAGGCTTGAAATATCTCACTTTGCTTGTAATGAGACTATATATTACATTAGTTTAATCTTTTAAGTTCAATTACTGAAATAAATTAACTTTTGAACGATATTCAAATTTTTCGAGTGTCTCCTGTATACTCTATATTGGCTTTATATACACCTGTGACTGGTCATAATGTGTGTTTATGTTTATAATATATAGCCTGCACTATATGGACAGAAGTATCGGGTCATTATGCGATGGCATTACAGCCCCTGTTGGTGTAATGGTCAGGCGAGACGTGTGTGTCGGTCCAGAGTCCAGTGCTGGCGTGCTTCACTCTCTGAGATCCGACGCTTGGCATTGATCGCTGATGTGAGGCTCGTGCTGGATTTAAACACCTGTGGTTCAGTTCAGTCTTTAACTGGACACTCTCCCAGAAGAAACACACGAGAGCAGAGATAAAGATGACATGAGTTCAGTCAGAGGTCAGTGGAAGGGTCTGACATTTAAGAGTGTCCACTCGAAAGAAAAGGATACATCTTTAAAACACACATGCGCATTTCATAGAAACACATTTTGAATGCACAATTTTCAAGAAATGTTTGGAGTTCGGAAAAAAATGTCAACGTTATTTTAAATATATATATATATTTTTTTTTTTATTCATTCGTAAATTATCGGTACGTTTTTGAGTTTTCATGATGTGACATTTTAAAACAAGAATGAACCCAATCCTGACCTTAACCTGACCTTATCTGATATTTCAACGAAAATACACAAATGTGAAGTGTCACAGTTTTTACTGCAAATTATACAATGACTTCAAAACACTTCAAAACAACTGCACCAACGAGCTAATCTAGGATTTGTTGATCTAGGCTTTATTTTAAATCGAGTTGTGTTGCACCACTTAACTTTAAACCCAGATTAATAAAATCGGGGAATAGAATTTAACCTGCGATTAAAACCTCCATTCACGATTCATTTTCGCAGCCATGTTGGATTCGCCATTGACAGCAACAATACTAATATTCAATTTCCTTCTTTACTGACCACCAGAAACTCTCTTTCTGACATAAGTAGCTCTTGCCAATAAAGTAAATAAACTTGTAAAATGTCAGCTGTCTTTATAAAGCGCTACGTAGAGAGACCGTTACTGATCAAGCAATGAAAACAGCGCGTGCGTAAAGTATATTTATAGTACCGATTAATGGAGTCTATTGTGGCAGTGTAATTTATGACAAAACAACCGCTCTTGACAGCACCGCCCATCCCGTTTGATCCACGAGTGGAGCGGGTATGAGAAACACGAGGCGCGGCCGCGATCACTGGCGCTCGCCTCATATTCTCCGCTGCATTTAAATGCTAAATATACTCCTCTCTTCTTTTCTTTGTCCAACACCGAAGTGTACCGAGATGAGTGACGGATCCGCATCCCAAACGTAAACTCACGTTCCACCATGACCCTCACACTCTGCTGGCTCTATTCTAGGGCTGTAATCAACCAAAGGAAATCTTGGACTGAAGTCTAAAAATCGACTAAAAATGACGTCAGGAAAAAAAGGTTAAATGAATCAGCTGCGCACTGTGCACAGTACTTGGTAGCCTTGTTGTCTGCCTAATGAATTATAAATAAACATAAACTAGTAGGCTATTTGCAGTATATTAAATAGTTTTTGAGCTGATTATTTTGGACTGAAATGAGTCTGACACCCGAGTCTGTCGGCTCTGACAGCGTTGCATCACGTGCACCTGCGCAATATCAGCCTATGATTTCTGAAAATATAGTACTATGTTGTCAACTAGTGATATCATCACAAGAACTTTTGGGGAATATGCAACATAATTTAGACATAATTGTTTTTGTCATATGTATTATAATAACTGACAGACAGTATAATTTTAGCCGCTCTGTGCAGCTCGAACATAGGATCAGCTCAGCTTCGTGGCTGAGACACGAATAGACTATTAACTTAAAGCTTTTACTCTTAAACACAAAAGGCACGTCCACTTTAATAAAAAAGGAATATTTATTAAACAAGCCAGATCAAGAGCAGAAACGTGCATAACTGAAAAATAAAGCATAGGCTCAAAACTAATACAAACAGTGGGCACAGCGCATCACACATTAGGCTCCAAATAAAAAATAAAATAATAAAGTGCCCAAATCCAATAAATAATACTAGAAATACATTTGCAGTTTGCACAATAATAAAATGGACGGGGCAACTCAAAACAGACGGGGCAACCTAATGCAGACAAGTTGGCTTACCGTCTTTAGGTGATATGACATGTTTGTCAGCTGTGATATGCAAACTGTTGCTTGCAAAATTTGCATTCGACTTTTTTCCCATTTTCAATTTAAAAAAAATGCTGCCACACTGCCGATGTCTTTGTTGACATGGTAGAAGAGGACTGACAAGGAAAACGCTCTCACAGTTAAATAAATAATATACAGCAAACTAGCCTTCTTCAATCTGCCTCTCTTCTCCAGTGGGTTGGGCTAATCCAAAAGAAGTGGAAACAAGGGGGTGTTCTGAAGACAGACTGTTGCCTGTGAAACAGGGCTGCTCTGAAAACACCCCCATTAGCAATTAGTGCTTTCCACCTGATGAAATGAACGCAGCAAAACTGATTAACCCTTGATCGGCCCTTGGGGTCCAGCTGACCCCACTGGACTTTTCCTCCATTTTTAAAAAGTGTTCCCTTCATCTCAGGGCCATGGGACTCTGTGACTTTTCCTAAATAATCTATCTAAACATGCACAGAAAAATCTGGGCTTGATTTGGTTGTTCTAAAGGTGTGTAAAAAAAATTACCGTTTAAGTCCCTCAGGGTCAGATTGACCCCACATTGAAAATGAATGGGAAAGTATAAAAAAATTAATGAAACTAAATCCAGTATAAATCTGAAAATTTCTACATATATATCAAGATCTCGTCCTAGAGCATAAACACAAAGTAGAACGAACTTTCTATCTCACACACACACACAAACACACACGTGTGTGACTGCAACAGAGAGCATTTTATAGAAACTGGCAAATAAAATCAACAAAACTGGCATAAATCTGAAAAAATTCCATACATAAATGAAGGACAAATACTAGAGCACAAATGCAACATGGAACAATCATGTTCACTCACACACACACACACACACACACACACACACACACACACACACACACACACACACACACACATGCATGCACACACAGGTGTCTAGGGCATTTTTTAGATTTTGTCAAATAAAAACAGTGTGAAGGGGTAGACACACACACACACACACACAGAGAGAGAGAGAGAGAGAGAGAGAGAGAGAGAGAGAGAGAGAGAGAGAGAGAGACAATGAGAGAAAGAGAGGGAAAAGGGCAAATAAAATAAAGATGAAAGGCAGCTAAACTTTTGCACTCTGAGAAAGTTTACTGTTGATGAAAGAGCTGCAGCAGTATTTTGAAAGCACCCCACAGTTAGGGTATAAAAGTGGCTGTCTGAGTCCTGCACACAGCTCATTCTGTGGCAGCACCATGGCAAAAATAACTTCATTCTCTTTGTAAACTTTGTTCAATGCATGCGAGTGCTGCCGAATGTTCGAATATGACCAGTCATTTTTGCCGTCATCACCCGGCAGGGGCGGGTCTAGACAATTCCTCGTGGGGGGGCACAGACTCAGAGAGGGGTGGCACATTTAAATGCATGTAAACAGTGAACCAGTATAAATAGCCCTACACTGGAGGTAATAATACTGTATATTATTGATAACAAAACGTATTATAATGAGTGAAAAGGAATTCAAAATGAGCAACTTCAAATGTGATATGAAATAACTCAACAGTAGTAGAAGCACATGGGCTGTGGTAAATGCAATGCAAGCAAGATTTTTTCCATCATAGTTGTATATAGTTTTAAACAAGATGGACCAACATAATTGACAACAGTAGAACGGCTTTTGAGCTCGACAAGAAGCTGTAGCAGTGTTTATTCATATTTATATTACATTATAAATATATTATTTGTGTTTCCCACAGGATTTTGTGAGACTGTGCTGGGTAGACATTGGTCCCTCTATGGGGTCCCGGTTGCATAGAAATGAATGGTGATGGTATGGGGCACATAAATGATAGTTCATAAATGGTAAAACATGTAGCGTATGCATTCGAACCATCAAAAATATTTAAACCTCCTCACATTATTAATCCATAATTGAGATTTAAATCCGAGTTTAAAGTTATGGAGCAACAGGATTAAAGTTAATCTATTTTAAATATAACTGTATTTGCATTATTGTAAGGGTAGGTTTAGGGTGTAGGCATTGATAAAACACATCTGGTAAGTAGTACATTTATTTATTGTTATTTTATTGTGAGATTTTGCCTCACCTCCGACCGTTGCTGTACCCCTTCTAGCCACAACTCTTCTTCTCTGCTTTTAGTGGCAGAATTACAGCGCCACACATAGATAACAGTGTTAAGTTTCTAACAGCACTTTGTGTTTTCTGTTCTTAAACCCTCGACAAAACTTAAAGGAAGCATTTGACTCAAGATCATTTTGCTATCTTATCTTATCTCGCTCTATGCTCACCTGCACTCGTAAATGCAGTGATGGACAGCTGTCTTTTACTATTTTGTAAGCTCATTTTCAATTTTCATCCAAGTAATTCCAAAAATCGCAAGTTTTAGTGGGATTTATCATGCATTCACTGCATTTAAGGCCAACAAATCTTGAATATTCGTGTCTAGTATGTGTCACACTATTCTTGTGTCTGTTGTGTGTGTTAGTTCAGGGAACATTTCTGTCCTCGTGTGTATATTGTGTCACTAACCTCTGGATTGTGTTTTATCAGTGCTGATGGGTTATAGAAACCGATGATTCTGAGTGAATCTGTTGAAAGGACTCAGGTAAGTCTGGATCAATAGGTAGGTATCTCAGGTGAGTCTGGAGCAATAGGTAGGTATCTCAGGGGAGTCTGGATCAATGGGTAGGTATCTCAGGTGAGTCTGGAGCAATAGGTAGGTATCTCAGGTGAGTCTGGATCAATAGTTAGGTATCTCAGGTCAGTCTAGATCAATAGGTAGGTATCTCAGGTCAGTCTAGATCAATAGGTAGGTATCTCAGGGGAGTCTGGATCAATTGGTAGGTATCAGGTGAGTCTGGATCAATAGGTAGGTATCTCAGGGGAGTCCGGATCCATAGGTAGGTATCTCAGGAAAGTCTGGATCCATACGTAGGTATCTCAGGTGAGTCTGGATCAATAGGTAGGTATCTCAGGGGAGTCTGGATCCATAGGTAGGTATCTCAGGTGAGTCTGGATCAATAGGTATGTATCTCAGGTGAGTCTGGATCAATAGGTAGGTATCTCAGGTGAGTCTGGATCAATAGGTAGGTATCTCAGGGGAGTCTGGATCCATAGGTAGGTATCTCAGGTGAGTCTGGACCAATAGGTAGTTCATGAGTTTGTGTGCCCATATAATCTTAGTGAAAGTGGTAAACAGATTTGGCGAGCTGTCTGCTATAGAGGGGCTCGGATAGGATATTCTACCCGAGCTCCGATTGCCCCCCAAAAAACATAAATGCAGAAACAGACAGCAAGCGAGAATTCTGTGATTTAAACTGATTACTTAAGGAATTTGCATAATTATTTCAATAGTCTATAAGACCCCCCCAAAAAATTGGAGAACAGAAGGAATGGGAGACTGCACTGCAGCAGCAGGATTTAAGTAGGCAGGTCACTGCTGTGGCGGTTTTAAAACAGGTGAGGTGCTGCAGTGGCAGCATGGATTGAGTGGGGCACTGCAGTATCAGTATCAAATTGGTGGAGAACTGCAGCGCAATACCAGGCGGAGCACTGCAGTAGTAGTATCAAATTGGCGGGGCACGGCAGCAGCAGAATCAGACGTAGCAGTGCGGCAGCAGCATCAAATTGGCGGAGCACTGCAGCGGCAGTATCAAATTGGCAGAGTCTCAAATTGGCCGGCACTGCAGCGGCAGTCTCAAGCGAAGCACTGCAGCAGCAGCAGTCTCAAATTTGGCGGGGCACTGCAGCGGCAGTCTCAAATTGGTGGGGCACTGCAGCGGCAGTATCAAGTGAAGCCAAACACTGCAGCGGCAGTCTCAAATTGGCAGGCACTGCAGCAGCAGTATCAAGTAAAGCCAAACACTGCAGCGGCAGTCTCAAATTGGCAGGCACTGCAGCGGCAGAATCAAGTAAAGCCAAACACTGCAGCGGCAGTCTCAAATTGGCGAGCACTGCAGCAGCAGTATCAAGTAAAGCCAAACACTGCAGCGGCAGTCTCAAATTGGCAGGCACTGCAGCGGCAGAATCAAGTAAAGCCAAACACTGCAGCGGCAGTCTCAAATTGGCGAGCACTGCAGCAGCAGTATCAAGTAAAGCCAAACACTGCAGCGGCAGTCTCAAATTGGCAGGCACTGCAGCAGCAGTATCAAGTAAAGCCAAACACTGCAGCGGCAGTCTCAAATTGGCAGGCACTGCAGCGGCAGTATCAAGTAAAGCCAAACACTGCAGCGGCAGTCTCAAATTGGCAGGCACTGCAGCAGCAGTATCAAGTAAAGCCAAACACTGCAGCGGCAGTCTCAAATTGGCAGGCACTGCAGCGGCAGTATCAAGTAAAGCCAAACACTGCAGCGGCAGTCTCAAATTGGCGGGGCACTGCAGCGGCAGTATCAAGTAAAGCCAAACACTGCAGCGGCAGTCTCAAATTAGTGGGGCACTGCAGCGGCAGTATCAAGTGAAGCCAAACACTGCAGCGGCAGTCTCAAATTGGCAGAGCACTGCAGCACCAAGCGGAGCACTGCAGCATCAAGCGGAGCACAATACTGCAGCAGCGGTATCAAATTGGTTGAGTACTGCAGCAGCGGTATCAAATTGGTGGAGCACTGCAGCAGCAGTATCAAGTAAAGCCAAACACTACAGCAGCAGTATCAAATTTGCGAGGCACTGCAGCAGCAGTATCAAATTGGTGGAGCACTGCAGCGGCAGTATCAAAATGGTGGAGCACTGCGGCAGCAGTATCAAATGGTGGAGCACTGCAGCACCAAGCGGAGCCCTGCAGCATCAAGCGGAGCACTGCAGCATCAAGCGGAGCACAATACTGCAGCAGCGGTATAAATTTGGTGGAGCACTGCGGCAGCAGTATCAAATGGTGGAGCACTGCAGCGGCAGCATCAAATGGTGGAGCACTGCAGCGGCAGTATCAAATGGCGGAGCACTGCAGCACCAAGCGGAGCACTGCAGCATCAAGCGGAGCACAAAACTGCAGCAGCGGTATCAAATTGGTGGAGCACTGCAGCAGCAGTATCAAATTGGTGGAGCACTGCAGCGGCAGTATCAAATTGGTGGAGCCCTGCAGCAGTAGTATCAAATGGTGGAACACTGCAGTGGCAGTATCAAATTGGTGGAGCCCTGCAGCAGTAGTATCAAATGGTGGAGCACTGCAGCAGCAGTATCAAATTGGTGGAGCACTGCAGCGGCAGTATCAAATTGGTGGAGCCCTGCAGCAGTAGTATCAAATGGTGGAGCACTGCGGCACCAAGCGGAGCCCTGCAGCATCAAGCGGAGCTCTGCAGCATCAAGCGGAGCTCTGCAGCATCAAGCGGAGCACAATACTGCAGCAGCGGTATCAAATTGGTGGAGCACTGCGGCAGCAGTATCAAATGGTGGAGCACTGCAGCGGCAGCATCAAATGGCGGAGCACTGCAGCGGCAGTATCAAATGGTGGAGCACTGCAGCAGCAGTATCAAATTGGTGGAGCACTGCAGCGGCAGTATCAAATTGGTGGAGCCCTGCAGCAGTAGTATCAAATGGTGGAGCACTGCGGCACCAAGCGGAGCCCTGCAGCATCAAGCGGAGCACTGCAGCATCAAGCGGAGCACAATACTGCAGCAGCGGTATCAAATTGGTGGAGCACTGCGGCAGCAGTATCAAATGGTGGAGCACTGCAGCGGCAGTATCAAATTGGTGGAGCACTGCAGCGGCAGTATCAAATGGTGGAGCACTGCAGCACCAAGCGGAGCCCTGCAGCATCAAGCGGAGCACTGCAGCATCAAGCGGAGCACAATACTGCAGCAGCGGTATCAAATTGGTGGAGCACTGCGGCAGCAGTATCAAATGGTGGAGCACTGCAGCGGCAGCATCAAATGGCGGAGCACTGCAGCGGCGGTATCAAATTGGTGGAGCACTGCGGCAGCAGTATCAAATGGTGGAGCACTGCAGCGGCAGCATCAAATGGCGGAGCACTGCAGCGGCAGTATCAAATTGGTGGAGCACTGCAGCGGCAGTATCAAATGGCGGAGCACTGCAGCATCAAGCGGAGCACAATACTGCAGCAGCGGTATCAAATTGGTGGAGCACTGCAGCGGCAGTATCAAATTGGTGGAGCACTGCAGCGGCAGTATCAAATTGGTGGAGCCCTGCAGCAGTAGTATCAAATGGTGGAGCACTGCAGTGGCAGTATCAAATGGTGGAGCACTGCAGCGGCAATATCAAATTTGCGAGGCACTGCGGCAGCAGTATCAAATTGGTGGAGCACTGCAGCGGCAGTATCAAATTGGTGGATCCCTGCAGCGGCAGTATCAAAATAAAGCCAAACCCTGCAGCAGCATCAAATTTATGAGCACTGTGGCAGCAGTATCAAATTGGTGGAGCACTGTGGTGGCAGCATCGAATCCAGCGAGGTTTGCAGGCATCGGTTGGATTGAGTTTCGTGGGGAAACCATCTTAAGAGAGTTAGGTGGCTTGTTTGATGGGGCTGAGGTCGAAACGAATGTAAGTTTGAAAGGCATCTGAGGACCACCAACCCAGAAGTTTAATTTGATGGTCTGGCAGTCCTTTTGGCTGCGATGGAGGCTGCTCCTATGTGGAAGGAGTGAGATGAATACAAGTGAGCTTGGATACCAGAGTGGGTGAGGATGTGCTTAAGCTTTTTATGAAACCAATGCCTGATGACAGGAAGGTTGGTCTCATCAATGAACAGCGGGTCGAGCTGAGAAGAGATCTGAACCTCCCTGTGTGCAAGGGAGAAAGAAAGATATTGATATGGCTGGATGGGTGTCAGGAGTAAATGGCCGTTTTTAAAATGATCAGTTTTGCTGCATTGATGAGGAAACGGATGGTGTCCTCGTTTAAAACTTGGAGATCGGAGATGGTTGGATGGATGGCCGTAGATTAGAAAAATTGAATGCCGCTGAGATAGACTTTGATGGTACTAGGTTGGATGGACTTAATCTGGTTGCGATATGAGATGAATGAAGAATTTGAAAGGAGGAAAAAAGTTGGTAGGTAGGTATCTCAGGGGAGTCTGGATCCATAGGTAGGTATCTTAGGGGAGTCTGGACCAATAGGTAGGTATCTCAGGGGAGTCTGGATCCATAGGTAGGTATCTCAGGTGAGTCTGGACCTATAGGTAGGTATCTCAGGTGAGTCTTGATCCATAGGTAGGTATCTCAGGTGAGTCTGGACCAATAGGTAGGTATCTCAGGTGAGTCTGGATCAATAAGTAGGTATCTCAGGTGAGTCTGGATCCATAGGTAGGTATCTCAGGTGAGTCTGAACCAATAGGTAGGTATCTCAGGTGAGTCTGGATCAATAGGTAGGTATCTCAGGGGAGTCTGGATCCATACGTAGGTATCTTAGGGGAGTCTGGACCAATAGGTAGGTATCTCAGGGGAGTCTGGATCCATAGGTAGGTATCTCAGGTGAGTCTGGACCTATAGGTAGGTATCTCAGGTGAGTCTTGATCCATAGGTAGGTATCTCAGGTGAGTCTGGACCAATAGGTAGGTATCTCAGGTGAGTTTGGATCAATAGGTAGGTATCTCAGGTGAGTCTGGACCAATAGGTAGGTATCTCAGGTGAGTCTGGATCAATAGGTAGGTATCTCAGGGGAGTCTGGATCCATAGGTAGGTATCTCAGGTGAGTCTGGATCAATAGGTAGGTATCTCAGGTGAGTCTGGATCAATAGGTAGGTATCTCAGGGGAGTCTGGACCAATAGGTAGGTATCTCAGGGGAGTCTGGATCCATAGGTAGGTATCTCAGGTGAGTCTGGATCAATAGGTAGGTATCTCAGGTGAGTCTGGATCAATAGGTAGGTATCTCAGGGGAGTCTGGATCCATAGGTAGGTATCTCAGGTGAGTCTGGACCAATAGGTAGGTATCTCAGGGGAGTCTGGATCCATAGGTAGGTATCTCAGATGAGTCTGGATCAATAGGTAGGTATCTCAGGGGAGTCTGGATCCATAGGTAGGTATCTCAGGGGAGTCTGGATCCATAGGTAGGTATCTCAGGGGAGTCTGGATCCATAGGTAGGTATCTCAGGTGAGTCTGGAGCAATAGGTAGGTATCTCAGGTGAGTCTGGAGCAATAGGTAGGTATCTCAGGGGAGTCTGGATCCATAGGTAGGTATCTCAGGTGAGTCTGGACCAATAGGTAGGTATCTCAGGGGAGTCTGGATCCATAGGCAGGTATCTCAGATGAGTCAGGATCAATAGGTAGGTTTCTCAGGTGAGTCTGGATCCATAGGTAGGTATCTCAGGTGAGTCTGGAGCAATAGGTAGGTATCTCAGGGGAGTCTGGATCCATAGGTAGGTATCTCAGGTGAGTCTGGATCAATAGGTAGGTATCTCAGGGGAGTCTGGATCCATAGGTAGGTATCTCAGGTGAGTCTGGAGCAATAGGTAGGTATCTCAGGGGAGTCTGGATCCATAGGTAGGTATCTCAGGTGAGTCTGGACCAATAGGTAGGTATCTCAGGGGAGTCTGGATCCATAGGCAGGTATCTCAGATGAGTCAGGATCAATAGGTAGGTATCTCAGGTGAGTCTGGATCAATAGGTAGGTATCTCAGATGAGTCTGGATCAATAGGTAGGTATCTCAGGGGAGTCTGGACCAATAGGTAGGTATCTCAGGGGAGTCTGGATCCATAGGTAGGTATCTCAGGGGAGTCTGGATCAATAGGTAGGTTTCTCAGGTGAGTCTGGATCCATAGGTAGGTATCTCAGGTGAGTCTGGAGCAATAGGTAGGTATCTCAGGGGAGTCTGGATCCATAGGTAGGTATCTCAGGTGAGTCTGGACCAATAGGTAGGTATCTCAGGGGAGTCTGGATCCATAGGCAGGTATCTCAGATGAGTCTGGATCAATAGGTAGGTATCTCAGGTGAGTCTGGATCAATAGGTAGGTATCTCAGATGAGTCTGGATCAATAGGTAGGGTTCTCAGGTGAGTCTGGATCAATAGGTAGGTATCTCAGATGAGTCTGGATCAATAGGTAGGGTTCTCAGGTGAGTCTGGATCCATAGGTAGGTATCTCAGGGGAGTCTGGATCAATAGGTAGGTATCTCAGGGGAGTCTGGATCCATAGGTAGGTATCTCAGGTGAGTCTGGATCAATAGGTAGGTATCTCAGGTGAGTCTGGATCAATAGGTAGGTATCTCAGTTGAGTCTGGATCCATAGGTAGGTATCTCAGGTGAGTCTGGAGCAATAGGTAGGTATCTCAGGGGAGTCTGGATCCATAGGTAGGTATCTCAGGTGAGTCTGGATCAATAGGTAGGTATCTCAGGGGAGTCTGGATCCATAGGTAGGTATCTCAGGTGAGTCTGGACCAATAGGTAGGTATCTCAGGTGAGTCTGGAGCAATAGGTAGGTATCTCAGATGAGTCAGGATCAATAGGTAGGTATCTCAGGTGAGTCTGGATCAATAGGTAGGTATCTCAGATGAGTCTGGATCAATAGGTAGGTATCTCAGGGGAGTCTGGACCAATAGGTAGGTATCTCAGGGGAGTCTGGATCCATAGGTAGGTATCTCAGGGGAGTCTGGATCAATAGGTAGGTTTCTCAGGTGAGTCTGGATCCATAGGTAGGTATCTCAGGTGAGTCTGGAGCAATAGGTAGGTATCTCAGGGGAGTCTGGATCCATAGGTAGGTATCTCAGGTGAGTCTGGACCAATAGGTTGGTATCTCAGGGGAGTCTGGATCCATAGGCAGGTATCTCAGATGAGTCTGGATCAATAGGTAGGTATCTCAGGTGAGTCTGGATCAATAGGTAGGTATCTCAGATGAGTCTGGATCAATAGGTACGGTTCTCAGGTGAGTCTGGATCAATAGGTAGGTATCTCAGATGAGTCTGGATCAATAGGTAGGGTTCTCAGGTGAGTCTGGATCCATAGGTAGGTATCTCAGGGGAGTCTGGATCAATAGGTAGGTATCTCAGGGGAGTCTGGATCCATAGGTAGGTATCTCAGGTGAGTCTGGATCAATAGGTAGGTATCTCAGGTGAGTCTGGATCAATAGGTAGGTATCTCAGGTGAGTCTGGATCCATAGGTAGGTATCTCAGGTGAGTCTGGAGCAATAGGTAGGTATCTCAGGTGAGTCTGGATCAATAGGTAGGTATCTCAGGTGAGTCTGGATCAATAGGTAGGTATCTCAGGTGAGTCTGGATCCATAGGTAGGTATCTCAGGTGAGTCTGGAGCAATAGGTAGGTATCTCAGGGGAGTCTGGATCCATAGGTAGGTATCTCAGGTGAGTCTGGATCAATAGGTAGGTATCTCAGGGGAGTCTGAACCAATAGGTAGGTATCTCAGGTGAGTCTGGACCAATAGGTAGGTATCTCAGGTGAGTCTGGAGCAATAGGTAGGTATCTCAGGGGAGTCTGGATCCATAGGTAGGTATCTCAGATGAGTCTGGATCAATAGGTAGGTATCTCAGGTGATATATCGCTACACCCCTATCGCCGACTTAACCTCTGCAGCCGAAAACACAGAAAACATTAGCAATAAATTATTCACATGTTTAAACACTCCTTGCTGTTTTTTTTTTTCACAACACATTCATAATCATTACTTTTGCTGGTGCGCTGTGGCAAGCTTTGTGATTAGGCTGTGTGGCTAATTAATATACACGTGCAATTGGTCAACTCAATCACTTAAATGAACGACTACCAGTCGACTAGAAATCTTAGATCTTTAGTCGAGGGCAGCCCGACTGAACGGAGGGTTTAAATACACAGACCAACCGTTGGAGCTAAAAGAGACACAGGTGATCACAATGGGTTGCTACGGAAACAAATGATCACACATTAAGAAACTAGTGCTGTGTTCGTAATCGCCCCCTATACCCTCACTCACTATTCCCTACATTACTGCACTAATGTAGTCCACTAATGTAGTCCACTTGTACCCCTTTTCCACCAAAGCAGTGCTAGAGCTAGTTCAGAGCCAGAGCTAGTCCCAGTTCATAGTTGGTTCAACTGAGGAGCCCTCTAAGAACCGTTTGCTTTTCCAGATGCTGAGAGCCACAACAGAGCCAGGTCTTACGTCACTGTATACGTCTCATCTTTCTCAGCAACGCTAGCGAGGCAGCGGCAGTGTTGCCAAGTCCGCGGTTTTCCCGCAGTATTGGGCTACTTCATCACTGTTGCTGCGGGCTGATATTTAGCCCCGGGAATGCTAATTTTAGTAGGAAACCATGCCAAAAAAACACATATTTTACCCCCAAATGTGATTTTTACCAGGGAAGCCCCCCTGAAACGCGACTGGGCTTGTTTTGAGTAGCAATTGGGCGGGTTTTGTTGTGAAAACCAGGCAACCCTGGGCTGTAGGTTTTCCGAGATGCATCGGCGCTGCACAGACCGATCCATGTATGATATTAAAAAAACACACGAGTGAATCAAAAGCATAAGGAGTCGTGTGCTCTCGCTGGACTCGTTATCATGCGGCGATCGGTCTGCACAGCACCGCTGCGAACAAGCCTTCCATCAACAATGCAAACGTTGCGTTACTATTGATTCACGTGGCTTTACGATCCTACATCGGCATCAAAACACAGCGAATTCAACGCATTCATGCAGTTCGCCGTAATTTGTATAGACGGAGATTACAAACGAGCAGCAGCTGTTAGCTCCATTAGCTGCTATTTCAACAATGGTGGATCTCAAGTTTGTGTTGGTCTTGTTGACCCCGCCCCCAGCGCCTGATGTAATCGGTTCTTACTTCTAGCCCTGTTCTAGCCCAGCAATGTTTTGGTGCTACTTAAGAACCACTTTTCCTGGCTCGGAGCTGGGGCTTTGGGTGTGGAAACACAAAGAACCGATTTGAAACTAGGCTCTGGCTCCGATCTAGCTCTAGCACTGCCTTGGTGGAAAAGGGGTATAGAAGGAGTGAATGAAAACCAGTAAGTGAATTCAGACACTGGGTGCTCCAGAAGGGCTGCCGCTTTTGCATAGTTTGTGCTGTTTAATAATCATTTGAAACGCAGCAAACTGGCAGCTCCAGTAGTAATGACAAGATTCATCTTGATTAACTATATAATAACTAGCATGTATAAACCATAAATAAACACAATTTAATAACCAATTCAACAGGAATTTATACCTGTCTGATATTACACTGGATTAGCGTGGTTTGTAAAATGGATGTATGGATGATTCAGGTGACTTTCACAGTGCATTATGGGTATTCTCTAGCCGTTGAGCGTACAGCAGTTGTTCACTTGTGATTGTGGTGCATTGTGGGATAGAATGAGTGCACACGATAATGTCCACTATGGTTTCGGACACATTACACTCTTTATATTTTTCTCATTTACACAAAAGTTGACATGACACGTAAGAGCTACACACTAAGCTTGATTTTATATTTAATCTTGTATTTATATGAGCTTTTGTTATTCATATCAGAATCTGCACAAAAAAATGTAAAATGTATACTAGGCAATGAGTGAAGGTACATTATGTGGAGAAAACGTTTATATGCCAGTTTAATGGCTTTCAGTTTTTTTTTTTCCAGATTTTCTTGTACAGATTCAATCAGAAGATGTGAAAAGTGCAGAATATGATCCATCAGGACTGTGTTGGGATAGAGAAGGAGTTCCGGACTCTCCGAAATACTGAAGCCCGATTGAATCACGTCTGTGCACTTCAGCCCAGCAAAACAGGCGGAGTCGACTGTCTATATAAGTCAGCACTTAATAGCAATTAGTTTAAGTTTTAGTTCAGGTTTTACCCGAAAGTAAGAATTTTAACGGATTAATACTATCAGTTAAACGGTTTATAGTAGGGCTGGGCAAAAACAAATTTATTTTTTGATTAATCGTTTTTAAAATGTGGTCGATTAAAATTTGATTCTCAAAGGCCATAAATCGATTTTTTCCCCATATTTATTTCCGCAAACATTGAACATAAGATTAACGTAAATCTAAATACTAGTCTTCTCCACTAGATGTCACCCTCTTAGTGGCCTTGCGCTGTTGCAAAGGAGTGAGAGGCGCATCTGTCATTCATTTATTTAATGCTTAAATGGCGGCTTCCGGTGCGTTGTTGACGTTTGTAATGCTGAGGTGAAATGCTACAAATCTGCAGAACCATTTGATGACGAGACATCACCCAGATGTTGCAACACTCCCACAGCCGAGCACACAACCGCTAAAAATAGATCACATACATGCGAATGCTTGCCTTGCATTATGATCATTAAACTTGAGCGTTTACTTACACACATACGTTAGCCATTATAGACATATTCAAATCTACTGAGTCAATAGACAGCGCAGGACCAATAATTCAAACCTAATCGCTATAATTCAAACCTTGCTGACTGGCTGCATCACCACCTGGTACGGCAACAGTACCGCCCGCAGCCGCAAGGCCCTGCAAAGGGTAGTGCGCACGGCCAGCTGCATCATCGGAGGTGAGCTTCCCTCCCTCCAGGACATTTACGCCAGGCGGTGTGTGAAGAGAGCTCAGAGGATCATCAGAGACTCTAGCCACCCGAACCATGGGCTGCTCTCACTGCTGCCATCAGGCAGACGGTACCGCAGCATCAGAACACGCACCAGCCGACTCCAGAACAGCTTCTTCCCACAAGCAATCAGACTACTTAACTCCTGATCCATCAGGATCATAACACACTCTGGACAGAATATCACTCAGCACAACCCACTGTAGATACACACACATTATATACACATTTATTTATCATACAGCATCTATTGCACTTTGGATTTAAATTTTTCAATCTGTGAATAATATTTTATACTATACATTGTATATTATTATTATTATTATAGCGTAATGTATATTGTTTAGTGTATGTTTAGTGTATATTGTTTAAAGTATATGTATATTGTAAGTATGTGTATATTGTTTAAAGCTGTGAGAACTACACTCACATTGTGTAAATTATTTATTGTTTATTGTAGTGTATACTGTGCTGTGAGTAATTGTGGGCACATCAGATGTGTAATCTGATGCTGCTTTAAATGTTGTACATGTCATGTCATGACTACTATGTTGCTCGGAACTGCACCTAAGAATTTCACCAACTGCATATGGTAGAGTGACAAATAAAGTGATTTGATTTGATTTGCTTATATTATAAACAGATTTCCTCAAATAAAAGTTAGTCCACACGGCAACTACTTGTGTCCAGGGATGAACGCGCTTCTCGTGTATGAAAAGTAACGAGTGGTGCAGAGGGAGGCTCGGACGCCGGGGGCTCCGTCTCATCCCCCATCGGAGAGATGACCGAGCGGCGCATCCCGCAAAGAAAGCTCCCATTCCCAGTTACGACCTCAATCCTCGAAAGGCCTCTTCAGGCACTACGATTGACCCAAATTACAGACGGTTTCGCCGGCGCGTTTCCGAGATTTAGCCTTTTAAAGTTTCAACTCGTTCAATCCGGGCACGAATCAAAGCTCAGACGCCTCCATAAAAATGGACGGAGTGAGAATGACGGGCAGCAAAATCCCAAGAAAAGCTTGTCGTGTACTGAAAATCATCCAATATCCTTTTAATGTTTTAGAATAAATATATCAAAATATCCATAAATACTCAATTGTATAAAATACTGCTCAGATACAGTTTTTAGAATAAAGTTGCATCAAAATTGTATTGTATTTAACAATTGTATGCATTTAAAATATAGAGATGGGTTCTGTTTTAATGTACCCGAGTGTACCTAAAATTTAAAAATATATATTTTTAATTTCCCACTTGTAAACCTGTTCACTGTTCTTTTTTATAAATATAGTATTTGTATTAAATCTATATTCATTGAGTTGAATCAAGAATCGAAATCGAATCGAATTGGAACATCTGAATCGATACCCAGCCCTAGTTTAAAGGGCATTTTATTTTTAAGGGTCTTTTTAGTTTTTTTGCTGCATGGTCATGGGCGTCGGAAGCAAAAAGAAATGTGGGTGGGTCCTCTAAGAAAAATGTTACTGGAGTAGATGCCATTTACATTAAGTACAAATATACGGCCTTGTTTGCTAAACGTCTGGTTGGACAAGACAAAATTACGGAAATCACCACGTCATAGAGATCAGCAATAGTGTAGAGGTCAGACGCATGGCATCAAGTTTTGACGCAAATCGCAGAGGTTCGAATCCGCCTTTTGCTGAACTCACTCTACTCCCTTTTCCCATCACATATCAGAACGGAAAGGCATTTATTTTCAATAAAAATGAAGAAAATATCAGAAAAGTGGAAATAAAGCATCTAACATGTGTTTAATAATAAGTGTTTATCGGTTAGGGGTGAACAGACGTGCTGAATAAGAGACAATAAAAGTGAGTGGGTCCAATATCATTGATCGTATAAAGTGGGTGGGTCTTGTCCCGCCCACACACAATGGTTCTGACGCCCATGTGCATGGTTAATGGAAAAATATGCTGTATTTGTTCACTCACGGGGCGCGTCGACACGTGCAACCACACGTGCTTACACAGACATATTTTGCAAAATGAAGCAAATGGAAAAGAAGTAGGCCAACTGTGTGGGACGATTTTGACAGAAAGGGCGACGAAATTACTTGCAAAATATGCTACACCGTATTAAAATACAGCAGCAGCACAAGCTCCTGACTGGTGCAAAGCAAATGAATGGCGCTTCCCAAGGCTGGCCGCTCTAGCGAGGCGTTATCTCTGTATTCCCGGGGCATCAGTGCATCTGAGAGGGTGTTTTCTACCGTAGGTCTAACTGTCAACAGGCTGCGCTCCAGACTAACCCACAGCACTTAGACATGTTACTTTAAATAAAAAATTTAAAAAACAGTCAAGCTGTGGATTGAGGTAGGCCTGCTATTTTTATTTGACGAAAAAAACTATTCCGGTTCTTCAAAGCTTCAAACAGATTCAGTGTATTTTCGTTTTGTCATCTTAATTTGTTAATTATTTAAGTGAAAAATATTTAGTGTAGGGCGATTTATTTTATGCTTTTTATTTATATTATTTTATTCTGTTTTTCTCTGTTGTCAGAAACGCTGCTGTGATAATGTGAATCCAGTGTCCTGTATGCTGCGGTTTGCACGGTAAAATAAACTCGTTTTAACGGGTCACAGACACTCGTCAATTGTATTTTCATTTAATGCCAATTCAATATCATAATCTTATCAGTTAACAGTTAATATTCGGATAATGAGTGGCGGTTGTCGGTAACGCCAGTCTCTCATGAACACGCAGACGACAGTTAGAGAAAACAGTTTATAAAGTTTTAAATATGGATATTTGGATCACCACTTCGCTTCAGAAGGCCTTTATTAACCCTCCAGAGCCGTGTGGAGCAGTTATATGATGGATAGATGCACTTTTATGATGGATGGATGCACTTTTATGATAGATAGATATAGATGCACTTTTATATGATGGATAGATGCACTTTTTATGATGGATGCACTTTTATGATGGATAGATGCACTTTTATGATGGATAGATGCACTTTTATGATAGATAGATGCACTTTTATATGATGGATAGATGCACTTTTATGATGGATGGATGCACTTTTATGATAGATAGATAGATGCACTTTTATGATGGATGGATGCACTTTTATGATAGATAGATGCACTTTTATGATGGATGCACTTTTATGATGGATAGATGCACTTTCATGATGGATAGATGGACTTTTTATGATGATAGATGCACTTTTATGATGGATAGATGCACTTTTATATGATGGATTGATGCACTTTTATATGATGGATTGATGCACTTTTATATGATGGATAGATGCACTTTTATGATGGATAGATGCACTTTTATATGATGGATAGATGCACTTTCATGATGGATAGATGCACTTTTATGATGATAGATGCACTTTTATATGATGGATAGATGCACTTTTATATGATGGATAGATGCACTTTTATATGATGGATAGATGCACTTTTATGATGGATAGATGCACTTTTATATGATGGATAGATGCACTTTTATGATGGATAGATGCACTTTCATGATGGATGGATGCACTTTTATGATGAATAGATGGATAGCCAGGGCTTTTGTAATATAACTCTGATTAGTCGGTGATGTAGGACTGCTCGCGACTCTCCAGAGCCACTGGATTTCGTCATCCGCAAATAAACGTAATAAAGCCTGAACCTCGTTGTTGGTCCATTAGTCGTATTTTTTAAACTGTATTATTATCAAACTCGTTTTAACGGGTCACAGACACTCGTCAATTATATTGATGGATAAATGCACTTTTATGATGGATGGATGCACTTTTATGATGGATAGATGCTCTTTCATGATGGATAGATGCACTTTTATGATGGATAAATGCACTTTTATGATGGATAGATGTACTTTTATGATGGATAGATGCTCTTTCATGATGGATAGATGCACTTTTATGATGGATAAATGCACTTTTATGATGGATAGATGTACTTTTATGATGGATAGATGCACTTTTATGATGGATAGATGCTCTTTTATGATGGATAGATGCACTTTTATGATGGATAGATGCACTTTTATGATGGATAGATGCTCTTTTATGATGGATAGATGCACTTTTATGATGGATGGATGGATGCACTTTTATGATGGATAGATGCTCTTTTATGATGGATAGATGCACTTTTATGATGGATGGATGCACTTTTATGATGGATGGATGAGCAGAAAAATGCACACATCTATGGTATATATGAGTATATAATTATTAGTTATAATTAGAGTTATAATTGAGTCTGCGGCGTCTCAAGTGTCAACTACAAAATTCCTGGGAGTTTTTGTTGACGAGAGCCTGAGCTGGAGGAAACAAACTGACTATGAGCAGAAAAATACACACATCTATGGTATAATAAGGAGGTCAGGCTTCTTGTTACTACAGAAACTCTTCTTACTCTCTACTATAGTTTAATTTATCCGTATCGCTCATATTGTAATATAGTTTGGGCAAATACTTTTCCTACTACTCTTCAAAAAATGTATGGATATACTATAAATGCATATACTTCATCTGCTTCTTTATTTCAGAAACTTCAAGTTCTTACTATTTATGATATTAATATTTCTCAAATATGTTTTCATTTATAAGATATATTCAAGTAAAGGGAACTTTCCAGAGCAATGTCAGATGTATTTTAAAGTAAATTCAGGTTCGCTGTCCCTTAACTCGTCAATCTACAGATTTTCCTCTTCCTAAATTTCTCACTTGTGGAGGTCAATCCTCAATAAGATATAGGGGTATTAAATTATGGAATGGTTATCCCATTTAGCAAGAAAATGTTCTTCTTTAATATGTTATGAAAGATGGATAAAGGATCATTTTATTGCTGCCTTGTAATTGTGTTTTCTTTTTTGTCGTTGTTGTTGTTTATGTATTTGATGCACCCGATAGAGTTTGATTTGGTGTATATCATTTTTGGGGGTTTGATATGTTGTCCATCCATCCATCCATCTTCTTCCGCTTTATCCGGGGCCGGGTCGCGGGGGCAGCAGTCTAAGCAGAGATGCCCAGACTTCCCTCTCCCTAGACACTTCCTCTAGCTCTTCCGGGGGGACACCGAGGCGTTCCAAGGCCAGCCGGGAGACATAGTCCCTCCAGCGTGTCCTTGGTCTTCCCCGGGGCCTCCTCCCGGTTGGACATGCCCGAAACACCTTCCCGGGAAGGCGTTCAGGAGGCATCCGGAACAGATGCCCGAGCCACCTCAGCTGTCCCCTCTCGATGTGGAGGAGCAGCGGCTCTACTCCGAGTTCCTCCCGAGTGACTGAGCTTCTCACCCTATCTCTAAGGGAGCGCCCAGCCACCCTGCGGAGAAAGCTCATTTCGGCCGCCTGTATCCGGGATCTTGTCCTTTCGGTCATGAGCTTTGGGTCATAGGTGAGAGTAGGAACGTAGATTGACCGGTAAATCGAGAGCTTCGCCTTACGGCTTAGCTCTTTCTTCACCACGACAGACCGGTACATCGACCGCATTACTGCAGAAGCTGCACCGATCCGTCTGTCAATCTCCCGTTCCATCCTCCCCTCACTCGTGAACAAGACCCCTAGATACTTGAACTCCTCCACTTGGGGCAGGAACTCTCCACCAACCTGAAGTGGGCAAGCCACCCTTTTCCGACTGAGGACCATGGCCTCGGATTTGGAGGTGCTAATTCCCATCCCAGCCGCTTCACACTCGGCTGCAAACCGTCCCAGTGCATGCTGGAGGTCCTGGTTAGAAGGGGCCAACACGACAACGTGATCCGCAAAGAGCAGAGACGAAACCGTGTGGTCCCCAAACCTGACACCCTCCGGCCCTTGGCTGCGCCTAGAAATTCTGTCCATAAAAATTATGAACAGAACCGGCGACAAAGGGCAGCCCTGCCGGAGTCCAACATGCACCGGGAACAAGTCTGACTTACTGCCGGCAATGCGGACCAAACTCCTGCTTCGGTCATACAGGGACCGGACAGCCCTCAGCAAAGGACCCCGGACCCCATATTCCCCCAGCACCCTCCACAGGACGCCGCGAGGGACACGGTCGAATGCCTTCTCCAAATCCACAAAACAAATGTGGACTGGTTGGGCAAACTCCCATGAACCCTCCAGCACCCTGTAGAGGGTATAGAGCTGGTCCAGTGTTCCACGACCAGGACGAAAACCACACTGTTCCTCCTGAATCCGAGGTTCCACTATCGGCCGAATTCTCCTCTCCAGTACCCTGGCATAGACTTTCCCGGGGAGGCTGAGAAGTGTGATCCCCCTATAGTTGGAACACACCCTCCGGTCCCCCTTCTTAAAAAGAGGGACCACCACCCCGGTCTGCCATCCCAGAGGCACTGTCCCCGACCGCCACGCGATGCTGCAGAGGCGTGTCAGCCAAGACAGCCCCACAACATCCAGAGACTTGTGGATCTCCACCCCCGGTGCCTTGCCACCGAGGAGTTTCTTGACCACCTCGGTGACTTCAGCTTGGGTGATGGACGAGTCCTCCTCTGAGCCCCCAACCTCTGCTTCCTCAATGGAAGACGTGACGGTGGGATTGAGGAGATCCTCGAAGTATTCCTTCCACCGTCAGACAACATCCCCAGTTGAGGTCAACAGCCGCCCATCGCCACTGTAAACAGCGTTGGTAGGGCACTGCTTCCCCCTCCTGAGGCGCCGGATGGTTTGCCAGAATCTCTTCGAGGCCAGCCGATAGTCCTTTTCCATGGCCTCACCAAACTCCTCCCAGGCCCGAGTTTTTGCCTCCACAACCACCCGGGCTGCAGTCCGTTTAGCCTGCTGGTACCTGTCAGCTGCCTCAGGAGTCCCACAAGCCAACCAGGCCCGATAGGACTCCTTCTTCAGCTTGACGGCATCCCTTACTTCCGGTGTCCACCACCGGGTTCGGGGATTGCCGCCTCGACAGGCACCGGAGACCTTGCGTCCACAGCTCCGAGCAGCCGCTTTGACAATGGAGGTGGAGAACATGGTCCACTCGGACTCAATATCTCCAGCCTCCCTCGGGATCCGGTCGAAGCTCTGCCGGAGGCAGGAGTTGAAGATCTCTCTGACAGGAGACTCGGCCAAACGTTCCCAGCAGACCCTCACAGTACGTTTGGGTCTACCGAGTCTATCCAGCTTCCTCCCCCGCCATCGGATCCAACTCACCACCAGGTGGTGATCAGTTGACAGCTCCGCCCCTCTCTTCACCCGAGTGTCCAAGACATACGGCCGCAGGTCAGATGAAACGACCACAAAGTCGATCATTGACCTACGACCTAGGGTGTCCTGGTGCCATGTGCACTGATGGACACCCTTATGCTTGAACATGGTGTTCGTTATGGACAAACTGTAACTAGCACAGAAGTCCAATAACTGAACACCACTCGGGTTCAGATCAGGGGGGCCGTTCCTCCCAATCACGCCCCTCCAGGTTTCACTGTCATTGCCCACGTGGGCGTTGAAGTCCCCCAGTAGAACGACAGAGTCCCCAGTCGGAGCACTCTCCAGCACCCCTCCCAGGGACACCAAGAAGGTTGGGTACTCTGCACTGCTGTTTGGCCCGTAGGCACACACAACAGTGAGAGACCTATCCCCGAGCCAAAGCCGCAGGGAAACAACCCTCTCGTTCACTGGGGTAAACTCCAACACATGGCGGCAGAGCTGGGGGGCTATAAGCAAACCCACACCAGCCCGCCGCCTCTCACCATGGGCAACTCCAGAGTGGTGAAGAGTCCATCCCCTCTCGAGGAGTGTGGTTCCAGAGCCCAAGCCGTGCGTGGAGGTGATTCCGACTATCTCTAGTCGGAACCTCTCAACCTCACGCACAATCTCAGGCTCTTTCCCCGCCAGCGAGGTGACATTCCATGTCCCAAGAGCCAGTTTCCGTGTCCAGGGATCGGGTCGTCTAGGCCCCCGGCCTCGACTGCTGCCCGATTCGCTTTGCACCGGCCCCTTACGGTCCCTCCTGTGAGTGGTGAGCCCACGGGAAGGTGTCCCCACGTCGCTCCTTTGGGCTGAGCCCGGCCGGACCCCATGAGGGAAGGCCCGGCCACCAGACGCTCGCATACGAGCCCCAACCCCAGGCCTGGCTCCAGGGTGGGGCCCCGGCTGCGCCGTACCGGGCGACGTCACGGTCCTCCTTTTTTTTGTCATCATAAGGGTTGTTGAACTGCTCTTAGTCTGACCCGTCACCTAGGACCTGTTTGCCTTGGGAGACCCTACCAGGGGCATATAGCCCCGGACAACGTAGCTCCTAGGGTCATTCGGGTACTCAAACCCCTCCACCACGTTAAGGTGGCAGTTCATGGAGGAGCCTTGATATGTTGTAATTATTTTATTCAGTCATATCCATTCCTATAATTGTTATTGTAATTTAGCAATATTTATAGCAATAATTACAGTTTTTTTTTTCTTTGTTGTTTAGGTGGAGGCTTTAAATACGCCCTTTTGGGTTTTCTGCCTCTCCCTGCACAGTATTTGGATTGTATTTTTTATTGTACATATGTTATATTTCTGCAATAAACTAATTAATAAATTATAAAATTATAAAATAGATTAAAAAATGTAGTGTTTTTAATGGCGAATTGATTAATCCAGTTATATTTTTGAACTGATTGACAGAACTAATACAAATTTATTAAAAAACATGAACGTCTTAACATGAAGAAATTGATTTATTTTTATTAAAAAATGACGTATTTATTTATGTTGATATCTGTGAGATTTAGCAATGTATGTGTGTTCATGCCTGCCTCTGCCATCCAGCACCGCCCATCCCCAAACCACTCCTCAGAGGTCTCCCGGATTTTGGTACCCAAATGTTGACCGGTATGGTGGGTAGCACTGTCGCCTCAGAGCGAGAAGGTCCCGGTTCCAGCCAGTGTGGATGGTCCATGTTTTCCTCCAGGTGCTCCAGTTTCTCCCACAGTTCAGACCAAAGACATGCAGCAGGTGAGCTGTCTGTATGAGAGCCAGTGATGGACTGGCCATCCGTCCAGGGGGTTTTCCCTGCCTGTTGCCGGAGAGGATCATGGGACAGGCTCCAGTGACCTCACAACCCTAAAGAGAAAACATTTTGATCATTCAGAAATAACATTTTCAAAATGATAGAATGAGATGTTCCTCTAACGTTCACATAAACCAAGAAACAACGTTCTTAATACATTAAAAAACTGGACGTTTTGAATGTTTAAAATGTATAACATTTTCATAACTTAATGGGAAAGTTAGCAAATCATCGTCAGAACATATTTGTGTCCCCTGGGCTTTCTGGGGCTTGAGAGGGGCAGTTGTGGAGCTGTCAATGGAGGGACAGAAATCTCTCAGAGTTCATTAGAAACATCTTCATTTGTGCTCCGATGAGCGAATGTCTGATGTGAGTAATTCATGTCATCATTTTCATTTTTGGGTTAAACTAAGCCTTTCATTTTTCAGTTGAAATGGCTGATAGTTTAGTATTAGCAGCATAAATTCATTAGGAGACCAAATGAACCCCTAATAACAAAATATCGTTCACACTTTACAATAAGGTTGTATTAGTTAACATTAGTTAATGCATTAGTTAACATGAACTACTCATGAGCAACACCTCTGTTCAGCATTAGCTCATCTTTGTTAACGTTAGCTCATAAAAATCCAGCTGTTCATGGTTTGTTCATGTTAGTTCACAGTGCATTAACTAATGTTAACTAATACTTAATACTTAATTCTTACTGTCTCTGCTATAGTTCCCGTGATCGGATCTTCTTATTGGTTTTATTTTATTTAGTCGATGTCAAATAAATGATGAAAGTGGAGAATCCGCGCGCAACTCAAAGTTACGGTACGCGACGCAGGTAAAAATAGACGATGAGAAGCGTTGTGGAAAATAAAATTATATATAAATAATGGGAAAACTGTCCATTTGTTTGTGAATTGACCGTAGCCGAGGTCCGGACCTCTGTATTTCTCCGAGGTGGAGGCATATATAATAAAGCTTGAGAAATAATCGCCTAATATAGTTTAAACTCCGCACCAATATCTTCAATACATTTCATATTTGACAGCTGGTTTAGCACAGAACTGGAAAAATAATCAGGCAAACTAATAAACTTGTGTCTAATTTCACCGTTTTGAACAGAAAATAATCCTATAATTGAATACTTGTACTATTTTCGAGTAATTGCTCCATAAACCGCCAGGAAACAGCGGAGAGAAGGAGTAACGTTACACTAGTGATGTTTACTTTAGTACTTCACCAAAACCACAGAAGAATCGTGTAAAACACAGTAAACCTGGAGATTATTACTTGTGACATTAGAACTAAATATATGGATGAAAACATGTATAGCCTACAACTAAATTAACGGTTTTCTCATTTCACTAAACATTTTCATTCAAATTCGTGAATATTCTTCTCTGGAATTCCATTGTGCTACTGTGATGTCACAGTAGCAGGGATTAAAGCGCTTATACTTTGCTCAAGCGTTGCTGATTCTGGTGTTTCTTGCGTTTCTCTCTCGATTCGAGCTTTATTCACAACAATTTGCTAGCATTTTGAATACATTTATTGTGCAATATTATACTTGCCAATATTACACAGCTTTTATCTGAACACGCTTAACTCATCACAGATAAATACGACCCGTTGATCTTGCTGCAGATCCTGCGATCTACGCTAGCTATCCTAGTTAAGGCTTCACCATGGTGTTCTTGAGTTTATTAGGGCTATATGCTTATTTCCAGAGGACAGAGGTCAGCGACAGCCACTCAGATGAACACCAGAGCGATGATGATCCACCTGTGGAGAGGAATGATGATGGTAAATGAGATGTTATGACAATATTAACTCTTTTGGCTCTATTTTAATGTTTAAAGGACAGTCACACATGTTCAGGCACAGCTGAAGATTATTTTTATCTGTAACTTAATGTGTCACAATACAACATACAGCACATATTTGCACAATCACACATTAAAACTGAATTGTACTGCAAAATTCAGACTCAATAAACTCGACACGAGATACAGGACATTACACGCCATCTTTAAGTTCATATATAGAAATGAAAATGCCTCACTTTATGTTTCCTAAGAAGGTGAATATTAATGAATATTAATGACATGATGTGTGTTTATTGTTTGCACACATTGACTGACAACTGAAAAACTGGGAAGAATGTGTCCAGTGTGAATCGGCCGAAAAGTCACTTCATAATTTACAGCAAGCCTAGCGTCAGTAACACGAGTGTTTGATTAATAATGTTGGTGTCATTGCCCTCTGTAGGTCAGACGTCTCCTCAGGACAGCAGCGGACCTCCTCAGGTCCCCCACATCTCAGAGGAGCGCGCCACTGCTGACCCTCGAGACGATCACGACTGGATTGACGAGACCTTCGATGCTTTCACCCGTGCCGTGTCAAAACTTAATGCCTCCTTCCAAACCCCTGCCCATGTGTCACCTGACACGAGTGACGTCCCCCAGGCTTCAGACAGTCTAGCGGAGGATAAGAGAACATTTATGGGTCAGTTTGCTGAGAAAACCCAAACATAACCCGACACACATGCACTCTTTCATCAGCAGTTCAGTGGTTTATACTTTACATTCATGCTTTCTTTAAGGGAAGCTGAGAACACGGAAATTAACTTTTTTTGACATTCAACAAGATCATTTAAATGTGTGTGTGTGTGTGTGTGTGTGTGTGTGTAATGGCTACTGCAGTTCACTTGAATAGTACTGTAGTGTGACAAATGAGTTTTTAAAGGCACAAATATTTAAATTAGCAACTCAATTAATATATGAATCAGAAAAATCTTGTTGAAATAGTTTTAGATCAAGTCGGTGACATTTCTTCCTTTCTTCTTTTCACAGACATCGGTTCCTGTAGATATGAGGTGGGCGTTGCACTGGGTGAAGGAGGCTTTGGGACGGTTTATGCAGCGACTCGGCTGAAAGATGGCCTTCAGGTACTTACAATTTCTATCTCGATGATTATTTTGGTCTTGTATTACACTCTTACCCAATCTTATATTCACTATTTAGTGCACGTCACATGGCAGGCCTGTTTAAATAGTCAAAATTTAAATTTACAATTAAATTCATGGAAATGTTCATGTTTGTTCAGGTGTAATGATTGTAATGTGTGAACTTTGAACACATGTACTGTAAATAATTCTAACGCTAATCCATTTTCTGTGTTTCTTCATCAGGTGGCGGTGAAACTGGCCGCCAAAGAGCTTGCAAAATATACCAGGGTTGTAAGTTGGCTCTGTTTGACCTCTCGGTCACTGTTTTCAATTTCAAACATCTCATATTAACATTAATCACAGACTATAAATCATAAATATAGATAACTGTTTGTCTTTCTTCTAGGACGGTTATTCCAGACCCATCCCGTTAGAAGTGGCTCTGCAAATGTCCGCCAATCGAGGGCCCAGTGTTCCTGAGATCGTCAAGCTCTTGGACTGGCAGGACGAGGCTGACCAATATGTGATGGTGCTGGAGCGGCCCATGCCCAGTCAGACCGTGCATGACTTTTTACCAAACGTCACGGGCAGCAGATATGAAGATTTGGTTCGCCTGATTATGTTCCAGACCACTTTTGCGGCGAAGACATGCTGCCAGCGAGGAGTTTTCCACCGAGATATCAAACTCGAAAACTTGATTATTAACACAGACACCTTTGAAGTTAAATTAATTGACTTTGGATGTGGGGAATTCCTCAACAGCGCGGGATACACCTCCTTTTCTGGTATGTATAATTCTCAAAGCTGCAAGGTGTGTCTCAAACTCTGGTGACGATTGAGAGCCGTTCACACAGGACTCTGAGTGAGTCCAGCTCTCATGAAGCATTATGGGATGGGATCCACTGTTGCGATTAGCATCAAATCATTTCTTGCATGATAATGGATATAGTCAATGTTGTGTTAATGGAAATGTACTCATTCTTTCCTCCAGGCACAGATGATTACTGCCCCCCCGAGTTCTGGATAAAAGGACAATATCACGGGAAACCGGCGACAGTGTGGTCACTCGGCATCCTCCTATTCTTCATGATGTGCAAGAAATTTCCGAAGAAACGAGACCTGAATAAGATGAATCGGAACATCTGGACCAGAACTGGATTGTCTCAAGGTGAGATCTTCATGTCAGCAAAGGACAATTTTAATTCTGAATCTTATTAGACGGAACAAAACAACAGTGCAGGAGCATCTGAGCCCAGTGGCTTAATAAGTGATGGTTTTGTGATATTTGTGAAGTTTAAGCGAATAATCAGACGTCTCTCCCTTCTCTCTCCACAGAATGCTGTGATTTGATTTGCCGCTGTCTGCAGGTCAACCCAAAGAACAGGATTGAGCTAGAGAAAGTCGGTCTCCACAACTGGTTTAAGGTATTAATTACATTTAGAAGATTTTGACACTAGCTTTAATTACACTACTTTTCCATATGTGCTGCAAATCTCATGTAGTCAGATGACTAATTTCAGTGCTGTTTTTTACTCATGTTTTTAAATCAGAAAAAAAGAAGGTAGTGGCGGGGTCCTGGCAGCAGCATGCGCTCCCTTCTTCGGTCCGGGACGGGCGACGGCTGCTTCTCGAGCTGTGGAGCTGAGGGGCAAAGCGGACGGGCCTTTCTCAAACAGGTACTGTACTGTGTGACATGGTGGTCCAGTGGGTTAAACCATGGAACTGATACGCAGAAGATTGCTGGTTCGATCCCAGAGGTCACCACCAGTGTGTCCTTGAGCAAAGCACTTTACTCCATGTTGCTCCAGGGGGATTATCCCTGTAATAAGGGCACTGTAAGTTGCTTTGGATAAAAGTGTCTGCCAAATGCATAAATGTAGATGTTAATGTACTGTAGACAAACAGGTCTGGCGACTCATCGTGGTGCAAGAATCCGTCCCTGCTCCCCTCCTGGACCTGTGAGGACACCAGCATGCATGCACAGGGAAAGAGACGGTCTCTCGAGGAGAGGCGCTCAGCCTTTAACAGCGGCGTTGACGAGGCGCTGTGTGGGTCCTAACGCCCCAGTGTAGTGATGGGGACACTATACTGTCGTCCTTCGGATGAGACGTTAAACCGAGGTCCTGACTCTCTGTGGTCATTAAAGATCCCACGATGTCCTTCGAAAAGAGTAGGGGTGTAACCCCGGCATCCTGGCCAAATTTGCCTCCTAATCATCCCCATAGAAATATATATTTCAGTAATACTCATTACATGCAAAGTGAGATATTTCAAGTCTTTATTTGTTATAATTTTGATTAGGGATGCACAATATTATCAGCACGACATCGGAATCGGCCGATAAACGCTTAAAATATAAAAATCGGCATCGGCCGATATGAAAAAATGATGCCGATATGCCTTGCCGATAACGTGTTGATGTGCGCCTGCAATAACTCACGTGAGCAAGGAGTGCTATAGCGATAAGATCACGTCAGCCGTGCGGCCATTCTTGAAGTAAAAACAAGCAAAATCATTGCATGTACGGTGATTTATATTGACAGTTTTTAAATGCTGCCTTGAATTTGTGAATGCGCGTACAGAAGGACGTGACCGTCAACGCAGAGTTGCCAGGTTTTCACAACAAAACTAGCCCAAAACAAGCACAATGGCGTCTCCCCTCTGAATAAATAAAGCAGTAATGATGTCAAATCACAAGCATGACACTTGTAAATTAAATACTTTTATATACAGTTTATTAATCTCTAATACAATTTTATGAAATGGATGATGAAAAATAATCCAAGGAGCTCTAGCTTCAAGTAAAAAATTCTACAATTATTTTAAAGACGGCATCAACTGATGCCATGCCACCCCCACTTCATGTGCACTAACATTACATCCAAAAATAAGATATTTATGTTACAACTGCATCTGTCTGGGGTGAAAAATCACTGACTTTATTATTGTTATTTTCAGAGCTTTTAATATACTCTTAATATAACAAGAACTTTATTAACATTTATTTATCTTTAACAAGCATCCTTTTAGTAAGGAGACCTCAGAAATCTGAAACCAGAATGAAACAAAAAAGCTTTTGCTCAAAATGGTGTTGTTTCCAAACAAAGGGAAAAAATAAATGTATATCGGCATCGGCCAAAATGAGTTGAAAAATATCGGCATATCGGATATCGGCAAAAATCCAATATTGTGCATCCCTAATTTTGATGGTTATAGCTTACAGCTTATGAAAACCCCAAATTAGAATATTACATGAAATCAATAAAAAAATTGGTTTAAATACAGAAATGTCTGAAAGTATAATCTTGTGCATGAATTACTGCCTCAATGCGGCGTGGCATGGATGCTCTCAGCCTGTGGCACTGCTGAGGTGTTATGAAGACCAGGATGCTTCAATAGCGGCCTTCAGCTCTTCTGCACTGTTCGAGCTCATGTCTCTCATCTTTCTCTTGGCAATGCCCATAGATTCTCTACGGGGTTCAGGTCAGTTTGCTGGCCAATCAAGGACAGTAATCCCATGGCCACTGAACCAGGTTTTGGTACTTTTGGCAGTGTGGGCAGGTGCAACATGAAGTCCGCATCTCCATAAAGCTTGTCTGCTGAAGGAAGCATGAAGTGCTCTAAAATGTCCTGGTAGGAGACGGCTGCGCTGACTCAGACTTAATAAAGCACAGTGGACCAACACCAGCCGATGACATGGCTCTCCAGACCAACACAGACTGTGGAAACTTCACACTGGACTTCAAGCGTCTTGGACTGTGTGCCTCTCCGTTCTTCCTCCAAACTCTGGGATTTGCTCTCATCAGAAGAGAGGACTGGAGCACTGAGCAACAGACCAGTTCTTTATTTCTTTAGCCCAGGTAAGACTCTTCTGACCACATGTGAAGCCCATGTGAGATGGTGGTCCAGTGGGTTAAACCATGGAACTGATACACATAAGGTTGCTAGTTCGATCCCAGCGGTCACCACCAGTGTGTTCTTGAGCAAGGCACTTTACTCCATGTTGCTCCAGCGGGATTGTCCCTGTAATAAGGGCACTGTAAGTCGCTTTGGATAAAAGTGTCTGCCAAATGCATAAATGTAAATGTCCAGGATCCGTCTGCGTGTGGCTCTTGATGCAGTAACTCCAGCCTCCACTCCTTGAGAAGCTCCGCCACACGTTTGAATGGCCTTTTCCTGACAATCCTCATCCCTGCAGCTTGTGCACCTTTTTCTTCCACACTTTTCCCTTCCACTTAACTTTCTAACCATGTGCTTTGATACAGCACTTTGAGAACATCCGACTTGTTTTGCGATTCCCTTTTGAGGCTTTCGCTCCTTGTGGAGGGTGTCAGTGATGGTTTCTGCACAGCTGTCAGGTCAGCGGTCTGCCATTATTGGACAAACTGATTAATCCAGGTGTGTCTGATTATTGTTGTTGCGACTACAGAGGTCAGGCACACCTGGATTAATCAGTTTGTCCAATAATGGCAGACAGGAAACAAAGGAGCTGGCTGAAGTTCAGGCAGTAGTGCAGCTGTGCATAAAGCCAATTGAAATGATATTCTCTCCAACAACAGTATTGTCACAAGCACGCCAGGCTCCACCCTCTCCCAGACACAACGTGCACCTTCACCAGAGTACTGATTACACGCACCTGCACGTCATCATCACAGCAATCACTACCTGCACTTAAACCCCACGCATTCACTCAGTCACTGTCCGGTCTCGTTTGCACATGCTCACACTACTGCTTGCTTCCACGGACTTACCTGTATTACCTACCTGGTCTCCTGAGTGTCTCGTCTCGTCTCCTGGTCTCCATCGCTCCATCGTCCTGTTCACCCAGTCACCTGAAATCTAGTGATGGGCAGACAGAGGCTTCGTGAAGCACTGAAACAGTTGAAGCAAATGTGCCATATTGTTTCGAAGCTTCGAATCAATCCGACACCCGTATCTACAGCGACATCTATTGGTCACTTGCATGTGTTGATCTGAAATACCTTGACAATGATTCATGTAAAAAAAAAAAAAAAAGTTTACTACATGATACATGGTACAACTACATGATCTTGGTTTTGTAACCTGTAGCCTCCTCATTGTGAATAACTTTTTTTTGTGGTCATGAAAAATTATCATTAATAAAATAAATAAAGCCACAATGTGTCACATTTGTGGCCAAAATACCAGGATGAGTGCTCCTCAAATGGTGCATCAAGGCTAGCTGCCTATCACAATACACACATCTCACTTTATTTGGTGTTTTCAAATGGAAATGCTCCCACACCACAGATGTACGGCATCTCTTGTAATGGGCAACAACAAAGATAATTTCCTGATTAACAACATCCTCATGCCGGGAAAATGTTATATACACAAATGCAAGTTCTTAAAGGTGAAACCAAGATTGTATTAATTTCATAATGAGTTTAACTCTTATACAAAAGCTCTCAAAGTTATGAAAATGCAATCAGTCTTTTTTCCATTATAGAAGAATATGATCTTCAAACAAATCCCTAGCCCCTTTAATGCTTTTTGTTTCTTTTATTATGATTTGCCTGATATATTTTTTTACTTTCAAGCACCTGATCTGTATTTTGTAATACAAAAATGTTCTGTTATTGCCATGCTGTTTGTAAATGATTATTTGTTCAGCAATAAAAAAATGTCTTATGTGGAGCCTCCATTTTTATCTATTCTATTAATATATCTATCTATATATCACCTATGACTCTATATAATTCTGTATCTCTAACTTATGCTGTGCTATCTGTCACTATCTAACTTAGCCTATATGAATGTGTCACTATATCTATCCTATCTGTCACTGTCTATACCTATCAGTCAATATATCTCATTTAAATCTAGCCTAACTAACCAAAGCGCACTATAAATCTCACTTATATCACAAAATCACTGCTATCACAAAAACCGACGAGGTGAAGATGGATTTACTTCACTTTTAAACTTGTGTGGTTTGTTCCCGCCCCCTTTAATCAACGCAGTTTCGACAGGCGCCACCTGATAAAACACTTCGAAGCTTCATTTAGCCATAGTCACGTGACATGGGTGTTTGAATCACAGTTCGGAGCAGTGTTTCGAAAAATCAAAGCACCAAAACGTCAGTTTCGCGTCAGCCATCCCTACTGAAATCAGACGTACAGTATTACCCATTGACTTTACCATTCCGCTGGACTTACTCTTCTGTTACTCACCTCATCTGCTCACATCCTGGTTCTGTTAATAAACTCTGTTTACCCCTGCCATCAGTTCTCCGTGTCACCTCTGTTGTAACAAGTAATGTAGGCCTATAACCGCTGAAAGAAAAGGGTTTTGCTGGATCTTTAAAGGGGTGGTAAAACACATTCTTTCGAAGGCTTGATTGTGTTTGTGGGGTGCACTGTAACATGTGTTCATGCTTCGTTTTTAAAAAATTTCATTATTTTTCATATATTTGACCTTTATTCTACACTGCTCTGTCCCTCCTTGTAAAAACGGTCTGATGGTTTCCGGGTTGTATAAAGCCAGTCCCTCAAAAATACGCAATGGGCTCAGATTGGTTAGCTGGCCCAGTGTGTTGCGATTCCCCTTACCTTTACCGGTAGCCTGTGCTTTGGTAGTATTAGAAACAATGGCGTCAATAAAACCATACCAATTTGAGCCCGAATCAGACCCAGACAATTTTAGTGAAGATGATCGAGCAGAACCTGTTCAGTCCTCAAGAGTAAAGACTGCGGATCTATAGTGATCGCTACTGAATGGCTCCGTTACTTTTGTATTTTTAGAACGATTAAAGCCAAATAACTGTCGCAAGAACGAACACTAAACATTGGCTTTACTAGTAGCCAAATCAAACACAGAACCATGTTTAGCATGCCTGTAGATAAACAACACATAAAAGCTCTAATCAAAGAATAATTTACACTAATGCCAAGTTCGCTGTTGAGATTTTAAAAAGTTTGTAACGTTAGGTGTTTGTGGGATAACGTTAAGTATGAATGAGCATTTAACAAACTGGTTTGCAGAGCCAAATGAGCGTTGTCATCTGTGTACCTCCTTGCTACAACGTACAATTAACAACACAAACTATTACAGAAAAACACATCGACGAAAAATAAATCACACTTACAGGTTGTGGCCCGTAAACAGCTTCTGTTTTTAAATCCATCTTTCAGGACAAGCCGTTGTGCGAATCCTGCATTGAACTCGTGAAGATTGTGGAAGCTTTCCTCCGTGAAATGTGCAGCGGGAGCCGCGCGCCCGTCTCACACTGGCAGTGTTTGTCTCGCGCAGCTGAACCGCGGCTCGTGTATTGCAAATACAGACGAATATTGTCCATTATGTCACATTTTCCGGTCTTCTCCTCCGACCCCTGTCTGTCTCGTGCTTTGATTTATGATGGGCAGCATATATCTGCTGCAAATGCCACCTGTTCCCCTCTGTCTCATACACACATGCATATAACAGGTTGTATGTTAAACGCACTGCAACGCTCCCCCGTCCCTAGGAAGGCTGAACAAAGTGGACCTGCAATCCGGATGAAAATAACAGCGTTTCGTCGGCATTGCGGCAACAACACTCCAGCCTACTAACTATACCACAACAACGCTTCCCTGCGGCGATACAAAATGGCCTCGTCCCCCTTATTTAATATTCTCGGAGGAGGGGTTTATGTAAATATTGGGGCTGGTGATGTCAGAGACCCTGGAGGAATGTCTGTAGTCCCTAGCGGCCGTTTGCTGTAGTCCTTAGAAATTGAGTTCTTTAAAAGCAAATATCTCTCAACTTTGAACGTTGTAACTTTGCAGATGTTGTTTATGCTCAAACAGCAACATTACACACTAGCTAAAGTTAGAAAAGTGAAATCGTGTTTTACCACCCCTTTAAATGGACACTCCAAGAAGAAACACATGAGCAGAGATAGAGATGTCATGAGTTCAGAGGTCAGAGGGAGATAAAGGGTCTGACATTTAAGAGAAAACTATACATCTTTAAAACACACATGCTCATTTTATAGAAACACATTTTTGAATCCACAGTATATATTTATATATTATTCATTCGTAAATTATCGGTACGTTTTTGAGTCGTCATGATGTGACATTTAAAACAAGAATGAACCCAATCCTGACCTTATCTGATATTTCAACAGAAATACACAAATGGGAAGTGTCAGTTTTTACTGTAAATTATACATTGACTAGTTTGGGGGGGGCTGGGAGTGGTTGGGGGGGTCACCTGATAATTTGCCCAATATAGCGGGTAATCGGGCAAATTACCAGTCCGTGGGACGGGGCGTGGCCTGGGAGTGGTCGGGGAGCCGTCACCTGATCATTCGTACAATATAGCGGGTAATCAGGCAAAAAAACCGTTCCGTGGGACGGGGGGGGGGGGCCTGGGAGTGGTTGGGGGGGTCACCTGATCATTTGCCCAATATAGCGGGTAATCGGGCAAATAACAGGTCCGTGGGACGGGGTGTCGCCTGGGAGTGGTCGGTGTGGGGGGGGGGGGGGGGGGGGTTACCGGTTCATTCGCCCAATATAGAGGGTAATCGGGCAAATAACCAGTCGATGGGACGGGGGCGTGGCCTGGGAGTGGTCACCTGATAATTCGCCCAATATAGCGGGTAATCGGGCAAATTACCGGTCCGTGGGACGGGGCGTGGCCTGGGAGTGGTCAGGGGGGGGGTTACCTGTTCATTCGCCCAATATAGCGGGTAATCGGGCAAATAACCAGTCGATGGGACGGGGGCGTGGCCTGGGAGTGGTCACCTGATAATTCGCCTAATATAGCGGGTAATCGGGCAAATTACCGGTCCGTGGGACGGGGGCGTGGTCTGGGAGTGGTCACCTGATCATTCGCCCAATATAGTGGGTAATCGGGCAAATAACCGGTCCGTGGGACGGGGCATGGCCTGGGAGTGGTCGGGGGGGTCACCTGATCATTCGCACAATACAGCGGGTAATCAGGCAAAAAAACGGTCCGTGGAACGGGGGCGTGGCCTGGGAGTGGTCAGGGGGGGGGTCACCTGATCATTCGCCCAATATAGTGGGTAATCGGGCAAATTACCAGTCCGTGGGACGGGGCGTGGCCTGGGAGTGGTCACCTGATCATTCGCACAATATAGCGGGTAATCAGGCAAAAAAACGGTCCGTGGGACGGGGCGTGGTCTGGGAGTGGTCGGGGGGGTCACCTGATCATTCGCACAATATAGCGGGTAATCGGGCAAATAACCGGTCCGTGGGACGGGGGCGTGGCCTGGGAGTGGTCACCTGATCATTCGCCCAACATAGCGGGTAATCGGGCTCGGAAGACGGGGGCATGGCTTAGGAGCAGTTAGCAGGGGTCACTCGTCCACTGCAGAGGGGAATCGGGCAGATAATGGGTTCATGGGAAAGGGGGAATCGAGAAAGTGACCGATCCCAGTTTATACGAATGGCTGAGAAGCCCGTAGGAATAATCCGGGACTGAAGGAATAAAGGCGGTACTGCCTCTGGGGGCCTCGGACTTCGGGGTGCACCCGTCTGACCCCCGGCGGGGTCATGGCCGCCATAACCGTCCTCGCGGCTTTGGCCGCCCCCCAGAAAATTTTGGCTGCGTTTGGGGACACGCTCCCCGGATACCGAATGGACGTTTTATGGATCTCGGGACTACCTCGAGTAAGAAAAAAGCTTGCTGTGACTCGTGTGATGTGTCAGCTCCTCTTCTTTCTATTTTATAGAGCATGCTCAGTTATATATGAAATGAGAAGAGCAAGGCCTGTAGTTAGGGAGTACTTGTTATTTAAGGGAAATATACTATACTTTTTTTTTTTTCAAACCTAGTCTGTGGGGTAAAACGCCCCAGGGAGCATCACTTCCCACTATTCAATTCAATTAAATTCAAATTTATTTGTATAGCGCTTTTCACAATACACATTGTTTCAAAGCAGCTTTACAGAAAGTGCATTTCATAGATGAACAGTAAAAATGTTAGAAAGACAATGTTAAAGAATAATGATCAAAAAAGTTATTCAATATCAAAAATACTGTAGCCTAGTTACATCACATTCTTTGTTTTTCTATCAAATATAATCTAACTAGGTGGTTGAATAAAAATATTTGGACTTTATATTTAAAAATTACCTCACACTAGCATCAGCTAGCTAGTTAGCCAGCCAGTTAGCATCAGCTAAAAATATTTTTTAAAAAGGTTTATTTTCAAAATGATTCATTAATAAATATTCATATTATTTTGGCTTGTCTTTTTAATTTTAAGCTATAAATTGTTGTACTCTGATTTTGCCGTAAACGTATAAAGTAAATTGCTTTGTCAGAAATTATACAAATGTATTTTTTTGTTAAAAATCAAATAAATTCAAACTTTGGACATTTTTCATACTTGGTTTATAATTTATGTAATTATCACTGAAAACTAGGATAACTATTCTAGACACATTTAACTTTTCAATTTCCCGAGTCCACCCTAACTAATGTTGCCCTAGCCTACTGTACATCATATCTCAGAGTGACATGCATTTGTAAGGAACAAAGTATAAGATATGCAACATTATTGGGTAAATACAGTCAATAAAGTCTACATGTATTAGACAATCACAGTATGTTATACAAAACAACAAGCGCTGTATTGCACTGTAAAACATACTTAAAACAAAACCATCCATAGTAGTCCAGCAGACAACACCAGCAAAATAATGTTTAATTTCTTCTCTATACACGCATTAGATGCTCGCGACAATATCTAGTTTAATGGTAATACATGAAAAGGTTGTGTACTGTACACACCAAGCGATTACAAAAAAAGAGACGGAAAATGGCACTTTCTCGACGGTTCCTTGCTTTTCGACGAGAGAAGCTCTTCCTGTGTTAACATTGCGACGGCTTTGCATATTGTTCAATGGAAAAAAGCGTGGGGGACATTATCAGCCTCCCACATCAATACTATTTTGGGGACATTCACCGTTTGTCTCTCATGTCGTGTGTGGAATATCGAAAACAAAACAACCAGAAAAGGGTTGTCTAACAAACTGAATAAGTTCGTCAGAAGAGGCGTGTCCTAAGACTTTACTTTCGCTTTAACTTTAATGTTGCAAATACATTCGCGACAAACTTCTGGTATCTTCACAGTGAATACTAAGGTTGTCGACTTCACTGAAGGAGGTAAGAACAAGTTTGGGTCACTTTTCTGCCATGAAGCCTCTCACGAGATTGAGTTTGACTCGGATCGATATTGTTATTGTTTTCCTGGACGCCAGCATAAGATGTTTTATTATTGTTGTTATTATTTTTTAGACTGGGGATTAGTTATCATCAGTTTATAATAATATTAATTAATATTTTTAATCTATACACCAAAAATATTGATTCCTGGGTACAATCTGTGTTATGAGTGATTGATTTATTAACTTGAATGAAATCAGGGCAGTAGGGGTTCAGCGAAAAATCGGCAGCTGCCAGCAGGAAGTAGCTGAAACTTCCCAGATAGCACACGTACATCTCGGAAACGTCTATTTGATGTGCGTGTTTACATCTGGAAGACGTATTTTTCAGAGTGTTTGGTCATCTGCAATACGTCTATTGGACGTTTCCTGTCAGATGTCAAATAGACGTTTAAAAAATGTCTTTAAGATGTTTATGATTTAGAATGTATGAAAAACTGACATATATATATACATACAGTGAAGAAAATAAGTATTTGAACACCCTGCTATTTTGCAAATTCTCCCACTTGGAAATCATGGAGGGGTCTGAAATTGTCATCGTAGGTGCATGTCCACTGTGAGAGACATAATCAAAAAAAAAAAAATCCAGAAATCACAATATATGATTTTTTAACTATTTATTTGTATGATACAGCTGCAAATAAGTATTTGAACACCTGTCTATCAGCTAGAATTCTGACCCTCAAAGACCTGTTAGTCTGCCTTTAAAATGTCCACCTCCACTCCATTTATTATCCTAAATTAGATGCACCTGTTTGAGGTCGTTAGCTGCATAAAGACACCTGTCCACCCCATACAATCAGTAAGAATCCAACTACTAACATGGCCAAGACCAAAGAGCTGTCCAAAGACACTAGAGATAAAATTGTACACCTCCACAAGGCTGGAAAGGGCTACGGGGAAATTGCCAAGCAGCTTGGTGAAAAAAGGTCTACTGTTGGAGCAATCATTAGATAATGGAAGAATGGAATTAGATAATGGAAGAAGACCCCTCGTGGGGTCTCAATGATCCTAAGAAAGGTGAGAAATCAGCCCAGAACTACACGGGAGGAGCTGGTCAATGACCTGAAAAGAGCTGGGACCACCGTTTCCAAGGTTACTGTTGGTAATACACTAAGACGTCATGGTTTGAAATCATGCATGGCACGGAAGGTTCCCCTGCTTAAACCAGCACATGTCAAGGCCCGTCTTAAGTTTGCCAATGACCATTTGGATGATCCAGAGGAGTCATGGGAGAAAGTCATGTGGTCAGATGAGACCAAAATAGAACTTTTTGGTCATAATTCCACTAAACGTGTTTGGAGGAAGAAGAATGATGAGTACCATCTCAAGAACACCATCCCTACTGTGAAGCATGGGGGTGGTAGCATCATGCTTTGGGGGTGTTTTTCTGCACATGGGACAGGGCGACTGCACTGTATTAAGGAGAGGATGACCGGGGCCATGTATTGCAAGATTTTGGGGAACAACCTCCTTCCCTCAGTTAGAGCATTGAAGATGGGTCGAGGCTGGGTCTTCCAACATGACAATGACCCGAAGCACACAGCCAGGATAACCAAGGAGTGGCTCTGTAAGAAGCATATCAAGGTTCTGGCGTGGCCTAGCCAGTCTCCAGACCTAAACCCAATAGAGAATCTTTGGAGGGAGCTCAAACTCTGTGTTTCTCAGCGACAGGCCAGAAACCTGACTGATCTAGAGAAGATCTGTGTGGAGGAGTGGGCCAAAATCCCTCCTGCAGTGCAAACCTGGTGAAAAACTACAGGAAACGTTTGACCTCTGTAATTGCAAACAAAGGCTACTGTACCAAATATTAACATTGATTTTCTCAGGTGTTCAAATACTTATTTGCAGCTGTATCTTACAAATAAATAGTTAAAAAATCATATATTGTGATTTCTGTATTTTTTTTTAGATTATGTCTCTCACAGTGGACATGCACCTACGATGGCAATTTCAGAATCCTCCATGATTTCCAAGTGGGAGAACTTGCAAAATAGCAGGGTGTTCAAATACTTATTTTCCTCACTGTAAATATATATATATATATCTTTGCATATTGTTTATGATTTTTCATAATAAAAAATATTTAATAACTTCACTGTAATAAAGAAAATTTCCCAAAATAAGTATTGTAGTATAACTATCAGGACTAATCAGTTAACTAATTGAAAATTAACTCAAACCCCATAACCACACTGACATATTACTTAACAATTAGTTAAAGTCAAAACATAATGATACCTTTACAAATCATTAGCAAATCATTTTGAAGTAAACAAATAAAACTTGGGGTAAGATGGGCCCTGAGTGTAGTGTTGTTACTAGTGTTCTTATTTTTATCTATAGACGCCATGCCATAGAGGGCACGTCTGACACAACTGTGAGTCAGAGAGACTGACTAACACCAGCGTTGAACAGTAAAGAGCAAAGTTACGACACTAACTTCATTTTTCTCAGTAGCATGACAGTAGTTCAGATGTTTTCAAGTGTAGCATTTCCAGCAACAAAGGAATAGCTGAGGCGTGACCAAACCATCAGGATGATGGAAAAAATCTCTCGTTTGTGCTTTATTAGCATGATAAATATTCATACTATACATTCATATTGCCTTGCAGCATTTACAATTTACTTGTAAACATTTACATTTACTTGCAGCAATTTGACTTTGTTGCTATATGTCCTGCATATTGATAGAATAGAAAGAAATACAAAATATAGTTTAAAAAAGAAAAATGGAAAGACTACAAATGAAAAAAGAGTGATCTGTCTTGTGTTCACCTAATAAGTAGAGAAGTTTATGTATGTGTGTGGCGGTAGCATATAATATATGTTTAAATCTGTTTATTTGAATCTATTTGATTTGTTCTTGTATTTCTGTGTATTTGGTTCAGTTGTGTTGTGATTGCAGCGTAGACCTGTGATGTAGATCTGAGTGTCTTCCTGTGATAGCCACATTTTCCTGTGTCTGTGGCTTTCTATGGCATTGTTGTCTCAGCTGAGTTTGTATCTTGTTTTCAGGGATATTTTGTATTCAATGGTGTACTGTATTGGCTTCTATTGGTCAGACAGCATTGCACAATTTTCCCAGTAAGTGATATAATGATGTAAATGTAGCATTTATGCTGTAATTTGAGCAAATCTGATAAGTTTGGCAGTATTGGACTGTACAATTTTGAAACATGCCATGCAGTGAAAGACTTTATTATTATTCCACTTAAACAGAAATAATATTGAAAATAGGGTTAAACTGCCCAAATCACTGCCATATTAATAATCTCCAATCCCAGTAAAACATGTGGGTGATTCTTCAACTACAGGCACTTTTGGTCTTGTGAACTTGAGGGAAAAAACGTGTTCAAATCAAAATTGTCACAGTCTAACCGTTAAATATAACTAGTCTAGTTTAATGATCCACGAGAGAACGCTGTTATGGCAAAAATTAATTCATCGACATCACTAATAAGAGACAAACCATGATCCAATTGTCTTTATAAAGATTTATTTCCTTGCAAGGAAGAGCCACGGTCAGTGCAGCCGCTCGGGCTGCCTTGAGTGTGAACTGGAGACACAAAGAAGCCACAAGCTTCTTATACCCCCAATGTCTAAACACACCTTCTCAGTATTTTTCCATTTTCCACACAGGGTAAAGGCAAGAAACACAATACACAAATGGTCCCTCTTTGTCTTAAAACTAATTTAAATTATCCGACACCTTTGGTTCAGGAAGGCCTTCAATTTCAGGTGTCCTGCCGCTACCCCCCTGGGTTTCCACAGACACTGGGTCTTTTGAACTAAGAGAGGTGATTTGCATGGCTAAAGCAGATTTTGACTTCTGTGTGAACTCAAACATAAATATTAAATTTTTCCACAACAATTCCCCCTTTTATCATTCTTTGATAACTCACAAGAAAAAATTTAAGAAGTGTAGATACGAATATAATAAAAATAGAGGTGGTAATAATAAAACAATAATAATAATAAATAAAAAAAGTAGTAATAAAACAGGCAAATTTAAGTCACTCTTACACTCTTCCTCTCTGATCTTTTGTATAAATGATCACGCTCTTAAATTTGTAATTGAAGAAAATAAAAAATCCCCTAATATGTTTTAGGCGTCTCCTCGCTAGTCATCTCATCAAACAGCAACCTGTCCAGTCTTTCTGTGGAAATGATATGCTCTGTCGCCACAAACCCAAAAACATGCATCACTCTCAATGGTGGAATCAACATGTCTGTGTGGTCCGTTGCGTTCTCTTGCAGGCAGATGTTGGATGTTTTGTTGGAATCTTCCCTTGCTTGATGTCCGTTGCAGCTCTAAGCCCCACCTACTGGATTCTGTGGGCTGGCAATAGGGTTTTAACTTGAAAACTGGTAGGCTCGCATGCACCCACGCCGCTCTCTCCGATACCTTGACGGCAGTGTGTCGTCAGAAGTATGACGAAAGGCCCTAGCCACATTTCCGCCTTCCAGCTCTTCGTACTCAGGTCCCTTTTTACCACGTAATCTCCTGGCTCGATTTTGTGCAAGCAGATTTCTCCTGCACACAGATATCAGACAACAGAGAAACATTTCTTTGCAATAATTCACAATTCTAATGATGCAAGCTATTGTTTACCCCCTTCCATTCCCATGAATGGTGGTCTTCCAAAAAAAAAAATGTCTCAAACGGGCTCAGATTTAATCAAGGCCTTTTCTCGTTTTCATGTATTTCAATATGCATCAAAATGCGACATTTTCAGCAATTGTTGTGACCCCCTTATAAACTTCATTCATTTGAGTACCATTACCATTACCATTCCCCCTTTGGCTGCAGGCTCGCCCATGCAGCCATTTATCATAATCATTGAAAATATTGTTGGGGTAAACAAGGCTTGCCATCACTTCTTGTCTAGACGCCATTTTGCACATTCACACATCATTCATAAGTTTCCAGCCACGTCTCCACAGGTGCTTCTCCGCTGCTGTGGCAAATGCCTGCATACTCTGTAAGGAAATCAAAGCATTTGTGTTAGTTTCAGATAATAAAAGACATTCTGGTTCCTTTGACTGCTGTGCTGCCGCGGCCTTCGCAGCCACATCTGCTCTCACGGTTTCCTGTTGAAATAAACTCTTTGTTGTTAGTTACGCTGCGCATTTAAGTCTTAACTTGAAAGTTTCCCATAAACATACTGAAAATATCCAATAAAATGAAAGACAAATCCGTATTTCATCTCTGTAAGCCAGGCTAAGTCAGTAATCACTGTCACTGCTCTCCCATCATGTTAGGGGTGTGTGATACCTCCAAAATCCAAACATTCCATCTTTCTGCTATCAACCGTTTGACGACACACACATCCCTAGGCCAGACCCACAGTCACTCCTCAGAGACTAAATACTGTAGAAAACATATATGAAAAAACACACAATCAGTGGTTCTCTTGATTAATCAAAATCATAACAGACCTTTTTTGGCATTCACTCAAACTAAACAATAAAAAATAAGTAAGATAGATAATAATCCATCTTAGGACTTTAAATATCTACATAAAACATCCTTCAGTTTACATTTTGTGCTTTGCCCACAGTTCAGATGACACCTCAGCCCATGCCGGGTGTATTTTCAAATCACAATTGTCTGCCATGCACTGATTCTCTTTTGTGCGTCTGTCAATGTGGTCACTGTCCTTTCTACCTCAACTACATGCTTACATTCAGATCTAAATGCCCACAGTTTCTCACTGTGCATCACATACTTATCAACCTTCCTTCAGTCAATCGTTTCAACAATTCTTCACAAACCGCCCTACTTACTATTTCCAACAGACCCATTTTCACTCATCATAGCTCACATCATATTTAAACAATTAACGAACATAAATCTAAATTTGTTAATGTTAATCAATTCGTTATCAATTCGTATTACGTTCAATCAGCTCGTTTGCTCATCTTTATCTCATGACATCATACTTAATCATTCTCAATTCTTTATCAAAATCTTTTCAGTTCCTGTTATCAGTAAACCATTAAAAATTAATTAATTAATTAGGATTTCCTTTAAAGTACCCTTTTCTCCATGCCCTGTCCATTAAAACTCCTCTTACATCATGTCATTTGGCAGTGATTCTTATCATCAACCTTGCCACATCAATTTCCTTAACGCTGGTTAAAACCAATCTGAATTAAAAAAAACATTCATATTTCAATATCCATTTTAGCCTAATTTTACTTTGGATGTTCAAAATCCCTGTCAGAAATCCTGTTTTGTTTTTTTTTGTGTTTTTTTTTTTTTTTAAATTGCGGTTTCCTGTATGCAAAATATCATGCCTATTTAATAAATGCGAAATACAGTATAAAACAACACTTCATTTTAGAAGTTATCTTTTTGGTTCGCCCTCCGGCCTTTCATAAATATGAGGGAGTCTCTAGATCATTTGGATAGCGACTTCAGTTAAATTGTCACTTTGTCTCTTAATTAATCCAGAGATTAATTCAAACAGTCTTCATCCATGACAAATTTGGTCATAATTACTAGTGACAGACAGAGCTGGATGTCCAATCCACTTAAAGCTCGTCCAATGTTCTGATCATCTTTTCATCAGATTCACTCAGAATGATCAACTTCCTCTAAAGTTTTGTTTGTTTTGTTTAACTTAACCCATCTGTAATGATAAAGACACTCATTCCAGAGGTTAATGGCATACTACACTCAATCAGGACACATAAATATGAACTGCTCGTTCTCAAAATGTGCTTCTACATGGTTTCTTAACCAGTTTCAAATTATGTCTGTACATTAGTAATTTATTTTTAGAAAAGTCAGCTGGTTTGTTTTGTTCTGATATCATTGTTTTTGTGTAGTCTCAGCTTTAACAGCGCGATAACAGATAGAGTACAATTCCTGTTTCCAGCCTCTCTCTCTCTCTCTCACCCAGATAATCTTTTCATCAGTCTTCTAAGACTTTAACTATAATGTTAAATTCATTAACCCTTAACTATAAATGTTAAATTCATTAACTCTTCACAAAGTTTAGAAATTTCATAGTGTAACTTATTGTTTCAAGTTATCTTTAGTTTAGATACCTTTGTTATTCAGACCTTCTCTTTAAACTTCAAAAGCCGTTCTCATCTTAAAGCCATCACCATGTCTCTGAGTTATGCCTGCTGAAGTAAACTCATAATAACATTAGTTCCTGATCACACAGTTTTCCTGATACAAATTAATACATTTTGTTCTGTTCTCCGCAAGGTTAAGGATGATCAGCATGGTCTCAACTGGCTCTTGAATGCCAATCTCGTCATTGCTCTTTTCTTCAGGGTGTTTCCTGGCTCTCAATTTATGCGGTATTTGGTGAGCGGTATAGAGGGGCCATATTTAGGGCAGGGGCTGCTGTGTCCAGTCTTGACCTTGGCCCCTACGAAACACAGCTTCCCCCCCCCAACAGAGATGCTGCTGGCCTCACAGACATCTGCCTCACCTCTCATACACACCTCACATAAAACCCCCTCCTACAATTTTTTTTTTTTTTTTTTTTTTTTTTTCTTTCTTCTGGGGAGGGAGTCCCAAATAACTTATCGTGATTTCCCTGGCTTGGGTTGCCCCCTGTCAGGCCGTAGGAAGTCTTACCCGTCTTTAGGAAATCACCTCGTGCTTATTTGGTCATCGCGTCTTTGACCCTCAACAGGATCAACATTTTTTTTTTTTTTTTTTTTTTTTTTTTTTTTTTGGAGCCTTTTGGAAAGTGCATTCAAGAGTCATCAGAGCCATCTGGTCTGCTTTCAAATTAGCAAAAACATGGAGACAGGTTAATTATAACAGAACTTAATCACTAAAATCCATCATACTTCTTCAAAGCTGCCCCATAGCAGTGCTTAGATTATTTTCAGTGAATTTAGCCAAAACACCTGTCCATTCAATTTAATGTTCTGCTACATCCGTGACCATGGCCATCAGTTCTTTACATGGTGAAGGCTAAGAGCAGACAGAAGTTACTGGTCCTATCAAACATTAGTCAAACATTTCAGTTCATTAAAAGTCTGTATTTTTAAAACATGTCTTATTGCCCTCTTGATGGCACCTTTTTTCTATCTTAACAAACAACTGTCTATTATGTTCACATGATACCCTGTGCCTTTACTCATCAATATTTTCTATCATCTGTGGCACAGGCTCAGATATCAGCTTTGAGCTGGTCTGGGATCAGAGAGAGACTCTGAGGCCTTCAGGGCTGGTACACTGCACTTTCATAAACTTCTCACTCTTCACACTAGCTCAGTGTAAGATCTGGCTTTGTTTTCAAATAAATGAGACATTTTCCTTTTAACTCTATCCTTAGACAGAAATCACATTTTCAAATGATCATGACTTTATATTTGCCTCTTGCCCCCAAAATGAATTCAGAAACTTTAATTTCCACTCAGATTGAGTCTCTGTTACTCAAGTTAGGCCACGTGGTGGCCGGATTACAAATTGTTTATTTCAGATCAGCACAGGCTTATCTTTTGAAACCAAAACATAAATTTCTAGGGTTTTCAACATTTTAACACCTATAGTTATTTCAACAACCCAATATTCAGTCAAATCATCATTATCAGAGTTTTGCAAAGGTGAGAAGAGCAAGAACATATTTATTATATCTTTTTCATTTAAAACTCGATTAATCAGGATTTATATATCTTATATATCTTTTACAATATAGTTTATCATCTTTAACTTTAACCTCATATTAAAATTATCTCAAATCCTTCGAAAATAATCACTAAAGACTTTATCAAGCTTATTATTTTCTCATTTTCTTAGTGTAAATCTCTGTTTGATTCTTTTTTACTGAGTTTCGTTTACAGAATTTAGTCTGGTGACCTGATTTGCCACACTTTTACACCTTATGGGTGTTTAGACACAGTTACGTGCGAAATCAATGACCCCGCTGAGCACAATTAAACGCTCTCATCTTTAGCTTATGGAGCAGCGTTCAGTAACCTGTGTGCTCCAACAGTAGCAGTCTGTCTGAGAACAAAGCTCGCTCGGGGTCCAATAAAACAGACAATGGCTTGCAATTTATAGTGCTTTATCAAAGTTTATCTGCTTTTTTCATCAACATTATTTTTAGTTACTCAAATTGTAATGTATATCTCCCTTCGGGTATGGCACCTCACCCATTTTATAAATTAATGAATACGCACAAACATCTACAAATTTGAATTTTCTTGTTCTCTCTTTGTTTGTAGCTAGTCAACTTCCAATTACAATAAAAACATTTCTGCCCATTATCTTCATCAGTCCAGCAAATGTCTTTGAAGTCAGGGTTTCAGAGCGGAGCTGCTTACAGCATTTGCTCTTGTTCATCTTACAATCTTTATACCGACTAATCAAATTACTGATCATATCACTCAAATTGTTAGCTAAAATTTAGTAAAAGTTCATACTCACCAGCGATCTTTAAACAGCTGTGGCATTTTAATTTCTCTGTTTCATTTCTCCACAGTCAATGCCTCTCACACCCAGCATTTCGGTGTCTGCTCACATTTCTCACACGCGTGTTCTCACAACAGCCCATCGATTTATCCTTTTCCTTCAACGGACTCTTTCACAGTCCCAGTCCGGTCACTCAGCGGTGACACTCAAATCATGACATTTAATGAATTTCGTATACGTTGCATGCATTTCTGGCCATATAATTTTCTCATTTGATAAAATACCGGTGTCTCATATTCAGCTAGCTTGCTTTGGATTTCCCCATATTGGCAGTCTGATTCTGTGGCTTTTCGCGCGCGCGCGCTATTAATCTGTTGGACGTCTCCAGGACAGATCTGATCTTCTCCCCCAAGATCAGCCGGGCGGACACTCTCAATAGTGCCCGATTTTGTGCCCTGGTTACCTGACCGCGGGCGGAACCAACCCAATCTAGGTAATATGGTTCCCAGACCAATCTAGGTCTTATTTCGGGCGGAACCAACCCAATCTAGGTAATATGGTTCCCAGACCAATCTAGGTCTTATTTAATCGCCCACGTGATTTCAGTTTCTATCCAATAAACATATCAACCACGTTGCATTCGTCACAGAGTCAGACTCCCCCTATGGTTTATCCCTATCAATTCAATTTAACCAAATTCTATAAAATAAAATAAAATTCCCCCTGAATTTTTTTTCAAGAGTTTGTCTCCTACCAGAAGCGCCCCGTTGCCATCGGATTCGATTTCTCTGATTCCAGTGGCTGGACCCTCCAGACACCCCAGAGAGGTCAGCCCTTTTCCCTCAATCGTTCGGGGTAAGGCTGTGACTCTAATGTCCAGGATGATCAGTCACCGACCTGCTCTCAGGGTCCAGAAGGCACATCCAAGGAATCCCACTATTCTGACACCAACTGTTATGGCAAAAATTAATTCATCGACATCACTAATAAGAGACAAACCATGATCCAATTGTCTTTATAAAGATTTATTTCCTTGCAAGGAAGAGCCACGGTCAGTGCAGCCGCTCGGGCTGCCTTGAGTGTGAACTGGAGACACAAAGAAGCCACAAGCTTCTTATACCCCCAATGTCTAAACACACCTTCTCAGTATTTTTCCATTTTCCACACAGGGTAAAGGCAAGAAACACAATACACAAATGGTCCCTCTTTGTCTTAAAACTAATTTAAATTATCCGACACCTTTGGTTCAGGAAGGCCTTCAATTTCAGGTGTCCTGCCGCTACCCCCCTGGGTTTCCACAGACACTGGGTCTTTTGAACTAAGAGAGGTGATTTGCATGGCTAAAGCAGATTTTGACTTCTGTGTGAACTCAAACATAAATATTAAATTTTTCCACAACAACGCACTTACATTATAAGACAAATTGGTGTTTTTTGACATATTTCCCGATCCCTACTGAACAAATGTCATTTCCTTCACATGTAAATATTTGATTATTATTTAAAATTATAAATTTCTTAACAGTGTAAGACCACTTTCACACGTAGTTTTACCAATTTATACCTATATTGCAATTGCCATAGATTTGTGGATTAAGTAAATTAAATGTCATGAGGCCCAAACACAAAGCTTACATCCACCACAACCTGAAATATAATATTGCATTGGTTAGATACATTTCAGAAAAATAACTACTTGTGCTATTACATTAAGTGGAACATTATCCCATAAACTATGCATAAAATATATTTAAAAAAAAGATAAATCATTTTTTTACACTTCTTTTTCATTATTGAAGATCAGAAAGTCTGGGTGTGGGACAAGCACAAAACAGCAATATTTGCATGTATAATGATGTTTAAAAAGGTGAAAAAATCATTATAGACTACCGGTAAAAAGTTCCTAAAGTACTTTCATTGTAAATTTAACTATGAAAGTGTGAATTTTTCCAAATTAAATGTTTTTTTATAAAATATATCAAAGGACATGAAAGTGCCCATAGTCTAAGAATTGCCCATGTATGGTATGATTAGGGATGAAACGATTACCGGTTTCACGATAAAATGTAGTGACGGTTAGTAATATCGTTTAAAATGTAATTATCATTAAAACCACTGATTATCACGATTTTGAAAACTCGCGGTAAATCTTGTCCAGTCGGGGTCAGTCTGGTGCAGTGCGCAACGCTGTTTTTTTGAATGAGAAGAAATGGCAGAAGGCAGTGACAGCACTCGGGGATTGTTCAGCCTTCTAAAAGGACCACATCTGAGGTGTGGTCATATTTTGGCTTTAACAAAAGTCCTGAGGGAAACTTAATCGAAGATGGTCACCCTGTCTGCAGAACATGCCAGAAGAAAGTCGCTGTAATAGGGGGAAACACTTCAAAACTACGAACACAAGGCAAGCAGACTTTGACCTCAATACTAAAACTACGTCTGGAAAATAACGTGAAGCGAACGAACAAATTCAGACAAGACTAGGGAGACATTTAAGTGATAATAATCAGGGCCTGACATTAACAACCGCCTTTTGCGGGTATATTTCGGCTGCACACTATAGCCACTTTGGCGGTTGAACTTATTATAGTCTTCTCAAAAGCCATCTGTTATAATCACGTTGTGCATTATAACCAATCACACGTGTTTCTATTGAGTTTATGAATGCAGTGTCTCATAATCAGAGGCGTTCAGATTAACCAGAGTCTTGTTCAGAGTGCGCTCTCACTCACTGAAATCTCTCAAAGCAGAGAGAAACGTGCGATGTACGCAGGAGATTCACTCATCATACCGTGGTTGACTGGTTTTGTTCTATTTCAGCAGCGAAAATAGTTTCAAACAAACACAGCTGATATGACTGGCATAAAGTTGGTGAATTTAGGGACCGTCTCTAAAGTTACAACATTGATATACACGTTTCTAACTTCAATAGCATTTGAAGAGAATGACTGGAGGCATAAAACTGACTGTAAAGTGTTCATGTAGGTGTCAGGTGTGATGCACACCTTTTGATATTTAATAAAATAAACTGTCAAATCATGAAAATATGGATATGCATTATTTCACTAGGATACTGTTTGGCCTCTTACACAAAATATGCTAGATTTAAATGCATCATAGCTGTCACTGATGAGAATATTGCTTGAGAATATATTTACAGAGATAATATTAGAGATTATATTTACACCAAATTATTATTATTTATGCGTTGCTATTGACGACGGTCATTATGCGGAAGGAAATCCCACAGAATAGTATCTTCTATCTTAAAAAAATGCAAAGAGCTGCTTGATTTATTTGTTGTTTGTTGATTTTCAAATATAAAACTTCTGAAAATAAAATTTCATCTCATTTGAACAAAACCGTGATAATAATGATAACCGTGATTATTTGGGTCACTATAATCGTGATGTGAAATTTCCATACCGTTTCATCCCTAGATTTGATATATGGGTAAAACACGCCATCTCACGGCCTTCCAATATTATGTGAGCTACACCACTATAGGAAATAACATGAATTTAAAAACTAATTCTCGCCCCATAAAGAACATTTAGAGAACTCTCAAACCTAATGTTCTGCATGTACCTAAATGTAAAAGTGTTATACGTCATGGCTGAGACTTGAATCCTTCCCATTATAAACTAACCCTAAAAGTGGATCCCTGAGCAACATTGATCATTACATTTGGACTCAAGTTCCAAGTCTAAAGAATAACTCTGTGCAAAATGTGTGTGTGTGTAAATGTAGTATACCTTGAAATGTGTCTAATGTCTAGAGATCTTTTTTTTTTTCAAGGACCAAGAACATCCTGAGGCTTCTGTAAATGTTCATACACCCCCCACCCCCCAAAATTGCTGTTTTTGCAATACCAATAACTAGGGCTGCACAATATATCGAAATTATCGAAATATCGCAAATGTACATATCGCAACGGCACGCAATATTTGAATGATTTTAATAGGCTACTTCAACATTGTGAAAGTGTACATTTTAGGTCGACGCATACAGCAGAGAATAGACTGGGTACACGACTGTTACTTATGTGACTTGCTTGACGTTAAAAAGAGTTATTAAACGCAATAGCTTGCGAAAAACAACTCCTTGCAGTCTCTTTATGTTTGTTTACATTGATGTTAAAATTATATTTTCAGATTTGTGACATTCATTTTTGCTAAAACACTGCTGGTCACTTTCAGAAGTTGTAGCGATGCTTTCTTTTCCCAGAAAGAATGTGAAACACATAAATGGTATCATTATCAAGTTTTAAATAATTATTTATATATAATTTAAATAGATTTTACACACGTAAAGCAATATCGTATCGCATATCGTATATCGCATTATTTAACAAGGTATTGCATATCGCATTTTTCTTCAATATCGCACAGCCCTACCAATAACTTACGGTTATCATTTCAAAACATTAGGAAAATTAAATATTGGTCCAGCAAACAATTCTACCAAAATTGGTCAAGCAACAGAGATGCCCAAACTTTTTACAACGAAGGGCCTATAATCTTTAAGAAACCCAAACTAAATGTTGCGTAGCGTTATATCCAATTGTTATGTTAAATTGAAATATTGTAAAATTGCACTTTAAAAAATAAATAAAATGTTTTAGGGATGCAGGATATTGACCACCATATCTAATATATTGTTTTTTTATTTTATCGTTATCGACCTGATAAGAAAATGTCTCCGATATATTAAAGCCGATAAGTAATGGTGAATTTCCTCTATGCACACTAAGTGCAAATATCCTGCTTTGTTGGCAAGTGCTATTCGCACTAGCTCCGCCTAACAATGCCTGGTTGGGCCAAACAAGATTAACAAAAAAACACTTGTATTTCAACGTCTTCTGTGGCAAAGTCTGTAAAGCATAAGGATCTTTGAATCCGCCTTTTGCAGAGCTTGCTCTTCTCCCTTTTCCCATCACATATCACATCGGAAAGGCATTTACTTTCTAATTAAGAAAATGTTCTGAAAGTGGAACTAATTTTTAATTTTCCTAATGTAAAGTGCCTGAAGAAATGTTTAATAATAATAATAATAAAAGCATTTATTGGGTCGGTGTAGGGAGGGATTTTATTGTCCCATTAAGGTGGCATCCATTTAATATTATTAACAAATATAATCATTTACACTCTGTTATTATTGCATCCTGTTAATGTACAACAATACTGAGGTGCAAATAGTATGTATCTGTCAAAATAAAGTATGGATAGCATTAATTACTATTTACACATATTGCAAAGAACTGCTACTTTTACATGGTGTAAATAGAATATATCACTATTTCACTTAGTAAATAGCATCTATTGCTAAATGCACTTAATGTAAATATCATCTATCGCTACGAAAATGTGTTATTTTCACTTATTGTAAATATCCGCTGCCTTATTTCCTTCATCTGAGACACTTCAGATGCACACTGTTCATCATGATGGGTTTGAATCACTTGACATATGATTGAAATCACTTCAGAAAGGAAATTATGGTTCAGTGCAACATGTGCAGCTCAAATCTGTCATATAGACTTTATAAAATTATAACGAGAACATCATAATTGTGTGTTTGAGACATGGATTTTGTTTTTGTAATCAGGTTCTCAAAAATTATATAAAAATGTGGATTTGGATTTATCGGCCACTGCCAGTATATCGGTCATCGGCTTTCAAATATCAAGAATTGTTACTTTGTTGCTATGTTTGAGTTTCCACAGTAAGTGATATAAGGATGATGAAAAATGCCATACAACGTAAGACTTTATTATTATTCCACTTACTCAAAACCAAATTTTCATATCCCTACTTTTTTTTTTAAACATAAAGTTAAATTCTTTAAAAAACAGCTCTTGTGAAATGGCATGATGGGCCAAAAACTGGTTTGCGCATCTGTGGCATAAAAGGCCTCGCAGGCTGCTTCTTTATTTTTATTCACTACAGGGTTTCCAGCGGGTATGATTTTAAGACCTAGATAATAGTTTTTTGCTTGTGTGAATATGCTCTTGTCAGGGGTTGCGTTTCGTTTTGGAAAATGGGGGGGAATTCCCCCCTTAGGTGATTCTTATGGGGGGAATGCATTTTTAGACACTTTTTTTTTTAATTACATTTATCTCACCTAAATGTTTGCATTTGTGTTTTTACAATGCTCAAGAGTTTACACAACACATGAAAGCTGGATTTCAATCTCTGAATGAAATAAATACGATAGAATAAAGATACAAATGAAATAAAGAGAAAAGTTTTTTGAGCAGGTCTAACCGTTAGCATTCAGGTACAAAAATACTACAGAAATCGAATAAAGTATTCAAATGTAAAATAACACTGGAGAGGGATGGGCAAAAATCATATCTTGGTATTTGATGGTTAAATGGCGATATACAGTAGGCTATATATCTCGTTATTTTCTATATTTTTCTACTTGGATAAAAGAAAATATCTGTATTTATTAAAAAAAAATTTGACTACAAACAATGTTCATATTGAAGGCCATGAAAACAAATATAGTGAACTTAAAATTCTACATATGCCGCATTTATTGTCCAACTACAAATATTTGAGCAATATGTATTTAGTCAGAATTATTGCGTTCCTATTCTATTGTGCTCTGTCCGTTTGCATGCGTGTGGCAGCACTCGTTCACAGAAATCTGTGAAGTTTAGCGGAGATTAGACAGCAAAATGGACATATTTGCATGAGTTTCTAACATTTACAGATGGAGAATATACCTGTGAGGCGTAGGTTATGCTCTGAGGAAAGCATCACATCTCAAACGCATTAAACAGCAGAAGTAGGCTATCTATCTGTCAGTCAGCACATGACATGTGTCTGTCAGAGCGTCTGCTTTAAACTTCATATCTTGCCAGTTATTTTAAAGCCCTTAATATTAAGCATGGCTCGTGTTTAGGAAAGTGGATGATGCACTTTCCCCACAGCAGCTCACTCTGCGTCCGCTATTTTCAGATGAGCTTGTATTGTATGCCGATATAGTCTGTATTTCTGGGATCTGGATCTTGTCAGGATGGTAATAGTAATTTTATTGAGGTTGGGCCCAGATCTTGCAGTATTTTGCTATCAGGTCGAGGTTCCCCTGTTCACCAGGTCATCAGCTTAAAGCAGGCGTTTGATATCTGGGTCGTGAAGAGTGAGACCAGTGGCTTCAGATCACGCCACACTGCTTGCCAGTTCATATGTGGATATTGAATGTTGTTGTTTTTTCAAGCCACATGTACTTTCAGTTCTCGGAAATTATCATTTACTCACCCTCATGCCACCCCTTGACTTTCTTTCTTCAGATAAACACAAACAAAGATTTTTTGTTTGGTTGACACTTGAAACTGAGCGGCACCCATTCAATGGCATTATATGGACTCATAGAGAGGGATTATGTTCCTCAAAATCTTTGTTTGTGTGTATCTGATTCCTATTGGGGATGGCATGAGGATAAGTAGATGATGAGATCATTTTCATTTTTGGGTGAACTAACCCTTTAAGGGACAAATGTTTTACCCTCATTAGGGCAATTTGTTTATAATTACCCTATTAAATGTATGTGTGTTGTCTTTTATTTCAAATACTTGCATTTAGCAAATTACTTCAAACTTCAATCTGACACAGCTGTGAAGAGATTGTTGAATAAAGGCGTTATTTTTGTTTGTTTTTTGCGCACAAAAAGTATTCTCGTGGCTTTCATAACATTAAGGTTGAGCCACTGGAGTCACATGACTATTTTAATGATGACTTTACTGCCTTTCTGGGCCTTGAAAGTGTTAATTAAATATCTGTCTATGGAGGGATCAGAGCTCTTGGATTTCATCAGAAATATCTTAAAGGGATAGTTCACCCAAAAATGAAAAGTAGCCCATGATTTACTCACCCTCAAGTCATCCTAGGTGTGTGTATGACATTCTTCTTTCAGACGAATACAATCAGAGTTATATTAAAATTGTCCTGGCTCTTTTTTTAAGCACTATCCCTTTAATTTGTGTTCTGAAGATGAACGAGGTCTTACAGGTTTGGAACGACATGAGGGTGAGGAATTAATGATAGTATTTTCATGTTTGGGTGAAATAACCCTTTAACATTAAAAACAGTCAAATGATGTAACGTGATTGTCATAAAATGCAGTCTACTGCGGGACATACTTTATTTAAAAAGATTGAAAAAGTATACTCTGGGTTTCAGGCGTGGGCATAAACAGTCAAATATTCACCAAAATGTGTCAAAATGTCTGTTCTGGTGAGTATTTACATACAGACAGACAGTTGTCTTTAGTGAATAAACAGTTGGGAAAGAAATCAGATGCGTGTCATTATATTAGATCCATGCATTTGCTCTTAAAGCCTAATGGTGCGTTCAAACCAGACGCGAATTAAGTGTTTCAAGCGAGGGATTTACATGTTAAGTCAATGGCGCGAATTGAGCGTTTGATACGTGATTCGCGCGAGTTGAAAAATCTGAATTTTTTCCGCGCCGCGTTAACCAATCAGGAGCTTGCTCTAGTAGTGACAACAATGAGGACAAAATCATATGTGGATACCCGGAGCTAGGACTGGACGATTCATCGAAAACTAATCGAAACCGAAATGTAGAAACTCTAACCGACGTAATTTTCCCATGTCGTTATTTCGGTTTTAGTCACGTGACTCCGCCCCTTCAGTCACATCAAGTGCAGTTTGCAGGCACACGGAAAGATGCAGGAGCAGTTATCTTTGTTTATAGATGCTCAGAATTACTATGGTAACGGCATGCTTTACAGTTTATACACGCAAGTTAATCGCCGTTCTTATATGCGCTGATACACACACAGAGACGGCGCGCACAAGCCCCGAAGCCAGATCACTTTCACTTGCGTCCTCATGAAGTTTGTCAATTGTATGTGTTTTAAGGCCTGCCAGTTTGAACACTGAAGCAATGTTAGATCATCAGATGTGTATTATGTTGAACTAATGCCTGATATATTATGACACACGAACACTCACAGACAGAAGCTCGCACATCACGTTAAGATCATGTTAAGAGGAGCGCAGAAACTCATTGTCAAAATATCGTAATCAAGGTAAAATGTAAAATGTTACAATTAAAATGTTCAATTAATCGAGATTTTTATTTTTGGTCAAATTGTTACAGCCCTACCCGGAGCTGTACGATACATCTTCATACTTTAAAGAAACAGGAATAAAAAGGATCTTGCTTGGAAGAAAGTGAGTGAGGATGTCGGACAATCTGGTAAGTTGTAAAAAAACGCTCTTTACTCAATTTGAGCTCTACATAGGGGTGATTTCAGGGTGATTGGGACACTTTTTGCCATTGAGATGACTTGGAAAAAGTGTCCCAATCACCCTGAATTCACCCTATTGAGACTACAAGCTAGTTAAAGCCAATGCCTAATGCAATACTGTGTTTGAAATTGTGCAAATATAGTTCAAAGTTGGCTTGTTCCAGGCCGATAGTACATCTCAAAATTGGGAAGGTTGCGATTCAGAACGTGATTGTTTGTTATAAGATCGCGATATGAAATTTTGGGTAGATCGCTCACCCCTACATGTATGCGGGTGAAATGGCTTCTGGAATGAGAAACAAAATGTAGGACGGGACTGGATTTCGTCCATGGGGAGTTGGTAAGAAGTTGGCCTTTGATGACTAAATTGAATGACTCAGATTTACAGTCACTTGTGGAGGATATTTAGTCCCGCCCTCCGCCGAGACACACGTCTCGAAGAGAACAGATGCCGTTGCAAAGGGGGAAGGGAGGTTAACGTTTCCGTTTGGTCACTTTTAATGAAATGTTGACGCATCAGCTTTACTCCAACAGCATTGTGTCCTACAACAGAGCCTCTGTGTTTGTCTGACAGATGGAGATGGAGTTTCAGCAGGTGCTGTTGCGGGTACAGGAGTCTCTCTCTGGCGATGAGGTGCAGGACATGGTGTTCCTGTGCTCCGATCTCCTCAATTCAAAAGACCTCAGCACTGTGACCTCAGGCAGACAACTCTTCCATCTTCTGGAGAACAGGGACCTGCTGTCATCGGAGGATCCATCTCTGCTTCTGGAGCTGCTCAGGATCATGAAACGGAACAACCTGATCCGGAATTTGCACTTTGATGCTTTTATGCAAACCAACGGCACGGCATATCCTCAACGTATCTCCTCATACAGGTGAGGATTCAGCTGTTAGTAACAGACCTTATTCACAGCAGCGCCATGGCAATATGAAAGCGAGGCTGAGAGGGATCACCGTGTTTTCAGTGGCATGTAAAAAGCTGTATAAATCTCCCACCGCTCATGTTTTCTGGAGTTTTTGGTGTACTGAAGATATTTTTGCAGTGTAAATGTACTGTCTATAAATAACAGTACAACCCACTGAAGAGATAAGTAAGTCTATCCCACAAAGCCTCGCTTGCATTCACGATGGCGCTGCTTTGAATAAGGTCTATAGAGACGTGTTTGTTGACAGGTTATGGGTTAGGGTTCAGGTTATGCATCCAGGAAAACATCTTCTATCCAAAAAGCACTTGTATTTAAAAGGGATGAACATGATTTACTCACCCTCAAGACATTCTAGGTCAGGGGTCGGCAAGTCAATTTGGCATCGGGCCAAAAAAAATGTGCCACTAGATGGTGGGCCAGAACATCAAGGGAGTCGAGGGATAATTTAGGAAATGAATTGATGAAAAATGCAACTAGAATTGCCTGTTGACATTAAGGCTGAGCAATTTTATCGATTCTGCGATATAAATCAATATTTTTTTTCCCAAGAAAGTATAGATTTTTAAGCCGCGAGTATTAGGGATGAAACGGTATGGAAATTTCACATCACGATTATAGTGACCCAAGTTATCATTATTATCACGGTTTTGTTCAAATGAGATTAAAGTTTATTTTCAGATGCACACACTTAAAACATTTCAACAAGTTTTATATTTGAAAATCAACAAACAACAAATAAATCAAGCAGCTCTTTGCATTTTTTTAAGATAGAAGATACTATTCTGTGGGATTTCCTTCCGCATAATGACCGTCGTCAATAGCAACGCATAAATAATAATAATTTGGTGTAAATATAATCTCTAATATTATCTCTGTAAATATATTCTCAAGCAATATTCTCATCAGTGACAGCTATGATGCATTTAAATCTAGCATATTTTGTGTAAGAGGCCAAACAGTATCCTAGTGAAATAATGCATATCCATATTTTCATGATTTGACAGTTTATTTTATTAAATATCAAAAGGTGTGCATCATACCTGACACCTAGATGAACACTTTACAGTCAGTTTTATGACTCCAGTCATTCTCTTCAAATGCTATTGAAGTTAGAAACGTGTATATCAATGTTGTAACTTTAGAGACGGTCCCTAACTTTAGAGACGGTCCTTATTTTCGCTGCTGAAATAGAACAAAACCAGTCAACCACGGTATGATGAGTGAATCTCCTGCGTACATCGCACGTTTATCTCTGCTTTGAGAGATTTCAGTGAGTGAGAGCGCACTCTGAACAAGACTCTGGTTAATCTGAACGCCTCTGATTATGAGACACTGCATTCATAAACTCAATAGAAACACGTGTGATTGGTTATAATGCGCAACGTGATTATAACAGATGGCTTTTGAGAAGACTATAATAAGTTCAACAGCCAAAGTGGCTATAGTGTGCAGCCGAAATAACGTTACACCCGCAAAAGGCGGTTGTTAATGTCAGGCCCTGATTATTATCACTTAAATGTCTCCCTAGTCTTGTCTGAATTTGTTCGTTCGCTTCACGTTATTTGCCAGATGTAGTTTTAGTATTGAGGTCAAAGTCCGCTTGCCGCTTGTTATTTGAAGTGTTTCCCCCTATTACAGCGACTTTCTTCTGGCATGTTCTGCAGACAGGGTGACCATCTTCGATTAAGTTTCCCTCAGGACTTTTGTAAAAGCCAAAATATGACCACACCTCAGATGTGGTCCTTTTAGAAGGCTGAACAATCCCCCGAGTGCTGTCACTGCCTTCTGCCATTTCTTCTCATTCAAAAAAAACAGCGTTGCGCACTGCACCAGACTGACCCCGACTGGACAAGATTTACCGCGAGTTTTCAAAATCGTGATAATCACACACGGTTTTAATGATAATTACATTTTAAACGATATTACTAACAGTCACTAAATTTTATCGTGAAACCGGTAATCGTTTCATCCCTAGTATCAATACATAAGTCCCATTCAAATCCCCCGTGTTTACCCCCATTCGCGTTGTAGGAAGAGCAATTCGGTCAGCCAGCCGCTAGTGTTGCTGTAGATCAAGTTACCCGTACTACTAACTTTACACAGACACCGACGTCTACCTCTTCCTGTTTACGAAGTCAGAGCGAGGAAATTCAAGAAAATGGCGGCGAATATAAATCCAGCACCTTCATGCTTAAAAGCAGATGTGTGGGAGCAATTTGGGTTTAAAAAGAAGTGATGACTTAGACAAAAGCGTCCCGGTTTGCAAGCTGTGTGATACAAACGTGAAATACTCTGGAAATACCACCAAGTGTCAGTGTCAAGCTAAAAAAGCTGTCAAAGAAACTGTTCAGAAAAGGCCACTTGCTGCACTTTTTAAAACTCCATTGTTAATTGCAATACTGCACTTTATTTACTTTTCAAAGGCTTGTAAGCTCCAGTTTGCTCTGTTTCAATAAATGGAACTAATTTTCTCAACACATCTTTGATTCATTTTGTCCAGCATTTGCAAGCTGTAGACTCTCTGTCCAGTCAGAGACATAAGCCCCGTTTTCACCGAAATGACCCGGAACAATTTAAACCAGGAACTTTTTTTACAGGAACTTTTTCCCCCCAGACCTGCTGCTGTCTGCGTTTCCACTGCGGTCTAAAGTACCGTGAAGATTAGGCAAATTAGTCCGGTGATGTAGGACTGCTCGCGACTGCTCCTCCCAGTCACCGATGGACAGTAATCATTTTTGTGCGACACTGTCTGCAACAATAACAAGTGGAGGAGATTCAAGCAGCGCTGCTTTTGCTGGATATGTACTGGTTTACTAAAGAGGTAATTAACAAAACTGCGGAAAAGAGACGAGCACTGACACTAAAGCGTATTCTGAAAGCTCGTAAAGCTAGATTTAAAATAAGACAACGTATGTTATTATCAGCTATTACGGACATTGACTGTGCGATTGCTGAGACGAGCACGCGCCATCGGACAGAAAGAGCGAGACTGATATAGGGATCGACCGATACAGATTTTTTAGTGCAGATGCCGATACAGATTTTTTTCATCCGCCTTGAGCCGATATTTGGAGCCGATACTGCTTTTGCTCCCTCAATTTACATCATAAAAATGACACAGTGATCATGATGATAATGTTACGAGTCTCAATTTAAAAAAGGAACATTTATTGTATGAAAAAAACAATATTTAACAAATAGTAAAAACAGGTGAGGTAGAACAAGAAAAAAAAGAGTTCAGTGCTGAAAATAAATTTTGAAAATAAATATTTAAGCATAAATCAAATAATTACACTATTGCACACAGTAGCAACAAGCAAGCAGCATAATAAAGTGCACACTGACTGTGCTATACTTAATTTTAAAAGTAACCAACTATTTACAACCTAGCCATAGGTGCACTTAACTTAATCTTTTGTAGAGCAACACCAGCGGTAATTCCGGAAAAAATCTCCCAATGCTTCACGTGAAACTTCGGTCTTCCGACCTTTTACCATCGTGCCAATTCTCAGTTGATTTTGATTAATATGTGCAAGGGAGGGAGAGCAACACAGTTTGAAGACAGTGAGAGTGCGCCACTTGACATTTCATCATCAACATGACATTTCAGTCCTCCACACTGTTCTCAGGTCACTGTCCCTTCAGTGCCACGGTTCTTGAATACATCGTCTCACCTTCTCTGTGTGTGTGGTTGTGTTGGAGGCGTGGTTTCTGATTGCTGAACACTTTGATCACTTCCACCTGCTGCACTCATCAACTGGGCGATTTATACGTGTGTCTCACTCAGCCACTCAGTCAGATTGTTGCAGTTTGTCTGGAGGTTCCTGTCTGTTTCGTGTGTTCCTGGTTGTGACTTGTCGTTCTGCCTGCCTTTGCCTGCTTCAGTCCTGCTTCATTCGTCTGTGCTTTGTCCAGCGATCTGTCCTAACTCTACTGTGAACCTGAATATAATAAATACCTGTTGTTGTACTCGCTATTGGATCTTCTGCCTTTTTCCTGTCACCAGACGTAACATTCAGCTGCTGCTTTTGAAATAAACCTCATTCGGTTACTATGCACTATATTGATGTTTTATTCAATCTATTATATTTTAAAATATATGACAGACATTGTACATTAGATTATTTCATATTTACCATTTATACAATATATAATATGATAATTATATATAATATATTGTGTAATATAAATCAATATATTGACATATGTTCCCATATAAATCTGATTATATTATCTTGTACATTGAGGTATATTATCACATATAATTTTACATATATATTTACATATATATACAATGGCTCTTCCAATATATGATTTCATATAATGAGGGATATATTTCAATATACATAACAATATATTAAATAGTATAATAATATGCATTTATTCAATATATGAAAATGGCAATAATTGCAGTATTGTCCCATATATTGCAATATATAACTTACATATACACTCACCTAAAGGATTATTAGGAACATCATACTAATACTGGGTTTGACCCCCTTTCGCCTTCAGAACTGCCTTAATTCTACGTGGCATTGATTCAACAAGGTGCTGAAAGCATTCTTTAGAAATGTTGGTCCATATTGATAGGATAGCATCTTGCAGTTGATGGAGATTTGTGGGATGCACATCCAGGGCACGAAGCTCCCGTTCCACCACATCCCAAAGATGCTCTATTGGGTTGAGATCTGGTGACTGTGGGGGCCATTTTAGTACAGTGAACTCATTGACATGTTCAATTTGAAATGATTCGAGCTTTGTGACATGGTGCATTATCCTGCTGGAAGTAGCCATCAGAGAATGGGTACATGGTGGTCATAAAGGGATGGACATGGTCAGAAACAATGCTCAGGTAGGCTGTGGCATTTAAACGATGCCCAATTGGCACTAAGGGGCCTAAAGTGTGCCAAGAAAACATCCCCCACACCATTACACCACCACCACCAGCCTGCACAGTGGTAACAAGGCATGATGGATCCATGTTCTCATTCTGTTTACGCCAAATTCTGACTCTACCATCTGAATGTCTCAACAGAAATCCAGACTCATCAGACCAGGCAACATTTTTCCAGTCTTCAACTGTCCAATTTTGGTGAGCTCGTGCAAATTGTAGCCTCTTTTTCCTATTTGTAGTGGAGATGAGTGGTACCCGGTGGGGTCTTCTGCTGTTGTAGCCCATCCGCCTCAAGGTTGTGCGTGTTGTGGCTTCACAAATGCTTTGCTGCATACCTCGGTTGTAACGAGTGGTTATTTCAGTCAAAGTTGCTCTTCTATCAGCTTGAATCAGTCGGCCCATTCTCCTCTGACCTCTAGCATCAACAAGGCATTTTGGCCCACAGGACTGCCGCATACTGGATGTTTTTCCCTTTTCACACCATTCTTTGTAAACCCTAGAAATGGTTGTGCGTGAAAATCCCAGTAACTGAGCAGATTGTGAAATACTCAGACCGGCCCGTCTGGCACCAACAACCATGCCACGCTCAAAATTGCTTAAATCACCTTTCTTTCCCATTCTGACATTCAGTTTGGAGTTCAGGAGATTGTCTTGACCAGGAACACACCCCTAAATGCATTGAAGCAACTGCCATGTGATTGGTTGATTAGATAATTGCATTAATGAGAAATTGAACAGGTGTTCCTAATAATCCTTTAGGTGAGTGTATAATATATTATTATATAATATATCATATGATATATTACTATGTAAATCTGACAATATATGGAGACACATTAAATATATTGTCACGTAATATATTGAGAAATATATTTTTGTTGCGCAAGGGCAGAGAGAGAATGAGCATGTGTCCTGGATTCATAATGGCTCCCTTCAGGTGTCATCAATTAACCAGTCGGTCACAGGTGAGTTGCCAGGCAACTGTAACGAATCACAAATTAGAACTGGTAATACAGGGAACTAGAAGAAAACAAACAACAGGACATAACACCCTCAAAATGTTGCTATAGGATAACCTATGGCAACATCAGCATGGACATGAATTACAAGCACTTCCGGCCATCCGCCAAAACATTATCCTTTCCACAAATATGGTGGAATGTAAGATCATATCCCTGCAAAAACAGGCTCCACTGCATTAAGCACTGGTTAGATCATACTGTGGAGGAACACTAGAGGATTATGATCAGTGTAACTAGGGTCCAAACACTGGATGACACATTAACATCAAAATGTTTCAAAGCAAGACTAAGGGCCAAAGTTTCCTTCTCAATGGTAGGATTGTGCTTCTGATGGATATCACATTTCTTTGAAAAATAGCACACAGGATGTTCAATTCCTACTGAATCATCTTGGAGAAGAACAGCACCCACACCAAAATCACTAGCATCCACAGCTAGCTTGAATGGTCTGTTGAAATCAGGGGCAGCAATACCTTTATCACCAGCTAAATCATTCCCTAGAGTAAAAGGACACACCAATAGGAATCTGGGAACAAAGTGCCACAACAACATCCCCAGAGACATAACTTTACATGTTATGTAAAGGCATAGACCAAAATCCTCTACCAAAACCTTTGACATTACCTCTGAACCTTGAGCTGACTTTTCATTAAAGGACAAGCCATAGAATCACGGATTGAAAAGCTCCAGTGTCTCTCCAGATCTTGATAGCTTGCCTTCATTCAGGATCAGAAGACACACGCACAAAATCATTCATCAAAAATGATGACGAGCCAGATAACTCAACATTAACAACTGAGGATGCCAGAGCGTATTTCTGTTTCTTACTTAGAACAGGACAATCTGCGATGAAATGGCCTGGGGCCTGTACCATGATGGTAGTTTAACAAACTCAGGGTTACAGGATTAGTTTCGACTAATGACAAAACCAAACCAATCCAATCTATTCAGGTTTTGTTGGTCCCATGATGCTGATTACTATGGAGATGAACACAGCAAAAAGCCAAACCACTTTAATGGTACCTAAAACCCAGGATTGGCACAAACTAAGCTTAAACATATCTGGCTAGCCAGCTTAACCGGCTTCATGGTATAGGCCCCTGGTCTCTTACAAAAAAAACAAACCCTTTCTGAAATCGAACCGTCATTAGTTATCTTCTTGGCAGGTGATGAGGCAAAGGGAAATGAGGGAAGCAAAATGAGTTGTCTAAGATGTTCCTTACTTTTCACCTTCTGAGATGTACACCACCGCTCAAACCGATTCTCCAACTCAACATAAGAGTGGTGAGCAAGTGTGGTACAACTTCAAAAGCACTAGTGTTAAGCTTCAGGAACCAGCTCATAAGTCTTTAAAATATCTGCTTTAACCTCATCATAATTAGCACTCTTCTCAAGGCTTAGAGCGGAATAAGCTTCCTGAGCTTTACCCACCTGGACACTTTGTAAAAGCAAACATGGTTCTTGTGGTTGCCACCCTTTCAAAATGAGAAAAATATCTCTCAACATCTTTCTCAGAAAAAGGAGGCACTAGCCTACTATGGCTACCCACATCAAATGGAGAAACATCACCTCAGCTGTAACTGTTACGCTTTTTTGGCTAATGGTTGCAGGCTTCCTCTAGTGGCTTTGGGTGTGTCTCAATCAGCTTCCTAGTTCAGTAGTCAGGGCACTGATTGGGAGTAAGGGCAGTCTCAATCGCAGAAACGGTCACTCCCTAAAAAGTCCCACGATGCACCACAAAACCCAGGGTGCATCAATGCTCACAGTTCTGAAGGGCGAAACTCAAATCACATGAGCCAACTCACTACACATAACGACACGCAATATATGTTTTTAAAAATAGGAAGCATTATTTTCAGACTTTATCGAGCCAACATCAAAGTTTGTCATCACATTTATCATCAAACTTTACTCATCTAGTTGTGTTTGACGTAGTGTTGTAGACTTTTTTGCGGTGGCTGTATTTTAAGGAACTAATAATGACCAGTATTTATTTTTCTGCATTTCAGACAGTTGTTGTACGAGGTGTCAGAGTCCATCTGTGATCAGGACCTGAAAAACATTAAATTCCTACTGATCAAAACACTACCGCGCAAAAAACTGGAGAAGGACATGGTGAGAGACGCTGTCACAGATCCTCAGTTCTCTGACGTCACGTTTCTGCATGTGGTGTTTGACTAAACCTTCTTTAAAACACATGTCTTTCAGACGCTGTTGCAGTTGTTTTTGGAGATGGAGAAGGAAGACCTTTTGGGTGAAGATAATTTGGACGCTTTGCAGAAAATTATAGCAAGCATCCATCCTGGTTTGGAAAAAAGAATAGTTCAGTACAAAACAGAGTGTTGTGAGTGTGACTTTTATTATTTAATGATGTGATGTGTGGAATAGATATCTATGATTTATTAATGTGCCTCTATTATATTTAAAAATAAGTGAAAATACTGTAAATCAAGACTGCAGTGACATTAACCCTCTGGGGTATGAGGTGTTGATCTTGAGTTTCTGCTACAAAATGATGTTGATTGATTTTATGCATGATCTACAATGTGAATCATAGAATTATTATATTTGTATTCTATGGAATTAGAATAAGTGCATTATTTTCTGTCCCATTGCAGTTGGTGGAATGGTTATTGCTCAGGAGAGTCATTCTTCCGCGTCGTACACACCAGATCTGGTATAACTTAATTTGCCTTGTTTGCATTAATGAACATATTTAACACATCCTCATATCATCTTTCTTCTGTGGAACACAAGAGGGGGGAATATTTACATGGAATGCTCATTTCCATGTGTGTGCATGTATAAGATTTGAAAGCTAGAGATTTTCAGATTTCCATTGAGTACTGACTTTTTATATCTATTGACTTTAAAAGACATTATATTCACTACAGTTCAAAAGTTTGGGATCGGTAAGATTTAAAAATGTTAGAAGGCTCTTCTGCTCACCAAGGCTGCATTTATTTCATCAGAAATACTGTCAAATATTAAAGGTCCCGTTCTTCGTGTTCTTTTGAAGCTTTGATTGTGTTTACAGTGTGCAATATAACATGTGTTCATGTTTCGCGTGTAAAAAAACACAGTATTTTTAACACAATGTACTTATCTGTATACCGCTGTTTTCACTGTCCTAAAAACGGCTGATGACTTCCTTTATTCTATGAAGTCCCTCCTTCAGAAATACGTAACGAGTTCTGATTGTGCCAGCGCTTCCCGTGTTGTGATTTGACCGCATCTTAGCAAACGTGGCACGGTTCCTGTGTTGTGATTCGACAGCAGCTTAGCGCACGTGGAAAGGTCACGCCTCTTAACGGGAGATATATGCGCTTAATGATCTCTACAGCGTCCCTGGGAAAGCCAAACAAAGGTGATTTGACTCCGGGATGAAAATAACAGCGTCTCGACGACATGGCGACAAACACACTCAAACGCAGCACTTCCTTTTCTCCACGCGACACGTCCTCTTCTCCACGTGGGACAGCAACAAGACCACGCCCCCTTTTTTCGCGTATTCTTGTGGGCGGAGGTTAGTCTGTTCTACTGTTCTACTGACGTCATTTATGAAGGAAGTACCAGGATGTAGTCCAAGCCGGCCGTTCGCTGTAGGCTTTGAAAGGGAACTTCTGTTAAATAAAATATCTCGCTTGGCATTGAACTTTGAGCTTTATAATTTTACAGGTATTATTTATGCTCTAACAGCAACATTACACACTAACTAAAGTTAGAACAATGGGATCACGAAGAACGGGACTTTTAATATTGTTAAATATTATTGCAATTTAAAATAGCTGTTTTCTATGTGAATATATAGTAAAGTGTAATTTATTCCTGTGCTCAAAGGTGAATTTTCAGCATCATTACTCCAGTCTTCAGTGTCACATGATCCTTCAGAATGACGATGATTTATTATCAAAAAACATTTATGATTATTGTCCGTGTTGAAAACAGTTGTGCTGCTTCATATTTCTGTGGAAACTATAATACATTCTTTGATGAATAGAAAGTTCAAATAGTTCAAAAATCTGAATATTTTGTAACATTATAAATTATAACATTACAAATGTCAGACACTTTTGATCAATTGAATATAATCTTGCTGAAAAATATATTAATCCTCTCCCTCTTACAGACCCTAAACTTCTGAACAGTGTGAGTGTATATGATGTATATGGACTACTTGTTTGGTATTTTTTGTTTTGGAGCTCGACAGTCATTGTATGGAAAAGAGCATCATGGACATTCTGCTAAGCATCTCATTTTGTGTTCCACCTTGTTAAAATAGCACATACTACGCAGCTGTAAAACTTTGTCTCTCTCTGTCTTCGTTCCACAGCACTCACTGCTGACACCAGTCTCATCAGGTGAATTTACTTTACATGCTTTGCAGAATCCTGCAAAGAAATCCTCACAGATACCATTTATTTCTAAAAAGGAGCATAGTTGTGAGGACACTGCCTTTTCTGGTATTTTTCACAGAAAAGGTAGATTCGAGATTGGTCTGTAATTAATTAGTAAAAAGGGTAAAGGAAAGTTAAAGGATAGTTCACCCAAAATTTAAAATCCGGTCATTTACTTGTCCTCAAGTTGCTCCAAACCTGTTTCTTACTTCTGCTGAACACAAAGGAAGATTGAAGAAGAATGTTCCCCAAGAATGTTCAATGGAATGTTCAATTGACTTCCATAGTACTTTTTTTTTCTATACTATAGAAGTCAATGGGGACCAGCAACCATTTGGTTACCAACATTCTTCAAAATATCTTTCTTTATGTTTATATCTTTCACTAGTGTGCCATGGCACAGTGGTTAGGAAACACTGCTGTAGCAAACGGTTGAACTTTTTGACCACCTGCCACAGTGACTTTTTACCAGCCACTTTTTTTTCTCCTCAACATTAAGCCTGTTCACGTGCTTGTCCGGATTTTTTTGTGTGTGTGTTGTAAATCTAATTTATTCTGAAGAAATATTCTCAACAGTGTTCAATCAGCTTTGACATGTTTAAATCTGCATATCTTTGATATTTTTACCTTTTATAAAGGGCATTTTCCCCCCATAATTTTGTTAAATATAGGCTATGCTTCAGCTTTCAGTTTACATTCTTAAATTTTATCTATAAATTAAATTAGAATAATAAGACACTGTAGGGCTGTTACCAATCAAATTAAATAATTTACACTGAAAAATTATAACTGCATTAAAAAATGTTTTGAGATTGTTTTAAATATTTTTGAATATACAAATAAGAAAAGTTGTAAATAATGTTTAAACATGAAACTAAACCGCCAGTAGGTGGCAGCAAGTGACCGTTTTAATGAGTGAGTCGAGTCGTTCAAACGGCTGATTCATTTAAGGATGAGGCAGTTGTTTATGAATAGGTCATTGAATGTTTGATACAAACGATTAATTTAAAGTGCTGAATCATTCAGTAAAACATTGATTTCTCCTCGAGAGTCTGCATGAGCGTTAACAGCGCAACATTGTTGTCAATTTATTATACATTAGCCTACATTAGACTATATATTATTATCCACTATCGATCGCCACTTACGCTAAATTAATGCAGAATCATTCTTGCATTTTGTTGATTCAATAGTTTTTTGTTATTGATGTTTTAATCTGTCTAGTAAAATTCTCTTTCACTTGCCCCTTCAAAAATCCACTTGTCCCACAAACATTATTCTTTAACTTGTAAGAATACACAAGTGCTGTCAAGTTATTAACAAAATTAATATAAGTAATAATAACTCTTACAATATACATTTTTTTAAATCCCGTGTCACAGACAGTCATACTGACTGCTCAGATAGTCCAGATAAACCCACTGCTCGTATGTGAACACATCACACGTGGCTGTGTTGATGGATGATTTAGTCACGTAGACAGGTCCTTGCAGCTGTTAGTTACAGCGTTCAGGAACGGTTAAACAGAACTAAATAAATATTATTATTACTGGTAAAGTTACCGCGTACCGGACATTTTCTCACCGCTTCCAACTCCCAACATGCACACGCACGCGCATCTGTGCAACTGTCATTGTCGGCTACTGTAGCCTACGTCAGGGTTGCATTATTATCTCGTCCCAACAGTTTAATACTCGCACATCCAAACATAGTCAGAGAAGGGCCTCATTTTCTTTCTGATTGCATGAAAGTAGTCGCATCCTCTCAAACTGCCCAATGAATCACTCAATTTTCATTGGCTACCTGCCAATGTGGCAGGTAGATTGACCTTACCCGCCAATTGCAAAATTCACCCGCATTTGGCGCATGGTCGGGTGTTAATTTCAGGCCCTGGTTGCATGGTTATAATTTTCTCTCTAATATTATCAATCTTGCAAGTAAAGAAATTAATAAAGTCATTACTGCTGTGCTGTTTGGAAACATCTGAATTTGAAGCTTTATTTCTCTTTAATTTAGGCACTGTATCAAATAAATACTTAGGGTTGTGTTTGTTCTCTTCTAAGAGAGTTGAAAAGTAAGCAGATCTAACAGTTTTAAGGCCTTTCTCTATGCAGTAACACTGTCCTTCCACAAAATGCGAAATACCTCTAGTTTTGTTTTCTTCTAGCTGCGCTCCTTTGTTTGGGCTGCTCTCTTAAGGGCCTGAGTGTCTTATTATACTGTGGCATCGGACTATTTTCCTTGATTTTCTTTAAGTGTAACTGTGTCTAAAACAGACACAGGTGTCAGTATAAAGACCAGAACGACTATCATTTTGTCTAGCAAAACATAATCTAGAAATTACTTGGTGCCTCTTAAAGATTATGCAAGAAAATTTATGGGAATACATGCCAATTTAAATATAATATTAAAATTATCAATGTAGCCAACTCAATACATATTTGTTTGACGTTGTTCTTTTTGGCAGTTGGTACAATGGAGGATCAGGTGGACAGACTTAGTCTGACTGAAGGAGCTTCTGAGATTAGTGAAGGTACTGCAGTAAATGTCCAGTACAACACCATGTTTGATTTCTGTTTTTAACCTATACTAAAAATGTCTCATCTCTGTGTCTTAGATCACAGCCATCATTTGGACTCCAGCTCAAACTTGCCCTTGGCTGAAAATCCAGAGGTAATATCCAACCTTTCACACATTAAGTCTTTATTTTGAGTTCAATACACGTCAAGCTAAATCAAACATATACAAACATATTTTAGATTTTCGGCACTGCTATCTTTATTACATTAAGCCACATACACTCTTTCTCTGTAACTGTTTCATATTCACAATATTTTGAACAAAGTCTGCTGCATTCGAAAATGAGGCGGAACATTTCCAGTTTCAAGTTTGCAAGTGTCTCGAGGGAACACAATACTTTTGCGAGAGAATGCAAATGAATACAACATTTCTTGGAGGAATGCAAATGTTTTTCGAGAGAATCAAACTTTCCCCGGGGACCACAATACTTTTGTGAGAGAACACTAAGTTTCTCTGGGTGTAACAAGTTAATAAGTGTTTATAAATTTTTCTCTATTTGGCCATGATCTGTGTAGATAGCTATATTAGTGATTATATATTATGTTATGCTGGACAACCCTGCTTAAATCAAACCAGACATTCTTCATATTCACGCGCTATAACACTGCGTCCTTTGAATGCTAGATCCAGCAGTATGAGATGAAAGGGGACAGGAGAGGAGTCTGTGTAATCATCAACAACTATGACTTCACTGCAGGCGGGATGCCAAACAGGGAAGGAACAGACATTGACAAAGGTTAGTATAACAAACACAACTACTTAAACCAGTCATCATGCCAATAGCCTGATAACCATCATTACACTATCAGCATGTTGGTTGCTGAGTGGTTTTTAGTGTGTTGCTCTGTGGTTGCTTGGGTTTTTGTTAGCAGCCCAAGTCAAAAGAGCCTAGCCTTTATGATATTCTGGTAATTTCCAGAAAGTCTCAAGTGAGCGAATCGTGCAAAAATAGCCCTTTAGCTCCGCCCCACAAAGCATTGCAAGTGACAAAAATCAAGTGGGTCTCACTATACTGTCAAAATGCTTAATGCACATTTTACAATTAACATATATAAAAATATATTGTTTCTTCAGAAGGACTTTATTAACCTCCATGTGGAGTATGTTTATGATGGATGGATGCACTTTTTTGAGCTTCAAACTCGTGAGCCCCGTTTATTGCCATTAAAAAGCTTGTAAGAGTCAGGATATATTTTCATTTTAAACTGAACTAATCCTTTAAACAGTATTTTATTCTTCATCACTTTTAATTGGATTATGTCATTTACAATGCTTAAAGTCCCCCTGTGATGAAAATCAATTTTTAAAGGGTTAGTTCGCCCAAAAATGAAAATTAGCCCATGATTTACTCTCCCTCAAGTCATCCTAACTGTATATGGCATTGTTCTTTCAGACGAACACAATCAGAGTTATATTTAAAAAGTCCTGCTCTTCAAAGATTTTAAATGGCAGTGAATATTGTTTTTGTTTTTGAAGTCCATAAAAGTGCATCTATCCATCAAATAACTGCTTCACCCGACTCCGGGGGTTAAGAAAGTGAAGCGAAGCGGCACCTTTGTGAAAGAAAAATATCCATATTTAAAACTTTATAGACTAAAATAACTAGCCTACGGTGGAAAGCTGTACGCAATTCGACTTTTGTTTTGCTCTATCCTCTGCGCTTCTGCGTTCGGCAATACACACGAGCCAGGTCAGGGGTTACTCTGTCGCACGTAAGTCGACTTGCGTATGGCTTTCCGCCGGAAGTTAGTTATTTTAGTCGGAGACGTGTTGAGCAGTTATAGGATCAATAGAAGCACTTTTACGGACTTCATAAATGAGGCAACAATTCACTGCCATGATAATGCTTGGATTAGCCAGGACTTTTTTTAGTATAAAAGCCCTTTTACACCGGATGCGTAACAAAAAGCGAATATTTTGTGTGCGAATAGTTCGTATCAAAACCATTCACATCAGCCACGACACGAATGTTTAGGGTGCACCCAGTCTTAAAGAACAGAGAGTCTGAAGGGGAGTATGCTAATACAGGAGCTAAAACTTTATCATGGCCGGTTCCGCACTTACTTTCGAATGTCCGTGGGACAATTTGAGGAGCTCCTAGAGACAGTAGCACTGCATCTGAAGAGACAAACACACACTTCAGGAACCAATCGATCCGGAGTTGAGTCACAATGTAAACATTTAAGTGCCACAGTCGTACTGACGGAAACACATTCACTTTCTATAGTCACGGACACAATTAGGCTTAGAAAGAAATCTACGAGTTTTAACTCAAAAAGTTATGTTATCGATGTCTGTAACCTGCAGTGGGCAAACACAGCTGCATCTGTACAACTACAGCTGTAATCTCGTGAGAGATGTGATACCTGGCAATGTTAATGTTGATTGAATAGCTAGTGACATCAACTGGACATTTTGTTTCCTTGTATGTGATTGGTTTAAGCCTTTTCTTTCGCTGCAAGTGTTTTAAAAATCGACTATAATTGGCGCAATATAATCTATAAACTATATAATCGACAATTATTTGCGTGTCAAAATCATGTCCAGTGTGAAAGGACTTTATCTACGATTGTATTTGTCTGAAAGAAGAATGTCATATACGCCTAGGATGACTTGAGGGTGAGTAAATCATGGGCTAATTTTCATTTTTGGGTGAAATAACCCTTTAATGTTGTTTATATGTCCATTCTTTAGGAAGAGATGATCGCACGCCACATCGCAACTTGAACTGACGTGCGTATACAGTGATCAGTCACATTAAAGAGCGTCAACGCGGCATTTATCGTTTGAATTTCATGATAAAATGGACTGAATACTTAATATGTTTGTGTGGGAACTAATGTCTATGTGGTGTTTTTAATATGCTTGAAGACAAACCATGTTCAAATTCATAAGTCAACAACAGTGAACCAAAGACAGTCTCAAAAACAGTTTGAAATCGATTCACAAACTACCTTCTAACAATCACGTCAACGACTGGGTCGACATGAGTGAGTGGAGGCGGGGCTAATTTGCATATTCATAGAACCGCATATACTGAATGAGGCAAGGGTGTAGAGTTACATTCAAGATATTTTAAGGAATAAAATGTTTAAATATGTTGTTTTGGTGATCAAAGATGAGATTTAAGTTGACTACAGGGGGACTGTAATGGAATGGATAGTTCTTTCCCTACTTTATTCCCTAGTCTAGTAGGGCTTGCATAGACTAGTCGAGTACTTTGACCACTAGACGGAAGCCATCGAGTACTCAAGCGCACAATAACATTAACCTCACTTTTTCTTAATGCAAACCAGCAAGCCATGACCATGACCAAAGAGGAAGATGACAGCAAGTAAACCACATGATTTTTTATTTTATTATGAACCATTTTGAAGGGGTTACTTGGGTTCATCACTGTGCGTAACTTGTGTTTGTGCCCGTACAGAGAGTCTGGAGGCTGTGTTCCAGTGGTTGGGCTTTGAGGTGCTGTCCGAACAGAACTGCGATCGCGTGCGCATGCTGCAGGTGTTGAGGGACCTGGCTGCCCGCGACCACACGCTGGCGGACTGCGTGGTGTGCTGCGTGCTGAGCCACGGACGTGTAGATGGCGTCGTCGGGGTAGATGGAAAGACTGTCACCTTTAGAGAGCTGCTGGAGACTCTGAGTCCATGTCAGTGCTCCTCCCTCTACAGCAAACCCAAACTGTTCTTCATCCAGGCCTGCAGGGGTACCAACAACCAGAGAGCAGTGTTTCGTCAAAAGTTCCCAGTAGATGAGGACACGCTAGTCAGCGATGCAGCTGTACCCAGAGACTCCATCCCTGAGGCGGCGGACTACCTGTTAGCCATGTCCACTGTGCCACACTATGTCTCATACAGGGAAAAAGACAAGGGGACCTGGTTCATACAGTCCCTCTGCTACAACCTACAACTGCTGGTGCCAAGGTGAGCACACCTGTAAAGACAACATAGGACAATGATCCTATTCCCATGAATGGTAGCCTATTTTTCATAATATTGGGAAGACCATGGGTATCATCAAAGGGGTTGTCGTTATGCTACTGTCAGTCTGCGCATGACAGCAATAGCATAGTTTGTACAGGACTGTGTCATCAGACTTATTCAAACCGGCCAATGGAGCGAGTCCTTCTATCGTCTGCTTAGACATGTCAAGTGCGCATCATTGATCATGAGTTCTTTTATTTAGAACACATTTCTTTCTTCTGCTGAACACAAAGGAAGATATTTGGCAGACATTGACTACTATGGTAGTCAATGGCTGCCGAGATCTGCTTGGTTACAAACATTCTTCCAAATATCTTCCTTTGTGTTCAGCAGAAGAAAGAAATTCATACAGGTTTGGAACAACTTGAGGTAAAGTAAATGATGACCCTTTTAAGGGATAGTTCACCCAAAAAGGAAATTCTGTCATTAATTACTAGGCTTGTTATGATAGTCGGTGTTACCGGTGTTCAGACACAACACCGGTTACATCACTTGCCCACCGCGGCACCGCCCCCATCGTCGCTTTAATTTTTATAGTAATAAAATCATTTAGTTCAGTTAGAGAACAGACACTACTAGTAAAAACTGAACGTGTCTGCTCAATACAGCGTGAGCCGAACGAGAGTCGCAGCACAAACGCAGCAGGAGTCAGATCTCATTCATACGATAAGCGAAATGCGCCTATTTAAGTGAATTTGTCAATGTACCGTTTTGTCGTTGTGTTTCTCATTAAGAATAATAGGCTAATGAACCCACCATTCAAGAAACCGCCCCCGAATTGGCGCTAATTCTAAACCAAAAGTAAAATGAACACGGTCGCACTGTCATTCATTCACGGCCACACTGTCATTCATTCACGGTACGTGTCCACTGGCGCGTTTTCAGTTCATGCCTATGGAAGCTTAACTTTCATAGGAATTCATTGAAAACACTTGCTTTGCTCTGGTCTGCATCGCTCCGTTATGAATGCTCGTGCACATTTTACTTTCGGTTTAAAATTAGCGATTTGAAAAGCCCCCGTCACACCGTCATAATAATTCCTCACCCTCTTGTCGTTCCAAACTCGTAAGACCTTTGTTCATATTCAGAACACAAATGAAGATGAAATCCGATTGCTCTGATCCCTCCATAGACAGATATTTAATTAACACTTTCAAGGGCCAGAAAGGTAGTAAAGACATCATTAAAATAGTCATGTGACTCCAGTGGCTCAACCTTAATGTTATGAAGCCACGAGAATACTTTTTGTGCACAAAAAACAAACAAAAATATCATCACACACACGCATTCTGGTGCTCACTTGAACAGCATCGGCTGCTGTAGTACTCGAAAGCGCAACAGAAACTGCGTAGGAGACTGACACAGACAAGAAGAAATTGCTTGTTTTTGCTCACAAAAAGTATGCTTCATAACATTAAATGTCCCATGACATGACATTTTTCTATTATTTTATAATGTTTCCTGAGGTGTACTTATATTGTTAGTATGATTTTTACATCAAAAAATTTAATAATTTAGAAATAAAAGGCATTTTTTCTATTCTGTTATTACCCCTCTGGCTGAATGCCCTGTTTCAAGGGGCGTGTCTGCTGTGAGACCCACTGTTGTGATTGGCTGACATCTTTGCATTTGAAATGAGTGTTAGATTATGTTGCGGAGGGGGCGTGGTTTAGCGAGGCACTGCACGCACTGCATGCATGAGAGAGAGAGGCTGACTGCGCACTCGTGAACCACGGAGAGCTGGAGGAAGTTTTATTGTACTGAGTTGTTGAGAGCGCTGTGCTGTTAGCGCGAGCTTATTTGTATCTGAGAGTTCTGAATAAACAGTCCCAGTCATGTCGACTCTGTCTTCCACCTTATTCTACGAACTTTGTAACACATGTAATGTACCGTTACAGCCGTCGAGATGAACGAATCGTCAAAGTGTGGATTATAGCATTATTTTATGATCTTTTCCCATCACATGAACGGCTGCAGTGATGAGCATTGAGTACACAGACAGTCTGTTGATCGCGTGAATGCAGTGATCTCGTCATTGCAACGAGTTCTCTCTCACAAAATGCTTTCACCACAACTAACAGCAAACAGGACGTCGATATGAATACAGTCAGAGCTTCGCTGTGCAGCTTAACAGCGTCATTCATTATAACGGCAGTTTGGGCAAGTGTGCAGATACACTCGCGATGTGTGATTGACAGATCCGGACATTATAAAGAGAGAGTTCTTTGATCGCTCTCTGTAGTTTAATCACTTAAAAAACGAAAAAAAATTGTTTCATGCTACTAACAGAAACGATGGTTTTAGTCACTGGCTTGATTCACTGATGCATTACGTTTAGGGCATCAACACGGCGATCATTAAACGATATAGAAAGACAGTCTGAGTGAACTTGAATGATTAGCTACACATCAGAAATCACTGATCACAGATCAGGCATTAATGAACACTGTTACTCACTGTTTGTCGCGGTGCTGTCGAATCCATATCGTAAAGCCTGTGCTGACATAAACTGAATCAATTTTCTCCGAAAGCTCTGGGCGGGCAAAGCAGAGGAAGGGGAGGTAACTTTTCCTGGTATGACGTCATAACAGGAAAATTCCAGATCGGCTCGTCTGGGCTCTCGTTTTCTCAAAGGCAGAGAAAGACAGCCAGAACTCGGTTTACATCCATCAACATTTCTAGCCACTTGGGGACCATATACAGGTTTGGGGAACTCATATTAATGTTACAAAACCTCATAAAATGAAAATTTCATGCCATGGGACCTTTAAGGTTGAACCACTGGAGTCACATGACTATTTTAACGATGACTTTACTTCCTTTCTGGAAAATATCTTCATTTGTGTTCTGAAGATAAACGGGTTTGGTTACGGGTTTGGAAAAACGTGAGGGTGAGGAATTGATGACAGGATTTTAATTTTTGGGTGAACAAACCCTTTAAGAGAGACATTGCCTGTTTAAAAAACTTTAAACTGGTAATGTCTCTCTTAAAGGTTTTTTTTTTTTTTTGATATATGGTTTTACGAGCACACGAGTTTTTGTCACAGCACGTGAACTAAATTCTCTGTAGCGTCTTATTGCTTTCTTATTCCATTTTATTTGCATACATATACTGTATATATATTTATACCATTTATATTATATATAAATATAACACATTGTTCTTAAATATATACATGCATGCGTGCGTATTTATATATGCATACTAATTATACACCGTACACACACATATATGTAAACACAAAGTTTTATTTTATTTTAGATGCGATGAATCTTTCGACAGCACTATTAAAAACCCATAAGCTTTCGTGAACGCGCAGCACAGCAACGTCACGTGAGCGCAACCGCGATAGAGACAATAGTCCAAAATCTCTACTGGTTGACCAATTTCTACCGGTTAATCGTGTCTACAGGTATATCGGCCACCCCTACTCACTATTTCTCACTTTTTTTTGTATGAGTATGGTACACTGCACAATACTCACGATACAGATCCACTTCTCCGTGCGATACTTCTGTCGCTGGCCAATGCCCATCTTTATGCAAATGAATCTGTTGAACGCGACGCGACTATCCAATAGAAGTAGAGCTCATGGAGACTGGGGGAAGTCTCTCGCGGGTTTTAAAACATTCCCCGCTGGCTCAAAACCACGCCCATAGCGGTAAACTTGAGGAACGCACAACATACAAATGAGGGGAAGCGTCGCAACACCACCCTTCAGTCGTGCCGCAAAAGTGGATCCGTAGTGCATGAGGGTTTATACACTGATTGAGTTGGAAGTATCTGTAAGTTTGACTCTGGACATCAGTTTGATCTCTGATTATGTCTCTCTATGTTATGTGCATGTAGGGGAATAGATCTACTCTCCATTCTGACTAATGTGAACGCTGATGTGAGCAAGAAGACGGACAGAAGTGGTTTGAGGAAGCAGATGCCACAGCCAGAGTTCACCCTCACCAAGAGAGTGGTTTTCCCTCCGCCCAAAACTCACCTACCCCTTCAGTGATGTCATGCTGCACTCCTCCACTTTACCTGCTGTTAGTCAAGTGTTTACATTTTGAGATTGGGTTTACTTGAAATGAGGGATAACTAAAAAATTCCCACACACAATATACTATTTTAGATATTTATAACACCACTTCAATGGTAATTCCAACAAACATGTATGGGCAGTAATACACAATGTAGCCACATTACAACTTGTATGGACCTTTCCATGAGTCCTTAGGCAGGACACGACCACATATTGCACACCTGGGGATGTGGTTCAATAGATCTGCCACCTACTGTACATACAAATGAATGATAAATACAATATTTTTGGTGAATATCTTTTGTAAGAAAATTCTCTAACACTTATTTTCTTACAGATAGATGATGATGTGAATAGCCTACAGTAGCATGTGGAGTTGTCGTATTGTTTACAGGACAATCCTGCACAATCATAAATTGTTCATGGCACATTACATTTCCAAATTCATCCAAGACTTGACACAATGCTATGTATACTCATGCTGGGATAAATAACCTGTATTGGGATGTTTGCCCTTCTTTATATTGCACTGCACAAATCTTTCAGATCTGATGCTAAAGCACTTTTGTTTGTTGCCTGTAGATAAGAGTGTCTCAATGCCTTAAATGTGGACTAAGCATAGTTTGTACATAAGAGGGAATTGCCTGTTGAAACTCGCACACTGGGCAAATAATGACATTTCAAGGTAAAAGGGAAGTCTGGTGTTGATGTTATAAATAAGTGCCACCTACTAAATATCAATGAGATGGAAAAATCGGCTACACTAAGAGAAGTCCTGAGCATGTACAGTCATGTGGAAATGTTAGGACACCTTATGGAATTCCATGGTTTTCTGTTCAGGACATAATTTAAAAAATCAGGCAGGTCTTAATTTGGAAAATAAAACCTCAGATGAACAACAACATATGCCATATCACACCGTGTCATTATTTATTTAGCCAAAATGGACAAGCTATGGGTGACAAAGTTCGGACACCCTTACTGTAGTAACGGTCAGGAACTGCTAATCAAATGCCTTTGATTAACTGATCACCAGCAACTGTGATCTCCTCTATAAAAGCAGAAGTTTTGTCAGTTTGCTGCTCTCGACTCAGCATTCAGGTGTGTGTTCAGCATTCAGGCTTGTTTTTTATCCACAGTACCGGGGCACCTCAGTCATTGAGTCGACCATGAACACTGTATACCAAAGTATTCTAGAGTCAAATGTGAGACCATATGTCCAACAGATAAAGCTTGGCAAAAATTGTGTCGTGCAACCGAATCAAATTCTGTTGCTTTATTTTGCTGTTTACCACTGTGAAGCTGCTTTGAAACAATCTGCAGTGCATAAAGTGCTAAATAAATAAAGGTGACTTGACTTGAAATGTCCGTGTGTCAGTACCGAATTGAGTTTGTTTGTTTTTTTGTGCAGCTTGTGCAGGATCAAAACAAATTAAGGACAATTAAGAGCCGAGCCTGGGGCCAGTTGCATAAACATAGCCATTACATTAAAGGGACAGTTCACTTAAAAATGAAAATTAGCCCATGATTTACTCTCCCTCAAGTCATCCTAGGTGTATATGACATTCTTCTTTCAGACGAATAAAATCTGAGTTATATTACAAAAGTCCAGGCTAATCCAAGCATTAGAATTGGATTTATAGTTGCTCTGTTTTTGAAGTCTATAAAAAGTGCATCTGTCCGTCATATAACTGCTCCACGCGGCTCTGGGGGTTAATAAAGGCCTTCTGAAGCGAATCGATGCATTTGTGTAAGAAAAATATTCATATTTAAAACTTTATCAAGTAAACTTTCGGTCGACCGCCTTCTGTGGAAAAGTGTTGAATGTTGAAAGTGAAACTCAAGATGCGTACGTGACGTCTGACGAGCGGACCTCGCGTTAGTCTTTCGATCGGCAGGGGAACTTTCAACACTTTTTCCATAAATTGAACAGGGAAGGCGGTCGGTCGAAAGTTTACTTTATAAAGTTTTAAATATGGATATTTTTCTTACACAAATGCATCGATTCGCTTCAGAAGGCCTTTATTAACCCCCCAGAGCCGCGTGGAGCAGTTACGTCCAATTCGATTTATACACGCGTCCAATCGGATTTATACACACATCCAATCCGATTTATACACGCGTCCAATTTGATTTATACACGCGTCCAATTCGATTTATACACGCGTCCAATTTGATTTATACACGCGTCCAATTCGATTTATACACGCATCCAATTTGATTTATACACGCGTCCAATTCGATTTATACACGCGTCCAATTTGATTTATACACGCGTCCAATTCGATTTATACACGCATTTGATTTATACACGCGTCCAATCCGATTTATACACGCGTCCAATTTGATTTATACACGCGTCCAATTCGATTTATACACGCGTCCAATTTGATTTATACACGCGTCCAATTCGATTTATACACGCGTCCAATTTGATTTATACACGCGTCCAATTTGATTTATACACGCGTCCAATTCGATTTATACACGCGTCCAATTCGATTTATACACGCATTTGATTTATACACGCGTCCAATCCGATTTATACACGCGTCCAATTTGATTTATACACGCGTCCAATCCGATTTATACACGCGTCCAATTTGATTTATACACGCGTCCAATTCGATTTATACACGCGTCCAATTTGATTTATACACGCGTCCAATTCGATTTATACACGCGTCCAATTCGATTTATACACGCATTTGATTTATACACGCGTCCAATTCGATTTATACACGCATTTGATTTATACACGCGTCCAATTCGATTTATACACGCATTTGATTTATACACGCGTCCAATTCGATTTATACACGCATTTGATTTATACACGCGTCCAATCCGATTTATACACGCATTTGATTTATACACGCGTCCAATTCGATTTATACACGCATTTGATTTATACACGCGTCCAATCCGATTTATACACGCATTTGATTTATACACGCGTCCAATTCGATTTATACACGCATTTGATTTATACACGCGTCCAATCCGATTTATACACGCGTCCAATTTGATTTATACACGCGTCCAATCCGATTTATACACGCGTCCAATTTGATTTATACACGCGTCCAATTCGATTTATACACGCGTCCAATTCGATTTATACACGCGTCCAATTCGATTTATACACGCATTTGATTTATACACGCGTCCAATTCGATTTATACACGCATTTGATTTATACACGCGTCCAATCCGATTTATACACGCATTTGATTTATACACGCGTCCAATTCGATTTATACACGCATTTGATTTATACACGCGTCCAATTCGATTTATACACGCATTTGATTTATACACGCGTCCAATCCGATTTATACACGCATTTGATTTATACACGCGTCCAATTCGATTTATACACGCATTTGATTTATACACGCGTCCAATCCGATTTATACACGCATTTGATTTATACACGCGTCCAATTCGATTTATACACGCATTTGATTTATACACGCATCCAATTTGATTTATACACGCATCCAATTCAATTTATACACGCATTTGATTTATACACGCATCCAATTCGATTTATACACGCGTCCAATTCGATTTATACACGCATCCAATTTGATTTATACGCGCGTCCAATTCGATTTATACACGCATCCAATTCGATTTATACACGCATCCAATTCAATTTATACACGCATTTGATTTATACACGCGTCCAATTCGATTTATACACGCATCCAATTCGATTTATACACGCATCCAATTCGATTTATACACGCGTCCAATTCGATTTATACACGCATCCAATTCGATTTATACACGCATCCAATTTGATTTATACACGCGTCCAATTCGATTTATACACGCATCCAATTCGATTTATACACGCATCCAATTTGATTTATACACGCATCCAATTCGATTTATACACGCATCCAATTTGATTTATACACGCATCCAATTCGATTTATACACGCATCCAATTCGATTTATACACGCGTCCAATTCGATTTATACACGCATTTGATTTATACACGCGTCCAATTCGATTTATACACGCATTTGATTTATACACGCGTCCAATTCGATTTATACACGCATTTGATTTATACACGTGTCCAATTTGATTTATACACGCATCCAATTCAATTTATACACGCATTTGATTTATACACGCGTCCAATTCGATTTATACACGCATCGAATTTGATTTATACACGCATCCAATTTGATTTATACACGCGTCCAATTTGATTTATACACGCATCCAATTTGATTTATACACGCATCCAATTCGATTTATACACGCATCCAATTCGATTTATACACGCATCCAATTTGATTTATACACGCATCCAATTTGATTTATACACGCATCCAATTCGATTTATACACGCATCCAATTTGATTTATACACGCATCCAATTTGATTTATACACGCATCCAATTCGATTTATACACGCATCCAATTCGATTTATACACAAGTCCAATTCGATTTATACACGCGTCCAATTTGATTTATACACGCATCCAATTCGATTTATACATGCATCCAATTTGATTTATACACAAGTCCAATTTGATTTATACATGCATCCAATTTGATTTATACACGCGTCCAATTCGATTTATACACGCATCCAATTTGATTTATACACACGTCCAATTTGATTTATACACACGTCCAATTTGATTTATACACACGTCCAATTCGATTTATACATGCATCCAATTCGATTTATACACGCGTCCAATTTGATTTATACACACGTCCAATTCGATTTATACATGCATCCAATTCGATTTATACACGCGTCCAATTTGATTTATACACGCGTCCAATTTGATTTATACACGCGTCCAATTTGATTTATACACACGTCCAATTTGATTTATACACGCGTCCAATTCGATTTATACACGCGTCCAATTCGCTGTGGACACGCAAGTGGATTCAAAATGTTCAAGCGTCCAACTAGACGTGAATTTGACACTTGTTCAGTGTGAACCATGGGCGTCGGAAGCAAAAAAAATGACAGGAAAAATTAAATTAAAAAAAAAAATTAGTGGAGTAGATGCATTTACATTAAGTACAAATATATGGCGTTGTTTGCTAAACGTCTGGTTAGGAAAGACAAAATTATGGAAATCACCACATCATTGAGATCAGCAATAGTGTAGAGGTCAGACGCATGGCATCAAGTTTTGACGCAAATCAACCCGAGGTTCGAATCCGCCTTTTTGCTGAACTCACTCTACTCCCTTTTCCCATCACATATCTGATCGGAAAGGCATTTATTTTCAATAAAAATTAAGAAAATATTAGAAAAGTGGAAATAAAGCATCTAACGTGTTTAATAATAAGTGTTTATCGGTTAGGGGTGAACAGACGTGCTGAATTAGAGACGATAAAAGTGAGTGGGTCCAATATCATTGATCGTATAAAGTGGGTGGGTCTTGTCCCGCCCACACACAATGGTTCCGATACCCATGGTGTGAACGCTGCATTACAGTGAAGTCACCATTTTGCGCCGTGAGCAGTTCTAAACGCAAACACTGCCTTTTTCTATAGCAACCAAAACTTCTAACAGCAGCTGCAGTGACACGATGACTTTACTCATCAGCGATTGGCTCTTTCATTTAGAAGGCGGGGCTTATTTGCCATATTGGGCGTTGCACTTTCTCCCATTCATAAGTAATCGGAGTGCACCTTCTATATATAGTCTTTGATAATACATAATATGATAAATGTGATATCCTAATTATGAAAAACAAACATTCTTCAAATTTCTGAAAATGAACACTACAAAAAGAGGTCATTTTGATTGCAAAAATATATATATATATATTATATATATATAATATATATATAAGCACGAAGCTCCCGTTCCACCACATCCCAAAGATGCTCTATTGGGTTGAGATCTGGTGACTGTGGGGGCCATTTTAGTACAGTGAACTCATTGTCATGTTCAAGAAACCAATTTGAAATGATTCGAGCTTTGTGACATGGTGCATTATCCTGCTGGAAGTAGCCATCAGAGGATGGGTACATGGTGGTCATAAAGGGATGGACATGGTCAGAAACAATGCTCAGGTAGGCCGTGGCATTTGAACGATGCCCAATTGGCACTAAGGGGCCTAAAGTGTGCCAAGAAAACATCCCCCACACCATTACACCACCACCACCAGCCTGCACAGTGGTAACAAGGCATGATGGATCCATGTTCTCATTCTGTTTACGCCAATTTCTGACTCTACCATCTGAATGTCTCAACAGAAATAGTGACTCATCAGGCCAGGCAACATTTTTCCAGTCTTCAACTGTCTAATTTTGGTGAGCTCGTGCAAATTGTAGCCTCTTTTTCCTATTTGTAGTGGAGATGAGTGGTACCCGGTGGGGTCTTCTGCTGTTGTAGCCCATCCGCCTCAAGGTTGTGCGTGTTGTGGCTTCACAAATGCTTTGCTGCATACCTCGGTTGTAACGAGTGGTTATTTCAGTCAAAGTTGCTCTTCTATCAGCTTGAATCAGTCGGCCCATTCTCCTCTGACCTCTAGCATCAACAAGGCATTTTCGCCCACAGGACTGCCGCATACTGGATGTTTTTCCCTTTTCACACCATTCTTTGTAAACCCTAGAAATGGTTGTGCGTGAAAATCCCAGTAACTGAGCAGATTGTGAAATACTCAGACCGGCCCGTCTGGCACCAACAACCATGCCACGCTCAAAATTGCTTAAATCACCTTTCTTTCCCATTCTGACATTCAGTTTGGAGTTCAGGAGATTGTCTTGACCAGGACCACACCCCTAAATGCATTGAAGCAACTGCCATGTGATTGGTTGATTAGACAATTGCATTAATGAGAAATTGAACAGGTGTTCCTAATAATCCTTTAGGTCAGTGGTTCCCAACCACGTTCCTGGAGGACCCCCAACAGTGCACATTTTGGATGTGTCCTTTGTCTGACACACCCACACCAGGTCTTGGAGTAGCTACTAATGAGCTGATGACCTGAATCAGGTGTGTTTGATTGAGGAGACGCAAAATGTGCACTGTTGGGGGTCCTCCAGGAACGTGGTTGGGAACCACTGCTTTAGGTGAGTGTATATATATATATATATGTGAGATGGTGGTCCAGTGGGTTAAACCATGGAACTGATACGCAGAAGATTGCTGGTTCAATCCCAGCGGCCACCACCAGTGTGGTGCACTTTACTCCATGTTGCTCCAGGGGGATTGTCCCTGTAATAAGGGCACTGTAAGTCGCTTTGGATAAAAGTGTCTGCCAAATATATAAATATATACTGAGCTATGGGGAATTTATTGATACTTTATTAAAATGTTTCAATAATTTACTTTGCAAGACCAAATTTGTGACTGCATTTCATTTGTAGGTATTTTTGATATAGGTCTTAAATTTCATTCATAATGGTCGTAACAAGTCTTTAAAAATGAAGTGAAAACATTTTTACAATTCACTGCAGGGACTTCCACCAGAAACCACACAAGGACAAGGACAAAAACAGTGTAGCAAATACTTGTGTATGTGTTTTAAATACAGACTTTATTATTATTGTTTATTTGAGATTTTTTATTTTTGATTACATATGCGTACGATGTTACTAATGCGTAGTAGCTCCCTTTTACCATACCAAAATAAAGGTTAAAGGGATAGTTTATCTAAGAATGAACAATTATGTCATTTTTTACTCATATTCATTACAGGTTGGAACAACTTGAGGATGAGTAAACGATGACATCATTTTCATTTTTGGGTGAACTGTGCCTTTAAATCTGAATCCGGACGGTTACAACGAATGAGAGGCGGAGTCGGAGATTCTCATTGAAAGAGGAGATGGCAACTTCTGCGCAAAACGGGTAACATTTGCCATACATTTATACAAATAATGTTAAAGATTAGCGGACAGACGTCAGTTTATAATGTGATGAGATATCCAAGCAGTCTATTCCATTGACTTTCATTCAGGAAGGGCACATTCTAGCCTCCTCCGCAACGTTACGCATTTTGAGCTAAGCTTGTCGGCTTCACCTGGGGGAGTGGCTCTGGCGAGTACTGTTTGGGGGCGGGGCTTAGTCAGTATAGAATAATTCTATTGGCCAGTGCTTCTGCCAATCAAAGTAGAAGCGGCATACGGGTAGCAATAATGGCTGATTCTCAGTAAGGAGCCCTTAAATTTAACACAAGCTTTTCTTCTACATATATGTATAACGATTGTTGTATCCCAGCACGTGCGTGTCTGTTTAATGTAATACCTGCAGCGGTTGGGAGCCAGACTGGTTTTGATGGGCAGGATGTGTTGTTGTTGTTTACATTGTATATGTTTTTGTCCTTTCGTTTGGTTCGCTCTTTATTATGTCGAGGTAACGTTAGTAACTCCATATTGTTCTAGTCCCAGTGTCGCCATGGCTCATCCACGCGTCTGCTGTCCGGATAAAACACCAATCCAGATCCTGCACGAGTATGGCATCAAAATCGGCAGCGCGCCCGAGTACGAGCTCTTGCACACTCACGCTGACGGAGACGCGCACCAGCCTTCTTTCGTGTTCAACGTCACCATAGGAGACGTCTCATGCAAAGGTCACGCATCTTTTATTTACTTGATTATTATAAATGGTATGAGTATAATATAGTGTACACTACTACTTTAATAGATAATCTTTTTTGTTCTTAAAGGGCAAGGATCCACTAAAAAGGCGGCTAAACATGAAGCTGCAGAAGCCGCCTTAAAATTATTGAAACGAGACACCCATCCAAAGTAAAACACACTGTAGAGAGCGATACAAACTATTATATAGCACTTACTTCATTTCATTTCACACTGATCCAAATGTTCTGAATCTTTCACAGTGGCCAGAGAGACAATGGCCTTTCTCCTGAAGCCGGTGATGGGACCAATCCTGTGGGAGTACTGCAGGTATCAAGCTCTTCATCTTGAAGCACAACAATTATAGTTATCATGGGACACAGTATTGCCACGTCTGAATCCAAATATTCCCTGGTATGCGGAAAACTAGGGATGGGCGTATCGATATATCGATACTCAAATAAAAATATCGATACTAAGGTGTTTTTTTGTTTTGTTTACAAATATTTAATGCATACAATACGAATAACCTGTTACGGAATAGTTGTGTAGTATAGAACTATTTTCCTGCTCATCTTGAACCATGATCTGAATGCACACATATGCTGTAAGACAGAACCAGCCAATCACAGAGAGAGCGTTCACACACCGATGACACTGTATTCAAACAGAGCTGCGTTTCCCAAAACTATCATAAGAAACCATTGATGCTTTTGGAAACGCAGCCCAGAACAATACTCATAAACATGTGTTTGAGTTATTTCACAATAAACAAATAGAAACTGTAGCTTACATAGAGCATTACACTCTTTAAATGTAATGTTAAAAGCTGATATTGATCATGTTCTGTAACTATAATATCATGTCAGAATAAAAAGGTTGCATTTTATGAGTGCAACGTCCTGTCACTGGCAGTCCCTTATGAAAAGTAACCATGGTTTATTTATTTACTACAGTGATCGCAGTTCAACAAGTATTTGTAAATTTCCATGGTTACAACTACAAGTAAACATATTTTAACCATGTGTAAACAAAAATATGATCTAATAAGTTGCAATTAAGGCATATTGAATGTTAAAATTCAAATATAATGTTAAGTGGGTATATTTACCCATTTTACTCTTAGTAATTTTAATAATTTAATAAATGTAATAATTAAAAAGTTCAGTTAAGAAGTATCGTATCGATATCGGTGATACTGGCCTTGAAAGTATCGGTATCGGTATCGAAAACAAAATAAGTGGTATCGCCCATCCCTACGGAAAACAATAAGCCAACATAGTATGTCTGAATTTCATTCATACTATATAGAACTTACTTTTTTAACGATCGCGAAGTAAGTTCAAATTCAGACAGTACGCAATTTCGGACGTGTTTGTCAGTATTTAAAGTTAGATTGAAAAGGAATTTGCGATCATCCTTTCTGAGTGAAGCGCTTCTCAAACAAGAACAAATGTAGGGCGGGGCTTGATTTTGTCTGTGGGGAATTGATTGGATGGTTGTGGTTTGCTATTGGTAGATCTCATGTGATTGACATGTTGCTCCGCCCTCATCAAGGGGGATGTTATTTTAATTAAAGTCACCATGAAATCTAATTTTTGAATAAGCAGGGCTCTAGACTAACATTTGAGATCCACCAATAGCAAACCACAACCATCCAATCAATTCCCCACAGACAAAATCAAGCCCCGCCCTACATTTGTTCTTGTTTGAGAAGCGCTTCACGCGGATCTACGGCACGAGAGAAGCAAAGAAAAATTTAATTCCCACTTTAAAGCTACACTGTGTAACTTTTTTAGTCTATTCTTAGCTAAAAACACTTAGTTCTTTCAAAAATATATGTGCTCATTAATGTATATTTACTTCTTTCAAGTAATAAAGTATTCTCGTAAGTTTATAATATGCCATTGAAAATACATACGGGTAAGGGGTTCGAATGGGGGTCGCCATGTTGCCCCTCCATCTTGAAAGTACATTAGCCAAAGAGGGACATACCTGTAAATTCAAGCTTCGCCTTTCGCGTTTTAACACTCGATGGCACCGTGTCGAATGTCACCTCAGTCACATCAACTGATCTCTGCTCACGGAGAAAATGATAAAGCCTACAATGTAAACTTTGCCTTACGCTAGTGATGTCGTACAATATACAGAATAACGATAGCGCTGATAAAAGTTACTTCACTAAGATTAGCTTGCATTCGTCTGGGAACCTGATAGCTGATGTTAGCAATGAAATGGTAAATAAATTACGAAAACGTAAAACTATTATTCATTTTACATAAATGTCATAACCTACATGTTAACTGACAAATTAAATAACTGCAAATTATAATAGTTTTCTAAAGTAACCTCATCACTTGAAGGAACACTAATGGACGAGGTCGAACTGGAAGCCATGTTAATCTTGGACTAAATCGGCCACCGTAGGAGTTAAAACGAAATTGGAATTGGGAGGAACAGAAACTAATATTTACTGAATGGTCATATACCTTTTCACCGCTAGATGGGGGAAAATATCACACAGTGTAGATTTAAAGATTATGAGGGCACATGTATTTAGAAAAAATGTGCACAGATAAATCATTTATTATAAATACTGCAATATTCTGTCAGAAAAAATTGTCAATTTAGATTTCATGGTAACTTTTAAACACTATCATGTGGTGTGTCAGGAGCTGGCCATGCAGAGGGTGTGGTGTCTGCCAGAGTATGTGGTGTGTATGGAGGCGGGGCCTGATCACATGAAAGAGTTCACCGTGACCTGCCGCCTGGAAGGACTGGAGGAGACAGGTGCCGCCCGCTGCGTTTCACTCAGTGATGTCAGGCTGCGCTCCGTGCAGAAGGTCTGATGCTTTTGTGATGTGCTTTTGCTCATCAGGGACTGGCAGCTCCAAAAAGCTGGCCAGACGCGCAGCGGCCGAACGCATGCTGGGAAAACTGCAGAGCTTGTCCGGATCTCCAGAGATCACATGGGTTAGTGACATTCATCTATACACAGATGCATTGGGATTCTTTCACTAAACATATTTGTGATTACCTTAAAAGATTCAGTAATTGCAGGGATTTCTGTAAGTCATGAACATGATTTCACCAAGTGCATCTTTGCTAAATCAACCGGTCAGGTTTGAGAAACAAGTTTACAGTTTATGCTCACTACACCCAGGCTGCATCAGTGTTATTCACCTATCGTTTCCCTCTGATTTTAGCGATAACTTATGGGTAGGATCAGGGCTTGACATTAACATTTTGCTCACCAGCCTCTGTGGCTAGTAAGTTACTAGCCATAGCATTTTCACTGGCCACAATGTTGTTGTTGTCTATATGTAAATGACCACTGTACACACCCAAATCAAGTCTACATGAAATATATAACTTCAAATAGGCCTATTTAGCTCTGATAAGGTTGTGTGTAAAGCTCTAATCTAGACAGAGAAACACTAATAGCTAGCCTGACGTCGTCATACTCTATTCTAGTCAGAATATGAGTCTGATTCTGCTCCGTTGGGCTGTGATTTATGGGGCGTGTTTCAACCAAACCAGGAAAGACCTCAATTGGATAGACCTACAACCAATCAGAGCAACGGAGCGACGCATAACGTTAGTTGTCAAATGTCAACAGAACTCAACTGCACTGTGTTGCCAAGTCCGCGGGTTGAAGCGACCCCAATTATGTGATATACAGACCCAGGAATGCGAAATTTAGCAGTCCAGCCAAAATAACACATATATTTTACCCCCCAAATGCCATTTTTCCCCGGAGAACCCCCCCCCGGAAAGCTATTGGGCTTGTTTTTGGCTAGTTTTGAGTAACGTTAACAATTGGGCGGGTTTTGTTGTAAAGAAACAACCCTTGTTGTAAAGGGTTTTGTTTTGTTAGAAGAAAAAGATGACGATCTTTGCCGGTGTTGTAAAAAAAAGAATTTAAGGATACACAGAGTACTTACCAACACGATCATCATTTCTGAGAGAAATAGTAAAGGTGAACGCATATACGAACAAGTTCTCCGTTTAGGATTAGAACAAATTCAACCCAAGCGCCTTTGATGACGTGGATGATTACGTTACTGTTTATCATCTGTCCATCATCGTCTAAAGCCCGCCCTGACAATTTCATTGGTCTGAACAGTTTCTGTTCGGGCATAATTACTTCTCTACGGATCAAGTCCAGACCGAACTGCCCGAGTTAAAATGTTGTGGGCGGGGCTAAGTTCGGCTGGCATCCAGGCTAACTAATCGCTGCTTGTCTGAAAAAAAAGAAAGATATTTTTTGGTGTAAATATAATTTCTCAAGCAATATTTTCATCCAGTGTTCAATCAGCTATGACATATTTAAATCTAGCATATTGTGTGTGTGTGTGTGTGTGTGTGTGTGTGTGTGTGTATGAGCCCATACAGTAGCTAGCTAGTGAAATGCATATCTAGGGATAGTCCAACCAAAAATGAAAATCCTGTCATTAATGTCGTTCCACACCCGTAAGGTCTTCGTTCATCTTGGGACTGTTTACACTACGTGACTGACACAGCTGTGAAGAGATTGTTGAATAAAGGCGTTATTTTTGTTTGTATTTTGTGCATAAAAAAGTATTCTCGTGGCTTCATAACATTAAGGTTGAACCACTGGAGTCACATGACCATTTAAAGGATGTTTTTACTGCCTTTCTGGGACTTGAGTGTTAATTAAATATCTGTCTATGGAGGGATCAGAGCTCTCAGATTTCATCAGAAATATCTTTATATGTGTCCCGAAGATGAAAGAAGGTCTTGCGGGTTTGGAACCACATGAGGGTGAGGAATTTTCATTTTTGGATGAACTAACCCTTTAAATATCACAAATGTAAAAGGTGTGCATCATACCTGACACTTGAACGCTTTACAGTTGGTTTTATGACTGCAAGTCATTCTCTTCAAATGCTATTGAAGTTAGAAACGTGTACCAATGTCGTATGCAACTTTAGAGACGTAAATTTGCGAATATCAAACGTCCAACATCAAGCCAGCTTTATGCCAGTCACACCAGATGTGATATGGTTTTCGCTGCTGAAATAGAATAAAAACACTGTATAGCCGTGTTTCCACCGCAGGAACTTTCCCCAGGAACTAGGAACTTTGGGCTGGTACTCGGTGTGTTTCGACCGCAGGGTCTAAATTAAGTTCTGAGTAAATATTTCCCCCTCCAAATGGCCCTGCTCCCGAGGTAGTACTTTTACAAAGTTCAGGAACTTTCGGGGGTGGGACTTGGGCGCTGAATATGCTGATTGGTTGAGTTCACGCAGCATTTTATTTCAACCGCCATTTTTAAAAGTCTTTTGCGAGGATCGTTCTACGTTCAGTGAATTATCAGTCTTGCTCTTTCTGTCCGATGGCGCGCATTGTCTCAGCAATCGCAGGGTCATTTACGAGCTTTCAGAATACGCTTTAATGTCAGCGCTCGTCTCTTTTCCGCAGTTTTGTTGATTACCACTTTAGTAAACCAATATAACCAGCAAAAGCAGCACAGCTTGAATCTCAGCCTCTCATTATTACACATTATATTCCTAAGCTCAACAGAATCACGTGTGATTGGTTATAATGCACAGCGCGATTATAACAAATGGCTTATGAGAAGACTACAATACAATTCAACCCGCCAAAGTGGCTAGTGGGAGTGATTGTGTGACACGCCACAGCTGAAATCCACCGCATATGGCGGCTGTTAATGTCAAGCCCTGGTTAGGACACAATTTTCAGACAAGAATGTTGTTCCAGGATCAACAAAATATCATGTTGTAGGAACATGTCTTATTTGCCAATATCACCAATGAATCCCAATGAACCAAGAACACAGTGCCACGCTTCACTCTGAAACATGCAGCGTGTCTTTATCTTAATTGAACATTTTTATTATGTAATTAATTAGCTTTTCATCAACTCAAGAACCCCTGCAGTTTCCTCTGAAATCCCCAGGGGTTCGGTGCATGTCTTCATGATGAATTTGCATAGTTCAGGATTGAAACTCTGGCTCTGGGACAAGGATAAAACAATAAGATCTACAGATTTAAGTAGCAAAAGTAAATGACAAAAAGACTCAGTGACCTTCATGTAACAAAGAAAAATCAACCCCTGGAACATCAAAGTGCCTGAATTTGAAGAAAACCCTTTTAAATAGAATTTGACACATCACCGTGACGGATAAGAGGTTTGCATTTGCAAGCCGTTGCATCAATATTTCAGCATGAGAAATTATTTTGCCATTGAATCATGGCTGACTGAGTCACCATCAAGTCACGAGGTGCACACTCTCGCCAATATGCTCACGATTGTACTTTAGATGATTAGGGATTTAAATCAGATCAGATGTGGTCATATGTCCAGTCATGAACCGCTGTCCCCTGCGGTCCCCAGAGTCCACCTGCTCGCGTGTATGTGGAAAGCTTTCGGCAGTCGATGGGGGAGAAGATTTCCCTCTTGAAGAGGACGCCTCTCAGCATCCCAAACACAGACTACATTCAGATGCTGCTGGAGGTCTCTCTGGAGCTGGGCTTCCAGGTCGCCTACATAGACATCGGTACGTTCATGTTCCTCACTTTGTTCCCGTGTCGTTTTGTGTCATCAGTGCTGGGAATGTTAGATATTTGTGTGTGTTTTGCAGACGAGCTGACAGTGAACGGGCAGTACCAGTGTTTGGTGGAACTGTCCACCAGGCCGGTGACGGTGTGCCACGGCTCTGGGATGACCAGCAGTAACGCTCACAATGCCGCGGCACACAACGCCCTGCAGTACATCAAGATGGTCGCTAATAAACACTAACAACATGTCTGGAACCAGCGTGCACATTATGTTGGTGATGCAGAACTCAGAGCCAAGAGCAGACCTGCACGTTCTGATCCCTGAAGCGGCTGCGGAGCGACTGACCCGGGTCTGTTTCACACGAGCACTGCAGCCAGCCGACACCTTCTGCTGTAAGAGACACGGCTCTATGCAGAAAATAAATCAATTTCTGGGTCACAACCCTGAGTTTATTCTTGGATGAAGCGAATTGTTTCATTTACATCCAAATGGTAATTTATTTACGCTGAACCTCAAACTGTATTCAGTCAGATGAACTGAAAGACAGTGTTTGCCTCTTCATGAAACCTGATGTCTTTTTTTGCTTCATAAAGCCATTGTAAACACCATATTAATAGGTTTTCAATGTGTTATTTGTTAAAGGGTTGGTTCACACAAAAATGAAAATTGTCATTTACTCACCCTCATGTCATTCCAAACCCGCAAGACTTTCGTTTATCTTCGAAAAACAAATGGAGATGCTTTAATGTAATCTGAGAGATTTCTGTCCCTCCAATGACAGCTACGCAAATTCCACTTTGATGCTTCGAAAAGTTTGTTAGTTTCAGAATCGATTGCTTTATATGATGAACAGATTTAATTTAGGGTTTTATATAAATAAACATAGTTTAAATAAACATTGATAAGCGAATAGAAACAGAAGCATAATCGAACCTGCTTGACGCGCGAGAACAAACCTCTTGCTGAAGCTCAAACGTGCTGCGTAACATGAGAATGAACCTCATTGGCTCTTGAGAAGCTCAAACGTGCTGCGTAACATGAGAATGAACCTCATTGGCTCTTGAGAAGCTCAAACGTGCTGCGTAACATGAGAATGAACCTCATTGGCTCTTGAGAAGCTCAAACGTGCTGCGTAACACAAGAATGAACCTCATTGGCTCTTGAGAAGCTCAAACGCGAGAATGAACCTCATTGGTTCTTGAGAAGCTCAAATGCGTGAATGAACCTCATTGGTTCTTGAGAAGCTCAAACGCGAGAATGAACCTCATTGGTTCTTGAGAAGCTCAAACGTGCTGCGTAACACAAGAATGAACCTCATTGGCTCTTGAGAAGCTCAAACGCGAGAATGAACCTCATTGGTTCTTGAGAAGCTCAAATGCGTGAATGAACCTCATTGGTTCTTGAGAAGCTCAAACGCGAGAATGAACCTCATTGGTTCTTGAGAAGCTCAAACGCGAGAATTAACCTCATTGGTTCTTGAGAAGCTCAAACGTGCTGCGTAACACGAGAATTAACCTCATTGGTTCTTGAGAAGCTCAAACGTGCTGCGTAACACAAGAATGAACCTCATTGGTTCATGAGAAGCTCAAACGTGCTGCGTAACATGAGAATGAACCTCATTGGTTCTTGAGAATTGCAAACGTGCTGCGTAACACGAGAATGAACCTCATTGGTTCTTGAGAAGCTCAAACGCGAGAATGAACCTCATTGGTTCTTGAGAAGCTCAAACGTGCTGCGTAACACAAGAATGAACCTCATTGGTTCTTGAGAATTGCAAACGTGCTGCGTAACACGAGAATGAACCTCATTGGTTCTTGAGAAGCTCAAACGCGAGAATGAACCTCATTGGCTCTTGAGGAAGCTCAAACGTGCTGCGTAACACGAGAATGAACCTCATTGGTTCTTGAGAAGCTCAAACGTGCTGCGTAACACAAGAATGAACCTCATTGGTTCTTGAGAAGCTCAAACGTGCTGCGTAACACGAGAATGAACCTCATTGGTTCTTGCTGAAGCTCAAACGTGCTGCGTGACACGAGAATGAACCTCATTGGTTCTTGCTGAAGCTCAAACGTGCTGCGTAACACAAGAATGAACCTCATTGGTTCTTGCTGAAGCTCAAACGTGCTGCGTGACACGAGAATGAACCTCATTGGTTCTTGCTGAAGCTCAAACGTGCTGCGTAACACAAGAATGAACCTCATTGATTCTTGAGAAGCTCAAACGTGCTGCGTAACACAAGAATGAACCTCATTGGTTCTTGAGAAGCTCAAACGTGCTGCGTAACACAAGAATGAACCTCATTGGTTCTTGAGAAGCTCAAACGCGAGAATGAACCTCATTGGCTCTTGAGGAAGCTCAAACGTGCTGCGTAACACGAGAATGAACCTCATTGGTTCTTGAGAAGCTCAAACGTGCTGCGTAACACGAGAATGAACCTCATTGGTTCATGAGAAGCTCAAACGTGCTGCGTAACACAAGAATGAACCTCATTGATTCTTGAGAAGCTCAAACGTGCTGCGTAACACAAGAATGAACCTCATTGGTTCTTGAGAAGCTCAAACGCGAGAATGAACCTCATTGGCTCTTCAGAAGCTCAAACGTGCTGCGTAACACGAGAATGAACCTCATTGGTTCATGAGAAGCTCAAACGTGCTGCGTAACACAAGAATGAACCTCATTGGTTCTTGAGAAGCTCAAACGTGCTGCGTAACACAAGAATGAACCTCATTGGTTCTTGAGAAGCTCAAACGCGAGAATGAACCTCATTGGCTCTTGAGGAAGCTCAAACGTGCTGCGTAACACGAGAATGAACCTCATTGGTTCTTGAGAAGCTCAAACGTGCTGCGTAACACGAGAATGAACCTCATTGGTTCATGAGAAGCTCAAACGTGCTGCGTAACACAAGAATGAACCTCATTGGTTCTTGAGAAGCTCAAACGTGCTGCGTAACATGAGAATGAACCTCATTGGTTCTTGAGAAGCTCAAACGTGCTGCGTTACATGAGAATGAACCTCATTGGTTCTTGCTGAAGCTCAAACGTGCTGCATAACACGAGAATGAACCTCATTGGTTCTTGAGAAGCTCAAACGTGCTGCGTAACATGAGAATGAACCTCATTGGTTCTTGAGAATTGCAAACGTGCTGCGTAACACGAGAATGAACCTCATTGGTTCTTGAGAAGCTCAAACGCGAGAATGAACCTCATTGGCTCTTGAGAAGCTCAAACGTGCTGCGTAACACAAGAATGAACCTCATTGGCTCTTGAGAAGCTCAAACGTGCTGCGTAACACGAGAATGAACCTCATTGGTTCTTGAGAAGCTCAAACGTGCTGCGTAACATGAGAATGAACCTCATTGGTTCTTGAGAAGCTCAAATGTGCTTCGTAACACGAGAATGAACCTCATTGGTTCTTGAGAAGCTCAAACGCGAGAATGAACCTCATTGGCTCTTGAGAAGCTCAAACGCGAGAATGAACCTCATTGGCTCTTGAGGAAGCTCAAACGTGCTGCGTAACACGAGAATGAACCTCATTGGTTCTTGAGAAGCTCAAACGTGCTGCGTAACACGAGAATGAACCTCATTGGTTCTTGAGAATTTCAAACCTAATGCGTAACACAAGAATGAACCTCATTGGTTCTTGAGAAGCTCAAACGTGCTGCGTAACACAAGAATGAACCTCATTGGTTCTTGAGAAGCTCAAACGTGCTGCGTAACACGAGAATGAACCTCATTGGTTCTTGAGAATTTCAAACCTAATGCGTAACACAAGAATGAACCTCATTGGTTCTTGAGAAGCTCAAACGTGCTGCGTAACACAAGAATGAACCTCATTGGTTCATGAGAAGCTCAAACGTGCTGCGTAACACAAGAATGAACCTCATTGGTTCTTGAGAAGCTCAAACGTGCTGCGTAACACAAGAATGAACCTCATTGGTTCTTGAGAAGCTCAAACGTGCTGCGTAACACAAGAATGAACCTCATTGGTTCTTGAGAAGCTCAAACGTGCTGCGTAACATGAGAATGAACCTCATTGGTTCTTGCTGAAGCTCAAATGTGCTGCATAACACGAGAATTAACCTCATTGGTTCTTGAGAATTGCAAACGTGCTGCATAACACGAGAATGAACCTCATTGGTTCTTGAGAAGCTCAAACGCGAGAATGAACCTCATTGGCTTTTGAGGAAGCTCAAACGTGCTGCGTAACACAAGAATGAACCTCATTGGCTCTTGAGAAGCTCAAACGTGCTGCGTAACACAAGAATGAACCTCATTGGCTCTTGAGAAGCTCAAACGTGCTGCGTAACACAAGAATGAACCTCATTGGTTCTTGAGAAGCTCAAACGTGCTGCGTAACACAAGAATGAACCTCATTGGTTCTTGAGAAGCTCAAACGTGCTGCGTAACACAAGAATGAACCTCATTGGCTCTTGAGAAGCTCAAACGTGCTGCGTAACACGAGAATGAACCTCATTGGTTCTTGAGAAGCTCAAACGTGCTTCGTGACACGAGAATGAACCTCATTGGTTCTTGAGAAGCTCAAACGCGAGAATGAACCTCATTGGCTCTTGAGAAGCTCAAACGCGAGAATGAACCTCATTGGTTCTTGCTGAAGTGTCTTCCACAACTGATATGTGAGGTGATGAATGTGAATGAAAGCCTTGATTCAATCTGTTCATCATATAAAGCAATCGAGTCTCTTCAGAAGATTTGGACTAAACCGCTCGATCTGGATCAGTTTCACGATCTCTGAGGGGGAGGACGTGGAGGAACTAAGGGGAACGACTTGAGGGTGAGTCAGTGATGAATGAAGATGGGTTTCATTTTTGGGTGAACTATCCCTTTGACATGAATCAGAAGTTTTTCATTATGGTGTGCGGCCGTCTAGTGGTCGTCATAATGTATCCACCGCAGGAGTAAGTATTTTCTGTGAATGCGAGAGACTTGCGATTCATTCAGAGAAACCATTGGCATCTGGATGTTTACTGGCGTGTGCCACTGACAGTGTTGTGGCACCTTCAGCAGTGACTGACAGCTGCTATACTGACGAAATTGCGACATCAAATCCTGAATAAAGAGCCTTATTTAGTGAACGTATTTACAAATTGGTCATATTTTTCAAACGTAGTCAGTTGGTGGCACATCTGTATTTGAGTGGCTCGTGCCACTGAATGTTGTGTAACACCAGTGCTACTGTATGTTGATCATTCAACACACAGAATAAATCTGTCATGTGTCTGTGAATGCCACATTAGCAGTCGCATCTGTTACTGTAAACTGTTATTTTTGCATGGTAACATTAGCCAGCGCAAGATAAGCCAAAACTTACGACAATTGAGGAAGATCCACCGCTGGTGTGTGTGTGTTTGTGATTTAGGAAGTAATCAGAGTGTGATATTGATAGGTCTATACTTTAATATGTGGTTAGTGGTTCTCATCGATGGCTTTCACGTATCATTTTATGGAATCATGTAATAAGTAATAAAAGCATTTTTTAAGTGCAATCATTCCTTCTGGAGATTCCTGAATGTTGTGTTGGAGTATTGGACTTGCTGTAGCCACATTATAATAGACATCCAGTTTAATAAAGTGTTACTCTACATGCCAACTATTGTGTGTTTCCCAAAAACATGGTAAGCCTAAGTTGATCGTAGAGACCACTGGAGGCAATTGTTCTACGATCAACTTTTGGGAACCACAGCCCAGAACACTAACCTAAATTAAAGCAATAAGCCCCGTGAAGCTGTGGTTTACATTGAATTAACAGCTAAGGGGCGTGGCTAAAGCTGTTATTAATCCACTGTGAACCGCGGCTTCACGGGGTTTATTGCATTTATGAAACGGTTACCACACAATACAAATATTAAAGCCAAACTATATGTATCAATGCAATTTTCCTGAAGTAAAATCACTAAAAGCCTTCCTTCCACCGGAAAAAATAGTCCCTGACCGTGAACAGCAACCACTGATCTAAATGTTCTCTCTATAGATCAGTGACATTATTACGCCATTAAATGTTGGCAAAGACTCTTAATGAGTGAGTTACTCAATAGCGAAGACTTTTATATTGAAAGGACTAAAAACTAAACGCAACTGACAAATGAGTGCTGTCACCGTCAGGACACGGGAAAACAACTGTTAAAAAGACAAGATATTCAGCGGACATTCAACTGATTTTTACATGGGACTGACCTTAAAGGTGCAGTGTGTAGTATTTATGAGGATCTATTGACAGAAATGCAGTATAATATACATAACTATGTTTCCAGTGGTGTATAAAGACCTCACATAATGAACCGTTATGTTTTTATTACCTTAGAATGAGCCGTTTCCATCTACACACACCGCGGGTCCCTTACAGTGAAGTCGCCGTCGTGTTTCTACAGTGGCCCTGAACAGACAAACTTCTCTACAGAGCGCTAGCTACTCTCTGCTGTCTCAGACGACGACATCTTTGTCCTGTGTCGGCCACCGTAGCTTCTCTATGTGCTTCCAAAGGGAGCGGTGAGCAGTTGCAATTCACAACCTCACCACTAGATGCCGCTAAAATTTACACACTGCACCTTTAAGGAACATGCTAAATCTGAATGCAGGTAATAGGCTACACTCGGTCACTCAATGGGTGCTTCTCAATTCTTATTTGTGCATCCTCGATTAGAGTTTAGATTCTCTGCCTGAGCCTGAACTAATTGGGTGGGCAGAAAGCTATGCCATAATCAGAAATAATATATAATTTTAGCAAAGTTTGAACTAATACTACAACTAAGAAACCAATGTGTACAAAGTTGCACAAGTCAGGATTAGTCTAAAGATGTGCGTTAAACTCACAGCACATGCAGTGATGGAGAGCAGCATTCTTTGCTTGACTATTTCTTTTCGTTTTGAATTGTTTCGTTTAAAAGTGGACATTTCAAGCTTTCTATACACATATTCCTCATGTCTGAGGCAGTAGCTGCTGAGTTTGGGTTTATTCATGAGACATGTTTAAGAGCAATTGTGATCGCTCCGGCGCCTCCATGTCACGAGTATTGTCTGCTATAGCCTATTTGCTTATTATTTATTAAATCCAGGCAATTGGCTGATGAAACATTGATTACAATTAAGATACAATTCATACAAAACGAAACTTTAAAGAAAGGCTTTCTACAGAACAAAACTTAATGAAGTGGTCACAATCATTTCTGACCTTCTGTCTTCTGACATATTGCGCATCTTTTCACTTTTCATAATCAATATAGCCGAGATGAAATTTTAAAATAACATGATAATATTTAAACATAAATATGAAACAAAATACATTGTTTAATGGCTAACAGGTATAGTAGGCTACAGTACAGAGAAATGTCATGTCTGAGTGGGATTTGAGCGAGTGTTGTTTAACCGGTGAGGGTTCATGAGTGGAGCGGATTATTGAGCTGAGCGTCACACCGCTCCGCTTTGCTCATTACAGGCTCGTTCTCATCAGAACGTCTACATATATATAAAAAAAGGTTGGGTTTAAATCGGGCTCATAATTACAGTTAACGTGCACAGGCTCGGGTAGGGTCAGGCTTCCTCGTTTCCTTTCCTAGCTTCCTTCCTTTAGTCGATAAAACACTTCCACAAAGGCTACACCTGTGTATCCTCGCTCATGACTCCTCAGGAAGCCTCCTCACTCCTGGATCCTCACCTCCACGCGGAGCTGTTATAGAGTTGAGATGTCCTGCAAGATGGCTGAGCTCCATCGGTTTCCGGATGGAGGAGTGAGGAAACGAGCCGGGGTTATTGAGAAGCACCTGTACTCTCTATCACACAATAATATAAGCTTCAATGAACAGTATCAATGAAAACAAACACAAGGTGCTAAGGCTGTTGTGCAGTGATACACAGAACCATTGGGTGAAGCGGTCATAGCTGTGTTTTATCTTGAATGAAACACAGCTATTGACCAATCAGAATCAAGGACTGGAAGTACTACTAATGAGAGTTAGTTGATGTAGTTGCAATATTATTTTTAGGTTAAAGTCCTTTTAATGTGGCGTTCACACCGGACACGATTCGTGCTGATCGCGCGAAGGTGGACGCTTGAACATTTTGAGTTTACTCGCTTCATTCGCGCAAAATTCGCGTGTGACAACTACACAACAGACGCGAATTCGTGTCATGGGAGGGGCTTCTATATGAGCCTATATGAGCCAGCTCGTCTCGGTCACTTGACGTCTTTTTTGTAAAAAATACTACTATTAATGTGTGACAAAACGTAGTTTAAAGACTTTTTCAGGCGATAATATAGTTGTTTAAAGCTCAAATCTGTGGTTAATGTATAAAAAGAGTGCCTATTTGAGCATTTTATCTGGAGTTTTCGGAGTTGTGAGATCCAGGGGATCAGTGACATTCCGCGCTCGTTTACCCGGCGAGCCTCATTCGCGCCGCAGAATGCCATTTCGCGTCTCTGCATTGACTTAACATGTAAATCACTCGCGCGAATCGCGTCCGTTGTGAACGCACCATAAGACAAGTCACTTTGCACGGCGGCCATTTTGGAAACGCCTCTCGGTCATGCAAGTGCAGCTCTTATCTCTGAATGGGAAAACATCAAATTCTCCAAAACTGTTTGCCAAGCATACGATTCAATTTCATATTTGAAATCACCAATGAAATCTGACAACAACTGTCTCATAAATTTTGCTTGAATTATGTAAAAAATCTGCATTTTCAGGCTGGACAAAGCTGCGCATGCGCTTCTCAGAACACGGCCTGTTTCTATAGCAACCGGGGCTTCTAACGGCAATGACTTTACTAATCAGCGATGGATTCCATAGTTTTCACGTGTGGTCACACGCTTATAGGAACGCCCACCTGGAGGGCAAAACAAGGCTCTCCTCCATTGCCCGCTAGTCACTTTTACCAGGTTTGTAGTCAGTATTAATGCGGTAAGACAGTGATATTAAAATACCAAATTCAATATACACCTTATTGATGTTGCATACTTCGTACAGGAAAGCAGACAAACACAGAATATTAGTGCAACACGAGGTTTCTCGTTAGGTGTTTTCCCCATCGAAACCCATTATAAAGAAAACACGTTGCGTTCATATTCTTGCCTCATCTACTCGCCTGTATATAGTATGCATCATCAAAAAGGTGTAAACTGAATTTGATCTTTTAATATCACTGTTTTAGTACATTACAGCACTTTAAGGGTGGGTTGCACTAAAGATTCTTTAGCCTGTCTTCAGTTCACCTCCGTCTGCGGCTTGATCAGCTCTATAACGGGTTTACTGCGTAATGAATCTGTGTTTAAAATGAAGTGGTGCAACAACTCGATTTAAAATAAAACCCATATCAACAAATCCTTTAAACTTTGCTTAATCCTTAAGGCCTTTGCACACTGAGTCCGAAATTTTCACATGCGTTTTTTCGTATTAGTGATCTGAAAAATTCGTCACGCACAGAGACCTTGCACACTGAGTCCGATGCGTATTAATGAATGCGTTACGAAAAAAAAACGCAAAACAATACAAAATGCTGTCTTCAAGTAGTGAGGATGATTTTTTTGTCCTCTCTCTTCTTAAATAGAGAAAAAGAAAGAGGAAATAATGGTTCCATCATCCACTCCTGCGATCGCGTAGAGAGGAAGGAGAGTTCCACCTCCTTATCAAGGAGCTGCGGGATTATTCAGACCGATTCAAAGTTTACTTTAGAATGTCAGTGACTCAGTTTGATGCTTTGCTAGCGATACTGGAGCCACATATTAAAAAGAAGACCACCAATTTCCGTGAATCAATTGATCCTAGGGATCCACGCGCGCACACACACACACGGCTTACAGGGACTTGGTGTGCTATAATTAAATAATATATTATAATTATATAATAATATAGCTGTGATATAATAATATTAGTAATATTTTTGAAACAATAATATTTGTAGGCTATATATAATTGTAGGTATCTGAGCTCTGGCGATTCATTCACCACCATTGCCAGCAGTCTAGGTTGGGCATCAGATTCAGCACTGTAGATGGGAAAAACGGATGCGAAAAACCCGAACCTGTTCCGAAAATTTTTGTGACGGACGAAAGTTTCGGAGGCAGTGTGCAAGCGTGACTGACATAACGTGTGGTCGAATTTATTTTTTGACGTGCGAAAATTTTGCATGCGAATATCGGACTAGTGTACAAAGGCCTTTATTGGTGCAGCTCACCCTATAGTGTTTTCAGTCCCTCCAGAAAAACGCGATTATGCGATCGCGTGATTTAACGCATAATCAGCCAAAGTCCGCATATTTATGCGGGGGCCGCATTTTTTCAAATACGCCGCACTTTCGCCGCATAAATTGCTTATTTCCGCGTGCAAAATATGCGGGGCTAGCATGATTTCATAATCCCCGCATTTTCGTTGCAAAAAAAAGTCATATATATATATTAGCAGAAAGTTGAAAAATGTTTGTTTACTTCACACAAGAGCCGCCATTTCCCCCTATTGCCATGGAAACGTTTTGAAGCGACGTAATTATCCGACGCGAACATCATCGAAAAGCTGCAAACCCCGGTAGAGAAACCATAGATATCGGTGAAACCATGATGAAGCGCAAACTCCCATTTGCCAACAAAAAAAACAGCAAAAGACCGTGCAAAGCAGTTTCCCGGTGTGCTGACCGATTTCAAAACACAGTCGATTCAGTGGTTTGAAGCGTTATGAATCAGTGAGTCGATTCAGCGGTTTGAAGCATTATGAATCAATGAGTCGATTCAGCGGTTTGAAGCGTTATGAATCAATGAGTCGATTCAGCGGTTCGGATCGCCAAAGTCACGTATTTCAGCAGTTTGACACCCGATCCGAATCATGAATCGACTCACTGATTCATAGCATCATGATGCTGTGTTTTGAAATCGGTCATCACTATATAAGTCGTTATTTAGTTTTTTTTTGCGCACAATAACTATTATCGTCGCTTCATAAAGTTATTATAGAACCACTGTAGTGAGATGGATTTTGTAACAACGTCTTTAGTACCTTTTATGGGTCTTGAGAGTGTACATTGTGCCAATGGAGGCCTTTCTGAGCCATCGGAATTCAACTAAAATATCTTCATTTGTGTCTGAAGATGAACAGAGGTCTTACGGGAGTCCAACGACATGAGGGGACGTCATTAATGACAGAATTTACATTTGTGGGTGAACTAACCCTTTAAGAGATTGCACTTTGTGCATTGGAAGCACTCAAATGTCTGTTTTGTAAAGCTACCTCTGTAAAACAGGAAGTTATTTATTCATTTTTCAAGTTGTAGCATATTCCTTTTGTAAAGCTACAGAACTTGTTTGACTCAATGTTTTGTAAATTTGAGCCATGTGTTTATTAAGGTCTTCAATAAAACAAGATGGGAACTTAAATATTCCCAGCACTTTCTGTGATGTAGTGCTTTTTTTCTCTTTTTCATCAAACCACAGTTTTTTGTGTGCCCGCAATTTCATCGCATAAAATTGCATAAATATCCCGCATTTTTTAAGAAAACATGCCGCATAATCAAGGATTTTTGCCCGCAACAATCACAAAAAAAAGGCTGCATTTCTCTGGAAGGACTGTGTTTTTCACGTTAAGCGTTTTAAAAACGTCCCGCTGTTTTCAGTGATTGAAATACTGCAGCAGGTGCTGTATATGGATCATAAGTGCCCAAAACGTGCATCTTGTTCATATATTTTTGTTTTAAGATGGAAATTTGACAGGCTTGTGCTGTAGTTCTATGGCGGTTTTGCCCATAGATGTCCATAATAAAGGCTAGATGTCTTACGGCGGAGTCTCTAACGTCATCACCGGCGGCCATCTTGTCACAAGCAGGGCTCTGTGGTACCTGATGATCTGCATGAACACAAATACTCTTATCTCACTGAAATCTTGACGGATTTACAAATGATTTGGTTTCTTACAAACGTTATTAACGTGGCTATAATTATGGATGCTTGAACAAATTATGAATCATTTTTCATAAGTATGCAGTGTCATAACTACATCTCTGACGTTTATAACAAACCAAACAGTTTGAAAATCGGTAGAAAATTGAGCAAGTTATGGTTATTTAAAAAGTGAAGCACCCATGAAAACAATGTTACGAGTGAGCGAGCTGCCTGTGACAAGATGGCCGCCAGGTGCGGACGTCGACCTCCATTGGCCAGCAGCGCGGACGAGACATCTAGCCTTTATTATGGATATCTATGGTTTTGCCCTCCAAGGCTCCGCGACAGTCACATGACTGAAAACTATGGATTGCCTTTTGATTTAGAAGGTGGGGCTTATTCGCCATATTGTGCATTATACTTTCTCTCCCATTCTTAAGTAATCTGAGTGCATAGTTTATATGAATATATAAAGTCTTTGCTTATAATTGGTAGAATGTCTAAAGTGGACCATTAAAATATAATGTTTTTAAACCAAATATTTTTAAGAAATAATAATAGGCTATGCCAAAACTGCTTAATAAATGCTTATAATTATTATTAAATATATCAGGACAGCCTGGACAAGTTACAATTACAATTTATGATAAAATAATAAAAGTCTAATAGCAGAATTCATTGACTTTGCCCAACAGTGAACTGATGATGTGCTGAGTGTGTTTGTGACTAATGGCCAGCCTCTTTAATTTAAGAGAGATTCTGGTTTTATAATGACATTGATCATAAATAATGGACACGGGATACACATCATGGCTTAGAACATAAATATGTATTTCTTATGATGTATTTAAATGTGAAACAGCAGGTGTGGAGCGTGTCCTAATGACACGTCAGGAGAAACAGAGCAGTCGAGCAGCTGTGAACGGAGAGAGATGTCGTCGTCGTCGTACAATTGCACTTCTTCAGAGGAAAGCTGACCACAGGAGAGAAGCTCCCACACACAGTGCAGGACGCCTCAGTGGGCATCAGGAGATCACAATTAAAGAGGACATAAGGCATCAGAGATCACTGGCAGGCTGTGACGTGTGTTCATGCAATGGTGGGAAACTAACAGGATCTTAGGCTCGTTCTCTACAATAATCTCTGCAAGCTTCAGCTCAGAAACATTCAGTCGGATCCACTCTTGGCGACAGTCCAGCATCTCAACGTCCACTTGACAGAAGGATCACAAAGTATCTGCAATATATGAACTCAAAACATGACTTGTAGATGCACACCTGTGTGAAGACGGCGTTTCATGGATGGAGTGCGCGTGCGCGCGCGCGTGTGTGTGTGTGTGTGTGGACTGTGCTCAGTGTGTTGATATGGTTTAATATGCGTTAAGGCACAGTGAGTGAAGACGTGTGGCTCTACTAATGGCGGAGGTCATCTGTCAGTTTTTCTCAAACCTACTGACGACATTTCAATCACCGGACACAAAATAAAAACCCTTCTTTATGGTTATCTAAGAAATTAAAATGAATTAAAACGAAGTGAAACATTCAGATCTGCTCGGTCAAATTGAATGCAAGAATGATTTTGTTTGAATGTTTGATGAATGAGGTCCAGTACAGATCACTGTATACTACACCCATCAGGCATAACATTATGACCTAATATTGTGTTCCTCTTCTGCTGCCAAAACAGTCCTGACCCGTCGAGGCATGGACTCCTGAAGGTGTGCTGTGGTATCTGGCACCAAGATGTTAGCAGCAGATCCTTTAAGTCCTATAAGTTGTGAGGTGGGGCCTCCATGGATCGGACTTGTTTGTTCAGCACATCCCACAGATGCTCGATTGGATTGAGATCTGGGGAATTTGGAGGCCAAGTCAACGCCTCAAACTCGCTGTTGTGCTCCTCAAACCATTCCTGAAGCATTTGTGCTTTGTGGCGGCGCATTATCTGCTGAAAGAGCCACAGCTACCCGGTCATCCACGTGATGTAAAAGAACACGTGATCATCAGACCAGGCCACCTTCTTCCATTGCTCCGTGGTCCAGTTCTGATGCTCTCGTGCCACTGTTGGTGCTTTGGGCGGTGGACAGGGGTCAGCATGGGCACCCTGACTGGTCAGCGGCTATGCCGCCCCATCCACAACAAACTGAGATGCTCTGTGTATTCTGACTCCTTTCTATCAGAACCAGCATTAACTTCTTGAGCAGTTTGAGCTCCAGTAGCTCGTCTGTTTGATCCGACCACACGGGCCAGCCTTCGCTCCACACGTGCATCAATGAGCCTCGGCCGCCCATGACCCTGTGGCCAGTTCTCCACTGTTCCTTCCCTGGAGCACTTTTGATAGAGACTGACCACTGCAGACCGGGAACACCCCACAAGAGCTGCAGTTTTGGAGATGCTCTGACCCAGTCGTCTAGCCATCACAATCTGGCCCTTGTCAAACTCGCTCAAATCCTTACACTTGCCCATTTTTCCTGCTTCTAACACATCAACTCTGAGGACAAAATGTTCACTTGCTGCCTAATATATCCCACCCACTAACAGGAGATGAAGAGATCATCAGTGATATTCACTTCATAATGTTATGCCTGATCGGTGTATACTGTGTTTTAAAAATGTGGAAAACACTATGCATTGTGCAATACTAAACATTTCAAAACGTATTCCGCCAACATGCTTAATTCAGGAAGTGAGATCTAGTTTTCATCTTCATTTTTAGTGCAGTCTATGTAGAAATTACTTAACTTTTAGAAGTTTAATCAACTAATGAGTACAGCAGAAACAGAGTTTGGTAGTGTATCACTCAGAGTGGCACTACAGCAGTTTGCACAGCGCACAAGTCTCAGCATGTCTATCTAACGGCTGTCATTCAGAACTACAGCGTTCACTAATTCTATCATATCTGTATACGCGAGAGGTGTGATAGTATGCGGATCTGAATTCAACAATGCAGTATGCAACAAGCACTAAGAATGACGTATCCCATGATGCATTGCGCCTGACTTCACTTTCCATTCTGTGACAGATGAACTGCAAATGTCAACCCTGATTTTTAACTTCTCCTTGAATTAGTATTTACTCAATTTTTTATTAAAAATGTAACATTTATATCCGAGATGAAAACTGGACTGAACGGAATTAAACAAGAGACGATGATGCACACTACATGAAATAGTATAGCGTACTGTGCAGTGTGTATATAGTATGTAGTAGCACTGAAAGGCCAGCAGAGGCCGCTCATGTTGTGAAGCTCATGAGTCGAGTGTATATGCACTACAGGGATAGTTCAACCCAAAATGGAAATTCTGTCATCATTTGCTCGCCCTCACGTTGTTAAAGGGGCACTTCAGCGCTGGGAAGATGAATGTGAATTTAAACTGGGTCATTTATATAGTAGAAATGTGAAATTATTTTTGAATTTGGTGCCTTCTAGAATGAGAAAAGACAGAAAATGTATTTTTCTCTCATGAGGATGAAAGACAACAACTCCCAGAATGCACTTGCTTCGCTTGAGGCCACTCCCATTGGAATGGGTTTCTACTGATACAAAGCGAATCGCTGAAGTAACCCTTTAACCATAAGGCTTTGGTTCACCTTCGAAACACTAATGAAGATATTTTTACTGAAACCTGAGAGATTTCAGATTACTTTTACCAAGCCTTTATGACCTTTTTGGAACAAACAGGACAAACTAGTTTGTCACTAGAACAAACCTCAATGGTTCCCGTGCATCAGCTTTGGTGTTTACTATATTTGATGTGCTCCATGTATGCGTGTCAATCATTGTTTAGAGGAGAATGAAACACTAAATTAAATCTGTTCATTGTGTAAAGCGTCGCCTAAATGACGCCCTTTTTGGATCTTTTAAGTTTTGATTACCTGGACTTTCACTGGAAGGATTAAACCTCTCAGCTTTCATTACAAATATCTTAAAGGGCAACTATTACGCCCCTTTTTACAAGATGTAATTCAAGTCTCAGGTGTCGCCAGAATGTGCCTGTGAAGCTTCACCCCAAAGATAATTTATTATACCAGGTTGTAAATGCTGTAAATCTGCTGTTAAAAAGAATCAAACAACAGAAGACAAACAGGAAATCACTCACTGCTCTCGACTGAATAACTTCAGTAGCTTTAATAAGAACACATTTCTTACTTGAATGCTCTGGCGAGGATATAAACATGACTGACTGTGTACAGCTCATGGTGGGTGGGGGCTATGCTAATAGGGCGGAGTCTGTCAGCAGCAGTGGGCGGGGCCTGTGCAATGTGACATCACAAAAGCTAGAATCTGCAAATGCAGGGCTCGACATTAAGCCTCGTCCAAGTAAAAAAAGAAGTTGCTTGTCTGGAGTGGTGTAAATATAATTTATTCTAAAGCAATATTCTTATCAGTGTTCTATCGGCTTTGACATCTGCATATTTATGATACTTACCCTGGGGGCTTTTTTTAAACTTTTATAAATGGCATCCCACAATGCACCGCAATAACGAGTGGCACTCGATGGCTGTCTGAATTCACTCACTTGTTTCATTCACTCCTTCAAGTGAACCGTATTAGTGGACTAACAGGGAATAGTGAATTAGGGGGCAATTTCGGATTCATTCAAACGATTCATCGTTCAAACGGCTGATTCATTTAAGAATGAAGGCATTGTTTATGAATGTGTGATTCGTTCGAACGCTGTGATCTTTTTTTGGACCAACTTGCTGAAATAGAACAAAAACAGTCTAAAAAGTGTCTAAAATGTAAGTGACTTAATAGAACTGTATGAAATAAGTGTCACATGTTCAGTGGTGATGGCATTCAGGAAAACAGCACTCTTAGTCGTGTGATGTTGCTTAACTGTATCATGTTATAAATATAAAAACTCCACATTTTGTCAGAATGCTAACTGAGATTCTTTGTGTGTGCTGCTCTCATTTGTTTCGTTTTCTTGAAAGCCTCGAGTGGCTGCGCAAGCCTCAAAAGCACAACCTTGTTACCGTCTGTACTTTATACATTATATAATACCTCCTATCATTCGCTATTTACACAAAGGACCCTATCATACACCCGGCGCAATGTGACACCAGATGTGTTTTCTGCTAGTTTCAGCCAACGCCATTTTCACGTCCATTTTCATTTCCCCGTTGTTTAAATAGCAAATGCACTCCCATGGGCATCTGGTCTGAACACCAGGTGTGTTCAGGAGCATTGTTGGAGCATTGCTATCATGAAGAAATGAAGACGACTGCGCCATTGACCAACACAAACCTGCTCTAAAGTCAATATCGCAGTATTTTGTGTGTTATTTAAAGGGTGTGTTAGTAATATGAGCCTATAGGCGGGACCACAACATACAGTCTGCTTATTACATACACACAGGGACGCACAGCAGCACACACACATCTGGAGAAGCGTTCAGTCTTTCCCCTCGCAAATTCCTCCATGTAAATAGCGAATCTGCCATGGCTTTTAAAGGGAATGGGAGATGAGACTCTGATTGGTTTATTGCACGTTACGCCCAAAACACACCCATGACTCATTAAGAGACGAGGTACAACCATTTTAGACCATGTGTCCTGCGTCCAGACCATTTTTTTCCATCATTAAACTGGCAAAAGTGGTTTCGCACACGGTCTAAGTGCACCTGCGTCATGAGCTTCAGACCATGTGCTCAGATTGATAAAATAGGGCTCTAAATGTAATAAAATCTGAATAATTTTCGGGTTTTGGTGATTCCCTAGTTATTGACGTTCAGGATACTTGTCCGGTCGGGCACGTAAAAATTCTCTTTCACTCGTTCCTTCAACTGTCCCAGACAAGCGGACGAGCGTTAATGTCAAGCCCTGAAATGGCTTATTCTGAAACACTGCTTATGATTTATGAGTGGGTGGGTTTTTACCATTATAGGGTGGTTGTTTACACACACTGCCGACACACAATTATGTTCAACACCATGTGAATTTTGCAGATGTTTATAGGTTCGACATAATGACAGAATTTTCATTCTTTGGATGAACTATCTCTTTAAATGCAGCATCTGCCTCACTTCTGGTTAAACCAATGGCGTACGTTTGGGGGCGGAACAACCTGTAATAATCTGTTTAGCAGGGCATTGACTGGTTTTGCCTGTGGAACCTGTGTGGAAGAAAATCCCTTCTTGAATTTGGTTGGGTGCCGCTAGATGTCACACTTCAGCTTTAAATGGAGAGGGCTAATGTCGCAGCTACAGAGAGACAGGAGTGCATGAGGTCTTGCGTACAGGAGCTCTCTTTCAGCCTTGAATCTTTGGAAGGATTTGAGGGGTGGGTTATAAAACGGTCCCACATTGAGCACACTGAACACTGAACCGCCCCTCTGATGGCTGCCTTTGAACATCACGAGGGACATGTGGACGAAACGGATCGATCACGGCACAGCTTTAACTGCCAAAGCAAGTCCGTCCTTTTGGTAGTTTACAAAAATACCACTAAAATTGTCTAGATGTAGTTTTGATGAGTTTGTGTAACCTATTGCAGAAGAAAGCTGCCATCTACACATGCAAAATGTAACCGAGAGCAAACTCAAACCAAGGAGTTGAGGGAATTTCACTAAAAGCGTAAAACTTTGTTGTTGAGAAGCGACTTCTTAAGGCAAGGACATAACAGGAAGCACAACTGGCTTCATGTGGACAGCTCTCCGGCTCTCACTGTTGCCCTGACAACAGCGCGCTCTCTCGCTCTCTGTTACTATGGAGAGGGAGACTATGGAGGCGGAGCCTGCCGAAGTGATGTGGAGAGTCTTTTTTTCTGACCTTCAGTCCATTTCTGGAGATAAAATCCAAATCTAGAGGGAAGTCCCAGGCTGCTCCTGTTCTGCATAGTAAGCATCTGCAGTCAGCAGTGAAGGCATCTGGATCTACCACAGCTGAGGGTTCTCTAGTTTGAGGAAGCCGGGGTCCTTGCGCAGCTCCCAGTACGTGTTGTTAGACACCCATCTCTCCCTCTGGTTACTGTCCATCACCTTCCTGTTACACAGAGGAAGCACAGGTTAAAAAGAAGACACAGAGTCTCATTCACAAGCATGCGTACGCGCCAATTTGTGCGGGAAATGTGCGTACGAACGGTTTTAAGAACAAATCACAATTCACCAAAGATTTGGTAATATTTTTTTTCTACATTTACAAAAAAATATAGGAACAACTGAAACCACACGTGTGCAAAAAGAACTTACTCTGTATGGCGTTATAATTGTGTTAAGAAGTTATATTTCATCCTAACATGACTATAATTACATTTGAAGTATATTGCATTAATTGTATTATATTATATGGAGATGGGTTGGGTGGAAAGCCCTTATATGGAGATGGGTTGGGCGGAAAGCCCTTATATGGAGATGGGTTGAGTGGAAAGCCCTTATATGGAGATGGGTTGGGAGGAAAGCCCTTATATGGAGATGGGTTGAGTGGAAAGCCCTTATATGGAGATGGGTTGCGAGGAAAGCCCTTATATGGAGATGGGTTGAGTGGAAAGCCCTTATATGGAGATGGGTTGGGCGGAAAGCCCTTATATGGAGATGGGTTGGGCGGAAAGCCCTTATATGGAGATGGGTTGAGTGGAAAGCCCTTATATGGAGATGGGTTGGGCGGAAAACCCTTATATGGAGATGGGTTGGGAGGAAAGCCCCTATATGGGGATGGTTGGGCAGAAAGCCCTTATATGGAGATGGGTTGGGTGGAAAGACGGGGGTCTTTTATTTTGACGTTCATTCGCATGAGCAGATATATTGCGAGTGTGCTCCAAACATTTCAATATGGAAAGAGGCCTAGACACACATGGTCGCGGCATTGAAGGTTTACGGTTTAAGTTTAAAAGGATTTAGCTCCTGGTTTAAAGGTCCCATGGCATGGCATTTTTCTATTATTTTATAATGTTTCCTGAGGTGTACTTAAATTGTTAGTATGATTTTTACATCAAAAAATGTCATAATTTAGAAATGAAAGGCATTTTTTCTATACTGATGTTTGCCCTGTGGCTGAATGCCCTGTTTCAAGGGGCGTGTCTGCTGTGAGACTTCAGTGAAAACGCCCACTGTTGTGATTGGCTGACATCTTGCATTTGAAATATTGCGGAGGGGGCGTGGTTTAGCGAGGCACTGCATGCATGAGAGAGAGAGAGAGAGACACTCGTGGGCACTCGTGAACCATGGAGAGCTGGAGGAAGTTTTATTGCATTGTAATGTATCTTATAATTCGTTTTTGTGCACATTTTTGACATCCCTGTGCATTTAATTAGGTTTTAGGTCTGTATTATCTGTGCAAATAAGTAGGGACTTTTATTTTGACGGGTGTTGCAGTCTATGGAGCGATATGAAAAAAGAGGGAGCGCTCGTGAGAGCTCGCGGTTCATCTTTCAGTGGGTTTAAGCAGATTTAAAGTTTACAGGTTGTTTAGCACCCCCCGAAAAGACAATAGGTGTGTATGTGCTTGTTTACTGTCATTTGTAATGAGTATGTTTGTGTATTTCGCTGTATTGTTATTTAATAATGCTATGGAGAGAGAGTTTGTGTAAGAGGTGTTTATGCGCACGTTGTTTTTTGTTCCGCTCTTACGGTGATTTTTGGAGAAAAACGGTTTCAATAATCTCCTGAAACATCAGTAAAGTCTAGCCATCCAGTCCCTCCAGAAAAACGTGATTATGCGATCGCGTGATTTAACGCATAATCAGCCAAAGTCCGCATATTTATGCGGGGGCCGCATTTTTTCAAATACGCTGCACTTTCGCCGCATAAATTGCCTATTTCCGCGTGCAAAATATGCGGGGCTAGCATGATTTCATAATCCCCGCATTTTCGTTGCAAAAAAAGTCATATATATTAGCAGAAAGTTGAAAAATGTTCGTTTACTTCACACATTTCCGCCTGTTGCCATGGGAACGTTTTGAAGTGACGTAATTACCCGACGCGAACATCATCGAAAAGCTGCAAACCCCCGTGGAGAAACTATAGATATCGGTGAAACCATGATGAAGCACAAACTCCCATTTGCCAACAAAAATAACAGCAAAAGACCGCGCAAAGCAGTTTCCCGGTGTGTTGACCGATTTCAAAACACAGCATCATGAAGCTTTGAAGCGTTATGAATCAGTGAGTCGATTCAGTGGTTCGGATCGCCAAAGTCTCGTATTTCAGCAGTTTGACACGTGATCCGAATCATGAATCGACTCACTGATTCATAGCATCATGATGCTGTGTTTTGAAATCGGTCATCACTATATAAGTCGTTATTTAGTTTTTTTTTGCGCACAATAACTATTACCGTCGCTTCATAAAGTTATTGTAGAACCACTGTAGTGAGATGGATTTTGTAACAACGTCTTTAGTGCCTTTTATGGGTCATGAGAGTGTACATTGTGCCAATGGAGGCCTTTCTGAGCCATCGGAATTACACTAAAATATCTTCATTTGTGTCTGAAGACGAACGGACTCTGAGGTCTGACGGGTGTCCAACAACATGAGGGGACGTCATTAATGACAGAATATTCATTTTTGGATGAACTAACCCTTTAAGAGATTGCACTTTGTGCATTGGAAGCACTCAAATGTCTGTTTTGTAAAGCTACCTCTGTAAAACAGGAAGTTATTTATTCATTTTTCAAGTTGTAGCATATTCCTTTTGTAAAGCTACAGAACTTGTTTGACTCAATGTTTTGTAAATTTGAGCCATGTGTTTATTAACGTCTTCAATAAAACAAGATGGGAACTTAAATATTCCCAGCACTTTCTGTGATGTAGTGCTTTTTTCTCTTTTTCATCAAACCACAGTTTTTGCAAGTTCCCGCAATTTCATCGCATAAAATTGCATAAATATCCCGCATTTTTCATCGCATTTTTTAAGAAAACATGCCGCATAATCAAGGATTTTTGCCCGCAACAATCACAAAAAAAAGCCGCATTTTTCTGGAAGGACTGGCCATCATTCGGACGGGGTCCGCTACATTTATTGTACTGAGTTGTTGCTGTTAGTGCGAGCTTATTTGTACCTGAGAGATCTGAATAAACAGTCCCAGTCACGTCGACTCTGTCATTGCAGCGCGTTTTCTCTCACAAAATGCTTTCAAAAGACCTTTGCTGTGCTGCATAACAGAGTCATTCATTATTACGGCAGTTTGGGAACAGAAACGACTGGCTTGATTCACTGATGCACTACGCTTAGGACATCTACGCTTACACTACGCTTAAACATCTACACTACGCTTAAACATCTACACTACGCTTAAACGACTGGCGTCCTGTTGCTCTGACCCCCATCATCAGCAAATGCTTTGAGAGACTAGTCAGAAACCACATCTGCTCTGTTCTCCCCCCCTCACTGGACCCACTGCAGTTTGCATACCGCACAAACCGCTCCACTGACGATGCCATTTCATCAACAATTCACACTGCTCTCTCCCACCTGGAAAAGAGGAACACATATGTGAGAATGCTGTTTGTGGACTACAGCTCAGCATTCAACACCATTGTGCCCTCCATACTTGACATTAAACTCCGGGCTCTAGGCTTAAACAGCTTGTTATGCAGCTGGATCCTGGACTTCCTGTCAAACAGACGCCAGGTGGTCAGAATGGGCAGTAACATCTCCTCATCACTGACTCTCAACACTGGAGCCCCTCAGGGTTGTGTTCTCAGCCCACTCCTGTACTCCCTGTACACACATGACTGTGTGGCAATCCACAGCTCCAACACCATCATCAAGTTTGCTGACGATACGACGGTGGTAGGTCTTATCACCGACAATGATGAAACGGCCTACAGAGAGGAGGTGCACACTCTGACACGGTGGTGTCAGGAGCACAACCTCTCCCTCAACGTCAGCAAGACCAAGGAGCTGGTGGTCGACTTCAGGAGGAATGAGAGAGAACACCGCCCCATCACCATCGATGGAGCACCGGTGGAGAGAGTCAGCAGCTTCAAGTTCCTCGGTGTCCACATCACAGAGGAACTCTCATGGTCCGTCCACTCTGAGGCCGTTGTGAAGAAGGCTCATCAGCGCCTTTTCTTCCTGCGACGGCTGAGGAGGTTTGGAATGAACCGCCACATCCTCACACGCTTCTACACCTGCACCATCGAGAGCCTGCTGACCGGCTGCATCACCACCTGGTACGGCAACAGTACCGCCCGCAGCCGCAAAGCCCTGCAAAGGGTAGTGCGCACGGCCAGCTGCATCATCGGAGGTGAGCTTCCCTCCCTCCAGGACATTTACGCCAGGCGGTGTGTGAAGAGAGCTCAGAGGATCATCAGATACTCTAGCCACCCGAACCATGGGCTGCTCTCACTGCTGCCATCAGGCAGACGGTACCGCAGCATCAGAACACGCACCAGCCGACTCCAGAACAGCTTCTTCCCACAAGCAATCAGACTACTTAACTCCTGATCCATCAGGATCATAACACACACTGGACAGAATATCACTCAGCACAACCCACTGTAGATACACACACATTATATACACATTTATTTATCATATAGCACCTATTGTACATTGATCTCTACTGTGAATAATGTATACTGTACATTGTATATTATTATTATTATAGCTTAATGTATACTGTTTAGTGTATGTTTAGTGTATATTGTTTAAAGTATATGTATATTGTAAGTATGTGTATATTGTTTAAGCTGTGAGAACTACACTCACATTGTGTAAATTATTTATTGTTTATTGTAGAGTTTACTGTGCTGTGAGTAATTGTGTGCGCATCAGATGTGTAATCTGATGCTGCTTTAAATGTTGTACATGTCATGTCATGACTACTATGTTGCTCGGAACTGCACCAAGAATTTCACCAACTGTTGAACTTGTGCATATGGCTGTGTGACAATAAAGTGATTTGATTGATTTGATTCAAGACCGCGATCATTAAACGATCTAGAGAGAAAGTCCGTGTGAACTTGTATTAATGAACACTGTTACTCACTGTTTGTCGTGGTGCTGTCGAATCCATATTGTAAAGTCTGTTTGTAAAGCCTGTGCTGACATAAACTGAATCAGAGGATTCAGAGGGAGCAGAGGAAGGGGGAGGTAACCTTTCCTGTCATGACTTCAAAACAGGCAAGATTCCAGATCAGCTCGTCTGGGCTCTCATTTTCTCAAAGGCAGAGAAAGACAGCCAGAACTCGGTTTACACCCATCAACATTTCTAGCCACTTGGGGACCATATACAGGCTAGGGGAACTCATATTAATGTTGAAAAACCTCATAAAATGAAATTGTCATGCCATGGGAACTTTAAATGGAGAACAAGGTACGGTTATGGACCTGTTATGTGTTATTTTTATGTTGTTTTAATTTTGTATTAAAAGGTAACTTTTCCGTCCGCTAGTGGTCGCCTGTTTAAAACAAAGGTGTAGTTTGATGACGGCATGTTTGAGCGCAGACTCTTGGGACGTGTGGTCTTCACCTCACAGCCGGTGGGAAAGAATCGGGATAGTACTCGGGCAGAAATCATGTTGATGGATGTGATTATTAAAGCAGCTTGCCCTGTCAGGTGCTCTGAGAGATAGGAGAGATAGCTACTTGTGCTGACAGACAGATAAATACCTGCGGTGTTTAATGCGTTTGAAATGTGGTGCTTTCCTCTGTGCATAACTTACATTTCACAGGGATATTCTCCATCTGTAAATGTTAGAAAGTCATGCAAATATGTCCATTTTGCTGTCAGGAGACGACGAGCCCTCTGCATGTGAATCTGAGGATTCATGTGAATCTGAATTCAGACTTCCGCGAGCGCCGCCGCCGCCGACTGAGCGCAATAGAATGCAATAATTCTGACTAGAGTATACATATTTCTAAAATATTTTTTGTAAGACAATAAATGTGCCATATGTAGAATTTGAAACCTACAAGTATGTATATATTTATGGAAGTGACCATTATAATTGGGTAATCAAATATCTAGGCTAATATGCTTTTGTTTTTATTTTCATTTTTAGTTCAGTGAATTAAAAAACAAAATTATTAATACATGCCTACATTACATTCACTGTATTTCTTTATAGCCTTCAATATCAACATTGTTTTTAGGACATCATTGGGCAGGATGTGAAATAAATTAAAATATTTAAATAAATCTGTATTTATTTTACTATATATATATTTTTTATCCAAATAGAAAAACATAGAAAATACAGCCCTATTAAGTCACTTAATAGTTTTTCTATTTGGATAAAAAAATAAATCAATTTACTTAAAGTATCCTGATATGCATAGTGTTATGCAGAAACCCCATTTAAAAGGCATATTAAAATGTTCACTGTATAATGAATAATTTTTGTGATTATTTAGTACCCTGTTAAAACAATAGTTACATTACATTACATAATTACCATAAAAATATAATAAAGGCAACATCTATATTTTTTTAGTTTTTTTTATCTGAAAAAAAAAAAAAAGGTTAACAGTGATCAGAGAGTTTACAAATCAGTGAAGCATTGGAATCGGTATCAGCCGATCACCATGACAAGAAATCGGTGCTCAGTATCGGCAGCAAAAATCCTGATCAGAGCATCCGTAGTTTAAAGTTAAAGTTAATTTATTTAGTTTGGATGCATGTTTGTTGCAAGGTTTATTCATTTTGGTGTTTTGTTTTCTTTTTTTTTACAGGCTCTTACGTTGATTCCCAATGTTTCATGGTGATACTACGTCTTATGGCGTCCAACAGTGATCGTATCTGTGACGGATATTCAAGTGTGGGAATCATCAGTCCAAGAGTCTATCCTTTCTTAAAGGTCCCGTTCTTCGTGATCCCATTGTTCAAACTTTAGTTAGTGTGTAATGTTGCTGTTAGAGCATAAATAATACCTGTAAAATTATAAAGCTCAAAGTTCAATGCCAAGCGATATATTTTATCTAACAGAAGTTCCCTTTCAAAGCCTACAGCGAACGGCCGGCTTGGACTACATCCTGGTACTTCCTTCATAAATGACGTCAGTAGAACAGTAGAACAGACTAACCTCCGCCCACAAGAATACGCGAAAAAAGGGGGCGTGGTCTTGTTGCTGTCCCACGTGGAGAAGAGGACGTGTCGCGTGGAGAAAAGGAAGTGTTGCGTTTGAGTGTGTTTGTCGCCATGTCGTCGAGACGCTGTTATTTTCATCCCGGAGTCAAATCACCTTTGTTTGGCTTTCCCAGGGACGCTGTAGAGATCATTAAGCGCATACATCTCCCGTTAAGAGGCGTGACCTTTCCACGTTTGCTAAGCTGCGGTCAAATCACAACACAGGAACCGCTGGCACAATCAGAACTCTTTACGTATTTCTGAAGGAGGGACTTCATAGAACAAGGAACTCATCAGCCGTTTTTAGGACAGTGAAAACAGCGGTGTACAGATAAGTAAATTGTGTTAAAAATACTGGGGTTTTTTTACACGCGAAACATGAACACATGTTATATTGCACACTGTAAACACAATCAAAGCTTCAAAAAAACACGAAGAACGGGACCTTTAAGCTAGGGAGTGACAACAATTTTTGGGTCCATTTAGAAATGTCGCCTTTTGAAAGTGAACCGAACCAGGAAGAAAATGCAACATTGTGACAATTTGAATTCCTGTTTCGGACCAAATCAAACAATCAGGTGTGAAAACGCAATGGGGCTAAACAAAAAGACACATTTTTGTGGAAACTAAACAGAAAGTGATGGCATGATCTTTAAATCTCTCTAAATGACAGGGACTGGAGAGCAGAAGGTGCACTGACTTGAAGAATCGCGGCTGGTATTTGATGTTGTTCTCCTCCAGCCACTTCCTCCTGTTTCTCTGCTGCTCTTCGATTCTTTGCTTCTCAGCTGCTGCCATCTGGACATTTCCTTCCTCCAGATACCTGTGAGACACATTAAACCAGAGCTTCAGCACAGTGTCAACTCTGTTCCACTAGTTTCAAGGAGTGTTGAAAGAGCTGAACTAAGCAAGAAACTCTCTTAGGGAGCAGAAAAATTCACTTGATACACTTAAAATAGAGTGTAATTACAAAGTGACACGAAAGACTGAATATTTCAAGTATTTCTAAGTATATCAAGTTAAACTGATTCCTAAGACATGGGGCGTATACTTTCATTTTGTAATTAATCACATACTGTATGATCACAAGAATGTTAACACACATGTAACGTTGTGACACTGTCACACATGTTTTAACCTGCTCAATATATTATAGTATATATATATTATAGTATATATATATATTATAGTATATATATATATATATATACAATGAGGAAAATAAGTATTTTGTATATTTGTATATTTGAAGTATATTTGAACACCCTGCTATTTTGCAAGTTCTCCCACTTGGAAATCATGGAGGGGTCTGAAATTGTCATCGTAGGTGCATGTCCACTGTGAGAGACATAATCTAAAAAAAAAAATCCAGAAATCACAATATATGATTTTTTAACTATTTATTTGTATGATACAGCTGCAAATAAGTATTTGAACACGTGTCTATCAGCAAGAATTCTGACCCTCAAAGACCTGTTAGTCTGCCTTTAAAATGTCCACCTCCACTCCATTTAATATCCTAAATTAGATGCACCTGTTTGAGGTCGTTAGCTGCATAAAGACACCTGTCCACCCCATACAATCAGTAAGAATCCAACTACTAACATGGCCAAGACCAAAGAGCTGTGTCCAAAGACACTAGAGACAAAATTGTACACCTCCACAAGGCTGGAAAGGGCTACGGGGAAATTGCCAAGCAGCTTGGTGAAAAAAGGTCCACTGTTGGAGCAATCATTAGAAAATGGAAGAAGCTAAACATGACTGTCAATCTCCCTCGGACTGGGGCTCCATGCAAGATCTCACCTCGTGGGGTCTCAATGATCCTAAGAAAGGTGAGAAATCAGCCCAGAACTACACGGGAGGAGCTGGTCAATGACCTGAAAAGAGCTGGGACCACCGTTTCCAAGGTTACTGTTGGTAATACACTAAGACGTCATGGTTTGAAATCATGCATGGCACGAAAGGTTCCCCTGCTTAAACCAGCACATGTCAAGGCCCGTCTTAAGTTTGCCAATGACCATTTGGATGATCCAGAGGAGTCATGGGAGAAAGTCATGTGGTCAGATGAGACCAAAATAGAACTTTTTGGTCATAATTCCACTAAACGTGTTTGGAGGAAGAAGAATGATGAGTACCATCCCAAGAACACCATCCCTACTGTGAAGCATGGGGGTGGTAGCATCATGCTTTGGGGGTGTTTTTCTGCACATGGGACAGGGCGACTGCACTGTATTAAGGAGAGGATGACCAGGGACATGTATTGCGAGATTTTGGGGAACAACCTCCTTCCCTCAGTTAGAGCATTGAAGATGGGTCGAGGCTGGGTCTTCCAACATGACAATGACTCAAAGCACACAGCCAGGATAACCAAGGAGTGGCTCTGTAAGAAGCATATCAAGGTTCTGGAGTGGCCTAGCCAGTCTCCAGACCTAAACCCAATTGAGAATCTTTGGAGGGAGCTCAAACTCCGTGTTTCTCAGCGACAGGCCAGAAACCTGACTGATCTAGAGAAGATCTGTGTGGAGGAGTGGGCCAAACTCCCTCCTGCAGTGTGTGCAAACCTGGGAAAAACTACAGGAAACGTTGGACCTCTGTAATTGCAAACAAAGGCTACTGTACCAAATATTAACATTGATTTTCTCAGGTGGGTTCCCATGCGCGTGTTCTCTCTCAACTGTTTACATTCACTTAAAACAGAACTGACTGTGTTCACGTGAATACTCGTCAAGACCAGCATTTTGACATTATTTTGTGTGTATTTGACTGTTAAAGTGCAATAATCACTCATAACTCAAGATGGCTTTATGTGTGTTTGATTGTGTATTCTATTCCCATCTTTTTACAACACTCTCAACCTCTTTGTTAAATCTGACCGCATTTTATTTCATGTAACACTACCAATAAGGCTTATTACATGTAAGTTTAGTTTCGTTTTGATGGACCTTTAGTTGGCCTGTTCCTGATTATGTTCACCCGCCCCTTGTTTAGCCTTCAGTTATCTCCTTAAGCCTACAGTTTGGCTGAAATCGAAATCGCACCTAAACCCTCAAATAGGGCACTATTTGAGGGGACAGCTATTTGTAGTGGTGTCCCAAACCATAGTGGACGTTATTGAATGCACTCATTCAATCCCACAATGCACCGAAATAACAAGCGTACAGCCGATGTACACACAATGGACTCGTTTTCATTCACTCCTTCAAGTGATCTGTATTAGTGGACTAACATAGGGAATAGTGAATGAGGCCGATTTCGGATTCAGCGTTTGTTTCATTCATTGTCCTGTAATGTCTATGCGTCATTGCTAGTTATGTTCTCTCCTGCACCCTAGTTGGTTTCTTGTTGGATTACCTGCTTTGTTTTAATATTTTTTATAACATTTGTATTAATAAAATGGCTACAATTACATCCAACTCTCCTTTTCTTTTTTGCTTCCTTGCCTGCCGTAATAACATTTATTCTTATTTCAGTTTTAGTTTTAGTCTTTTTATAACTTCAACCTGAAGTCAATTTATTTTTAAGTTTTAGTTTTTCATGTAATATTTATATATGCGTCTATTTTTTTAATCTAATATTTATGTGTTCAGACCTGTTCATTGATGACGTCATCAGTGACTAGTCGACTTTCATCACATAAATGCCAACTTTAAAAAAAATAGTTCAACCCCTACTTTAAAGAACATTTTCTGCCTGTTTTGATAAACATAATAATGTAATACACATATTTAAGTTTTCAGTAACATTTAAAATTCTCTTCTGGCAAAATTTTGTGGTGTACAGAAAAGTCTGTCCAATCAAATGATAACGTCCCTTCTGCCTAATACCAACCACTAGCAATAGCAAGTCGGCATGAAACGGGAGTTGCGATGTATGTCCGAGTGAAACGGCTTCTGTAATGAGAAAAAAATGTAGGGCGGGGCTTGATTTCATCCTTCGGGAATTGATTGGATCGTTGGAAGTTGGGCGTTTCTAACGAAATGGAGGCAGAAACGAGACCCAACCGCGATATCCCCACCCTTGTGCACATGACAGGAAGAGAAGTCGTTTCAAGGGGGGACCCTGCACTCCCATGGGCATCTGGTCTGAACACCAGGTGTGTTCAGGAGCATTGTTGGAGCGTTGCTATCATGAAGAAATGAAGACGACTGCGCCATTGACCAACACAAACCTGCTCTAAAGTCAATAGCGCAGTATTTTTTGTTATTTAAAGGGTGTGTTAGGCCCAATCCCAAGTCTATTTTATACCCCTTCGCCTTCCCCTTGAAACAGAGTGCCAAGGCGTAGGGGTGAAAATATTCTCCTAAGTAATGGGACACCAGTACTACACCATCAAGTCATCATACCCCGTTTCTTGTATTAGTGTCCTGTGACATTTAACCAGTATGAACAGCAATGAAGTGCGTAGGCTATGTCTAACAGAAATCAGGCGTGAGCACATTTAACAAATTACTCACTCCCAACAGAGTTTTGCGCTGTATTTGGACTTGATAAAATAGCGCTCGTTTTCAGTTCAAAAACGTATGAGCCAGAGTTTCCTAAGATGATACAGAACATACAAGACTAGTGAAGCCGCTTTTCCATCGGGCCAAACTGTTCTCTTTGTTTATTAACCGTTCCAGTCCGTGCTGATCCGAGCCGGCCGGTACAGGTATGGTTTCGTTATCTACTGTGGTGCTGCGATAATGTTCATACGTTATACGTCAAGTCAGTCGTTGCCTTGGTAACGCAAGAGTTTACAGACGATATGTATTGTAAATATCGACTGCGTTATGAAGGATGACCAGATATATATATATATATATATGGGCCGGGACTTTAACTTGTTAATTAAGATTAATTAATTACGGGACTTTAACGCGTTAATTAAGATTAATTACGCAAAAAATAAATAAAAATGTAACACTTATTTTTGCACCGCGGAACGTTTTTCAATGAATGAGTTTCGACGGACCGATTATACTGGAGCACCAACCTAGCGTTCTTGACTTCCGACAACAACAAACCACAGTGAACATGAACGAAGAAGCTGACGAGACCGCTTTGCTTGGCCCCGTGGATGGGAAAATTTGTTTTAAAAAACGAAAGGATGGAAGCGTCGACAAGAGTTGTGTGCAAGCTATGCAACAAGGAATTTGCGTATCACCGCAGCACATCGAGCCTCAAATATCACCTCAACGCAAAACACAGGAGTTAGCATAGACATTAGTCCGACTCTGAGTAAAGTTAAAAGGACCCACACTCCACCAGATGACTGGTTTCAAGACCAGGGTAACTAAGTCACTGGTCTGCTGGACTGAAATAAATAAACAATATTTTTTTGATTAAGCTTATGTATTCAGTCATTATTCAATGGTATACTAAAAATCCATGTGAAAAAAATTACTTCTCACTGTTCTCAGGTCAAATATTTATATGCGATTAATTTCGATTAATTAATTACAAAGCCTCTAATTAATTAGATTAATTTTTTTAATCAAGTCCCGGCCCTATATATGTATATATATATATATGTATTCAAATCACTCAAATAGTGCGTTTAGCAAGCTACGGAGAAACTGGCAGCCTGGTGACACGCAAGTGATCGATCCCGAGTGGCAACATACACACATTCTAGCAGCACGGTAGTCGGTGGAGGGAAACTCCTCATACCCCTTCGTTCGAAGTGTGGCCCTGAAAAATCTTTGTTTGAAGGGCTATCTGGCCCTTCCCCTTACCCCTACCACTCCAGCCAGAATCGAGACCCCTTTGTTTTGCGCGTTCACGTGAAGGGGTAGGGGAAAGGGAAGGGCTAAGGGGTAGAAATGGGATTGGGCCTTAGTAATATGAGCCTATAGGCGGTGCACAGTACATGTACACTCTGATTGTCACACACATCCGCCATGGCTCAAGTGCAACTGGCTTTTAAAGGGAAAGGGAGATGAGACTCTGATTGGTTTATTGCACGTTACACCCAAAAAACACCCATGACTTATTAAGAGACGAGATACAACTCTATTGGATCATGCGCCTGGCATGCCGACCGATTTATATGTTGTTTAACTAGCAAAAGTGTATTCGCACATGCCCAAGTGCACCATGAGCTTCAGACCATGTGCTCAGATCGTTACAATAGGGCCTTAAGTGTACAATATCAGAGGAGTCACTGAGCTCCGAGTGTGTGTGTGTACCTCTGGTCCGGTCTGAATCGTGCATCTGTTGGTGGCAGCAGCTCCTTCAGCTCAGGGAAGAGCTCGTTGAGCTCTACAGCAAACCTGCTGAAGCCGTAGTACAGCTCATAATCTGTGGGCATGGACCCTGTACACACAACCACAACACTCATTTACATTAGCCTTGGTACATCTCACTCTCAAACATCATAAGAGCTGTCCTCTGTTGTGTTGAGCAGGGTCATAACTGCAAAGAGCTGGAGAAATGAGAGCATTTAATCTTCGTGAGCATTTCCCACTGGCCATTAAACTGTACTTTATTAAATTACAATGAATTTGAAAGAGGTGAGTGGTGTTTACCCATGTACTTTTTGGCACAGTGTCTGGGTGGTTATTTAATGGCCCAAGCCAAAAACGCCCACCTTTTTTTCTTTCACCAGGCATAAATCATAATTTTGGGGCTAGTCTCTATTTTCATACTTTTTATATTGTGACAGTCCATTTTTATAGCAACTGGCCCAGGGTGAGTGTTCATGTTGGACCCTGGGAGTGTGTGTACCTGGTCTCCAGATGCATTTAGCTGATGGTGGGACTCCACAGTACAGACCCTCATGCCATTTCCCAAACAGTCTGTGAATGACTTTCCCCTCCTGGTCCATCACAGATCCTTGCACCTCGTTCACATTCGAGCTCCAGTAGTTTCCCTGGATACAAACACACATACACGGATTAGGGTTGGGAATATGTAGACCTTTAGATTCATGAATTTCTGTTGCAAATATAGGGTGAATACTCATAGGAAGGGATTATGCCCTACTGGCTCCGAAGGGAAAGGCTCCTGGGGCTTGAAGTGGGGATTCTGGAGGAAACCGTGTCCCGTACTGTTACTATGGCAACGCAGAGCAGTGTCTATGCCCCTATTAGCGGCTCTTATGACAGGACTGTAACTGCTGATGATTTTTGTTGTTTAAATCAAGGCCTCCCTTTGTCCAAGACAAGATTTGAAGCTCTCCTATCTAAGCTGATATGCTTTTGTTTTTTTAGCATTTTAATTAAGATTGTTGATATAACTAAACTTACAGTGCCCATATTTTTGGGATACTACCTTTCATGTAGTGTGTAAGAGAGCTGTTAGTGAATGTAAAATCACAACAGACTGGGCCATCTGACTAATCAGAGCAGAGAAGACCAATCACAACAGACTGGGTCATCTGACCAATCAGAGCAGAGCAGACCAATCATAACAGACTGGGCCATCTGACCAATCAGAGCAGAGAAGACCAATCACAACAGACTGGGTAATCTGACCAATCAGAGCAGAGCAGACCAATCATAACAGACTGGGCCATCTGACCAATCAGAGCAGAGAAGACCAATCATAACAGACTGGGCCATCTGACCAATCGGTGCAGTCTCTCATAAAGGCGGGGTTTAGAGAGACTGAATCCAGTCTCAGTTTCAGTCACTGTGAGAAAGAGCAGATGCTGCAATGCATATTATGAGAAAATTAAAGTGATTTTTGACCTTGGATGACCTTTAAAATAGCCTTTAAATACTTATTGGGGCCCTGAAAGTTCGCTGAGGCCTCCTAGTTGAGAAACCTCAGTGCATCATGTGTGATCTGATGCTGCAGATGTGCATGTACCTTAATGAAGGTGAGCTTGCAGATGCAGATGGTGTTGCGCGTGCTTTTGATCGTGACCTCGCCATAATGCTCGATCCATCGCCTCCCGCTCAGAATGTTGTGGACGCATGTCGTCACCTTGTTCCACTCATAGTGATCCCCATAACTACCAGCACACAGGAAAAACATACGGTCAGTTACAGGAGCCAAACGTCATGAAATATGAGGAGCTGGAAGACTGATAGAGGGGGACGGATGCAAGATGGAGAAGTGATGGAGAGAAACAGATGTACCCGGGTAGCATGACATTCACTGTTCCGATGGGAAGAATCTCCATAGACTTCCCCCAAAACTTATTCTTCCATCTGACATCTGAAGCACAAACACACACACACACAAACACACACTTGAGTGTGATAATAAAAGGCTTTGAGAGCAAAACCACAGGAGTGGTGTCAGTCTTACCCTGCCAGAAAGTGAAGTTCTGTGACTCACAGTGGCAGGCGGAGATGGGCGGATGGTGGCTCACCTGAACAAGGGTGGAAAACTTTATTAATGAAGCACAGGAATTAGCATAAATTAATTCAGAGAAATTATTAATTGCTATATCTGCACATCTTGCATGAAATACCAGAGCTTGAAAGTCAGCAAAAGATAACTATAGCTTCATGAGACTTTACGACTTCAGTCCAAAAAGTGTCACGCTTTGACAAAAAAATATTTCTTGCTTATTTAATGTTATATTAGGGATTTTATAACATCTAAATATAAATTTAAAAGGAAAACGTGAACTATATTAGTGAGTGGAAATGGCTAAAAAGCCAATACGTGCTCCTCTGCCGCCATCTACTGGTTATAATGGAAATATCATATCTTTATGTTTAAAGGTGCACTATGTAAAATGTTTTCAGTAAAATATCCAAACACCACTAGGACAGTGTTATATATTTTGTTCAGTTGAGTGCTTACAATATCCCAAATGTTTCCAACTATTTGTAAATCGTGTGAAATTGCTATTTTACCAGAGGAACTGGGACGTGTGAGGGCGTCGCCTGCCGATGACATCATATCTGCGTTCCCCTCGGTTTCTGGTTTTATTCTGCAGAAATGCTTTACTCTCACTGCAGTGTGAACAAGTGTCATAGCAGCCGGCGAGAGAACGCACAGAGTAACGTCATCACATCATCAACACACTCAGATGTGTGTAATATGATCAACAGAGCTGTGTTACCTCACACTCATGAGTGGAGGAGCGGAAGTGGCGCCAGCGACTGTGGCATAATAAAAGTCCCGCTGCTCGTGAGGCGTGTGTTGCGTTCATCTTATTAACAATCGCTCCAGCGGTTCCTCAGCTCCACAACACTCGCTCCTGCTCTGCTTTACTACAGTAACGTTAATAATCACATCCATCAACATGATTTCTGCCCGAGTCCTGTCCCGATTCTTTCCCACAGGCTGTGAGCTGAAGACCACACGTCCCAAGATTCTGCGCTCAAACTTGCCGTCATCAAACTACGCCCTTGTTTTTAACAGGCGACCTCTAGTGGACGGAAAAGTTACATAGTGCACCTTTAAATAAAAGCATTTGTTTGCCACGTGTAAATTTTCCTACATCTTGAAACTTTTAGTTTTACAAACAGGGATCCATGTGACTCCAGTGGTTATATTAATCTCTAAACTTGCGTCCACCTAACAATGCCTGCTCTCGCATTAACACAACACATACGTGTCGTGGTGCTCTCGTGAACACTCAGAGATTCATACTTTGTAAATAAACAAGGATAAAACAAGGATTTCGGATATTGCCATCTTTGTGGGTAAATTTTGTCCCCATAACGTAGGCTTTACCAGGCCACACACACACACACACACACACGACTCACTGCAGAGTCAAACAAATCAAAGCATGATCAAAACTTCCACGATTGTATTTTTCCTTCAAATATCAAGTCAAGAGAGTGAACAACACATCAAGAAAGGAATGTTATTTCACTATTTAAGATAGCCGGTCGGCAGGCCGGTGATACATTTTGGTAGCCCGTCTGGAAAACATATAGCCCTGGGAAGTTCGGGCTTTGCGAGCCCTAGCCTGAGTGTGATCACGAATCACAGCACAATGAACCAACAACACCTCCGAAACTCACAGGATATTCTTATATCATGATGAACTTTTATATATCAAAGGCTGAATGAAAAGTTGATTTCTCAATTCATCACCCCTTTACACTACTGTCTTTACTAACTTTCTGGGGCTTGAGAGTGGCAGTTGTGTAGCTGTCAATGGAGGGACAGAAATCTCTCAGCTTTCATCAGAAATATCTTCATTCGTGTTCTGAAGATGAACAAAGGTCTTATGGAACGACATGAGGGGGAGGAATTAATGACGGGATTTTCACTAACCTAACCCTTCAACAAAAATTGTATTTTAAGAGAAATATTGTAAGGAAAAGCTGATACTTAAATGAAACATTAATTCAAGTCTTCTTGAGCTATAAAAAAGTGGACACAAAAATGTTCCTCTGGTATAGATGCTTCTCTTAGTAAAAGTCAGTAGTAGAATTACAATTTCAGTCTGAAAACAACAATGGTCTGAATGGTAAAACGAAGGGCTCTTGGGGTATCCCTTTCATTCTCACATATCAACAGACTCCAGTGGAGGGAGACACATGTCGTCAGTTTATATCAGTGTGTGTGTGTGGATGTGAGATAAAACCAGATGAATTACACTACTGTGAGCCTGTGCATGTGTTTCCTCTATGAACACACTGCATTACGTCTGACACACACAGACAGTGTAAAAGTTCAGTGCTGACAAAGACCCTTTTCAAGTCACGCAGGAAGAACCTTCGCCAGAGGACTATTGATGGCCTTGCTATTAGCAAACACACACACACGCACGCGCACACACAGTTAAAGTGGTGCAGTGCTACAGTGAAGGACAGGAACTCACCTGGAACAGGTACTGCGGCTAGTGTGTGTGTGTGTGTGTGTGTGTGTGTGTGTGAGAGAGAGCGAGAGTGTGTGTGTGTGAGAGAGAGAGAGAGAGAGAGAGAGAGAGAGAGAGAGAGAGTGTGTGTGTGTGTGTGTGAGTGAGAGAGTGTGTGGGCATGTTTTTGTGAAATATCAGGACACAAATGTGTATAATGACACGGGTATGACATAGGTATTACAAAAAGAGGGTGAAATATGAGGACGTTCCCCATGTCCTCACTTTTCAAAATGCTTATAAATCACAGAATGAGGTTTTTTTCACAGAAAGTAAACTGTGCAGTCTCCTGTGAGGGTTAGGTTTAGGGGCAGGGGCAGTGTGTGTGTGTGTGTGTGTGATGGTTAGGTTTAGGGGCAGTGTAGGGGGATAGAAAATACGGTTTGTAAGGTATAAAAACCATTACGCCTATGGAATGTCCCCACATTTCACAAAACCCCCCGTGTGTGTGTGTGTGTGTGTGAGAGCGAGAGATAGTGTGTGTGTGTGAGAGTGTGTGTGAGTGTGTGTGTGTGTATGAGAGAGATAGAGAAAGAGAGAGAATCTGAATCTATGTGTGTGTGTGAGATAGTGAGAAAGAGAGTGTATGTGTGTGTCTGTGTGTGTGTGAGAGAGAGTGTATGTGTGTGTGTGATGAAAAGTAATTTGTACCTGTTCAGAAAAGAAGCAGAATCCTTTGTCTTCACGAATACATTCATACGTTTCCCCTAGTAGAGGGTTAAAAGGTTTGCTGCCCGCTCTATAATAGGTGGATGAATATCCTGAAACTGCAAACGCTGCAACGATTGCCTGCACACACAAACAAAGCAACCTGTCAATACACTCATTACCACTGAAACCATGGAGTCCAGATAGACTGTGTGCTCTTCATACTGACTGAGTGAGCAGTGCTTACACACACACAAGATCATCAAATAAATGTGCCTTAGAGAGCATTACACACACACACACACACACACACACACACACACACACACACACACACACACACATACAGTCTGCATGGTCTCGAGCCATAAGGGGTTAATATCACAAAATCTGTCAAGAACGTGTCAGGTCATGCTCTCCAAACGAGAAAAATTTCCAGGAATAATAATAATTATTAATTTTATTAATTCATATTAAATCATATTAATGAGTCTGGGAAGTAATCTGGGAAGGCTTTCCACAAGGTTTAGGCCTGGCTCTCAGTCTCCACTCTAATTCATCCCAAAGGTGTTCTATCGGGTTGAGGTCAGGACTCTGTGCAGGCCAGTCCAGTTCCTCCACACCAAACTCACTCATCATGTCTTTATGGAGCGACGCTTTGTGCACTGGTCAGTCATGTTGGGACAGGAAAGGGCCGTCCCCAAACTGTTCCCACAAAGTTGGGAGCATGAAATTGTCCAAAATGTTTTGGTATGATGAAGCATTAAGAGTTCCTTTCACTGGAACTAAGTGGCCAAGCCCAAACCCTGAAAAACAACCCCACCCCAAAATCCTCTCTCCACCAAACTTTACACTTGGCACAATGCAGTCAGGCAAGTCCCGTTCTCTTGGCAACCGCCAAACCCAGACTCGTCCATGGGATTGTCAGACAGAGAAGCGTGATTGGTCACTTCAGAGAACACGTCTCCACTGCTCAAGAGTCCAGTGGCGGCGCACTTTACCCCACTGCATCCCACGCTTTGCATTGCACTTGGTGATGTAAGGCTTGGATGAGCTGCTCGGCCATGGACACCCATTCCATGAAGCTCTACACACTGATCTTGAGCTCATCTGAAGGACACATGAAGTTTGGAGGTCTGGAGCTCTTGACTCTGCAGAAAGTTGGCGACTTCTGTGCACTGTGACCCTCAGCATGCGCTGACCCCGCTCTGTGATTTTACATCGTGGCTGAGTTGCTGTTGTTCCCAATTGCTTCCACTTTGCTTTAACACCACTAACAGTTAAATGTGGAATATTTAGTAGTGAGGAAATGTCCCCAATGGATCACAGGTGTCAGCCGATCACGCTTGAGTTCTCTGAGCTCCTGAGAGCGGCCCATTCTCTCACTAATGTGTGTAGAAGCGTCTGCAGGCCTAGTGCTTGATTTATACACCTGTGGCCATGAAGTGATTGAACACCTGAACTCAGTGATTTGGAGGGGCGTCCCATTACTTTTGGCAATATAGTGTATCTGTATAGATTAGTATAGTATATATGTATATTATTGACTGTAAAGAATGTGGGGGATTTTAAGTGTCATCAAAATAATGTCACAAAACACTAACAATAGGCTTCATCATCTTTATTAAAAATATAGTTTCTCACTTTTATTCTTCTTATGATTCGGGGGTGAAACATTAGCTGACAGGTTTCATGAATTTGGCTCAGTAAATGCGCAGCAGTGAGTCTGAGAGTCAGCAGCCGCCTACACTGCAGCATCATTACTACGGTCTCAGTAGCGCTGCGGAGGGAGAGTGTGTCAGCGTGTGCGTCAGCAGTGTTGACACTAAAACTAGGCTACATTTAAAGGACTTAATGAGGCCAGAGGTAAATTCCCACCTCCCTCTCCACAAGAGACATGTGTTCCCGCTTCAGGCCCTGTTCGCCCTTCCACAAGCCACTTCACAGCTCCTGCTATAGCACTATGCTTGCAGGT